>JAXLNO010001359.1:107337-166804 GCA_038087875.1 Malacoraja senta | reverse complement strand
GAGCAGTCTGGATGTTATTGAGAACCTCGTACATCAGGAGGACCAATACGTCACAATATAAAGGATGGAAGGAGTGCATTATCTCACAAACTACGCAAGGCTGTGTCTGCCCGATTTATGGAAGAATCCGTAGTTTATACATTGGCTTGATCAGCCATATTAGGACTCAGAAAACTGGAGTGGAAAGGAGATGATGAAGAAGAAGACAACATATCTGGTAGAAACATAGAACTGCAGATGCTGGTTAATACACAAAAGGACACAACGTGCTGGAGTAACTCAGTGGGTCAGGCAGAACATGGATAGGTGAAGTTTCAGGCTCAGACCCTTCTTCAGACATAGGTAACTTTTCGGATCAAGATCCTTCTTCAGACATATCTGGTTCTTGCATCAGAACATAGCTCGCAACCTTTACTTGAAGCCTTCCAAAGATAATCCCCAGACACGCCCAAACATGGTGATAAATTTGTTGACCTAACCTCTCCAATATTTAGTCTGATGTTGCAAAAATCTCTCCCAACCAACTCCTCAAACATTGATGCTCTCATCTTCCATTCTAGTCATTCAATTTCTTTTCCTCGATGTCCCGCAGCTCTGCTCTTGCTCCCCCCATTCGTAACAAGGACAGAGTCTCCCTTGTCACCTGTCCCATTACACCTGTCCCATTACCCCCCCCCCCTCGACCCCAACAGTCTTTCCAGGTGAGGCAGAGGTTCACTTGCACCTCATCTATTATATCCGCTGTTCCAGGTGTCAACTCCTGTATATCGGCGAGACCAAGCGCAGTCTCGGCGATCGTTTCGCTGAACACCTCCGCTCAGTCTGCCTTAACATTTCTGATCTCCTGGTTGCTCAACACTTTAACTCCCCCTCCATTCCCAATCTAACATTTCTGTCCTGGGCCCAGAACAAATTGGAGGAACAGCACCTCATATTTCACTTGGGTAGCTTATACCCCAGCTGTATGAACATTGACTTCTCCAACTTCAAATAGCCCTTGCTTTCCCTCTCTCTCCATTCCATCCCCCTTCCCAATTCTCCCACCAGTCTGACTGTCTCTGACTACATTCTATCTCTGTCCCGCCCACACTCCCCTGACATCAGTCTGAAGAAGGGTCTTGACCTGAAACGTCACCCATTCCTTCTCTCCAGAGATGATGCCTGTCCCGCTGAGTTACTCCAGCATTTTGTGTCTACCTTCCATTCTATAGCTTTGATTGTTGATTCAACCACACCTACTAAAATGGCAACGTGACCTATCTTCTGTTCCTGGCCTCACCATCAACTTTCTCAAACCCTGACCCCACCAGAGTGTCTCTTTCCCCCGCAACTCCTTACTCTGTGCAACCTATCACCAACCTAACTGTGTTGCTCCACAATAGAAAAGGAGTAGACTTTCCACTTTATAGGCAGATAACCCTTTGCCTTGAAGATGACTGAAATCCCAGCTGAGGGCCCTTGAGTAAAACAATCACTGATCCACTTTACGCCCTTGGCAGAGCTTTCCACTACAGCTACAACATTGGCATCTGCTGACAATGTGGAAAATTGCCCAGGTATGCCCTGTTCAGGATAAATACAACCCAGCCAATGATCAGCCAATTAGTCTACTCTCGACCATCAGCAAGGTAATGAAAGGGATGATCGATATTCTATCAACTGGCACTCGCTCAGACAGCTTTATCTACATAGCCTGCTTTAATTCACTCTCAGAGCCCACTTGAATGGCTTTTAGTGGTGTTAAATTACAGAATCTCCAGTGTTCTATGCTCGGGTCATGAAGAAGAAAAAGGAAGGACACAAGCGAATGAAATGACAGTGCTTGTCTGATGGAGGGACTGGTGGATGGCATTGCAAAGTATAAAGGTGACCAGGAGTGCGGGTAGATGATATGGGGATGTAGGAGAATTGTGAATGCACTTGTAAGGAATGATGTGGTGGAAAAGGCTTGAGAAGCAGAGCAAATGATGATAGAGGTGAATGGGCCACTGTATTCACCTTTCCTAAAATACATTGAATCCAGGAGCATGGTCTACCTCTCCTGCGAACATATCTGCGGTGAAATTCCCAGACACAGCTTCTTCAGCTCATCTGCAGGCTCCTTTCTCCCATTCCAGGGGGGAGTATGTTTCTCTTACTTCTCATGGGTTCCTGCCATATATCCAGTGAGCTCAAACAGATGAAAGCAAGCCTTTCCTAGATGTGCTAAAATTATGATAGACACAAAAAGCTGGAGTAACTCAACAGGTCAGACAGCATCTCTGGAGAAAAGGGGAATAGGTAACATTTCGGGACGAGACTCTTCTTCAGACTGAGAGTCATGGGAAGGGAAATGAGAGAGAGAGAGGGGTGGTGCAGAGAGACATAGAACAAATGAATGAAAGATACGCGATAAAGTAACGACGATAAAGGATACAGGCCATTGTTAGCTGTTTGCTAGGTGAGCACAAGCGAAGGTGTTCAGTGCTCAGTCCGCCTGGGCCTACATGATCTCCCGGTTGCTAAACACTTTAATTTCCCTTCCCATTCCCACACTGACCTTTCTGGCCTAGGCCTCCTCCATTGTCAGAGTAAGGAACAGTATGTCATGCTTCGCTTGGGCAGCTTACAATGTTTCGCTTGGGCAGCTTACAATATATGAATATTGATTTCTCTAACTTGAAGTAACCCCTGCATTCCTTCTCTCTCCATCCCTCCCCCACCCAAGTTGCACCAGATACAGTCATCTTGTTGAGTCTCATTGTCTGTACTCGTTCTCACCTAGCAAACAGCTAACAATGGCCTCTTTCCTTTATTATTGTTACTTTTTTTGCATATCTTTCATTAATTTTTTCTATATCTCTACATCACAGTCTATATATCTCGTTTCCCTGTCCCCTGACTCTCAGTATGAAGATGGGTCTCGACCTGAAATTTCACCTATTCCTTTTCTCCAGAGATGCTGTCCAACCACTTGAGTTACTCCAGCTTTTTGTGTCTATCTTCGGTTTAAACTAGCATCTGCAGTTCCTTCCTGCACATTTCATGTGCTAATATCATGCTTGCAGTTCTCTGTAAGCCCTCCCATTCCCTGTGTGCCTCAAATATGGGACCACTGTGCCTGTGGCACAATAAAAAAAAATGTATCTGCTAATTTCTGTGCACCCAGTTACCAAAGAGAACAACAACATTGACAGATTAATCTGTTTTGGGGTGGAGATTAGGTCTGGTTAGGGGAAATAAAAACACCCTATCTGTTAATATTGATGCAGAATCTTAGACCTCAATCTGAAAGAACAGATTGTGCCTCGGTTTAATTTCTTACTCATAAAACATCGACTTGTGACAGTATCTCATTACTGCACTGTCGTGTCCAGCTAGATGTAAAATATTGTCTATGCTATAATTAGCAATGTTACAACATTTTGAGATTTTAAAAATAAAGTCTGCAATTTATCCCATCAGATAAAGCATAAAAAGAAGTTTAATTTGACACCTAATTCACTTTCATATCTTCAGTATTAAAACAGTTATGGCCATTTTCATACTCGGAAATTAGCATCTTGTTCCCTATTGCTTTTCCATTGACTTATCACAAAAGCTGTGATCGAGGACAGTCAAAAGTCCATAACTTTCTTAAAAATTAAGAGAACTGAAAGAAATTTTCAGTTATTATAGATTGAAGCATTCTGAAACAAATATGAAACAATCTTACTTAGAAGACATGAAATTAAAGCATATAATTAGTTCGTTACCTAATTGTAGATAACAATTACAAAATTCAATTACTAGATCTAAACATCTATCAATTTCTTAAGAATAGATTAACATTTTTTAAAAAGCCTAAGTGTCCAAATAACATTCACACAAGAATTCACAATATAACATCATTTTTAAATCTCATTGTCATGGATTTACAGGCCAAATGGAAGGAATTGAATGTTTAATACCTGCGAATTAATGGGCATTTAAATCATTTTGCGAGTGAGGATTTCTGGAACACAATCATTTGGAACGTTGATTTGCGGTGAATTTAACCCCGTATCGGCATGAAAAATTCTGCCGTTAGTTCGGGGAAAAAAATCACCATTTTGCATGAAAAAATATTAATTAAAGGCTTCTTAAGAAGCACTTTTATACATTAAAATAAACCACTTTCGTTTACCTGTCCCGTGTGTGAAATCCGTCCCTGTTGTTGGAGTTGACGGCTTCAGAAGCTGATTTTAAAATGACTCCAGCGCTGACATTGTCGATTTAGGAAAAATAAAAAATACACAAAACGCCCCTAGGAACGATTTTTCAGCAAACGCTTGTACTCCAACGAAATATAATTCAGGACAAGGTAGGAGAAACCCGCGTTTTAAACCCGCCCCCCCCTTAAAGGCGCCAAAATCGCGCACACGGCCAGTGGCAGAATTGCAGCGCCGCTGAAGGTAAGTATTGTAACATACTTACTATAACTTACAGTAGGATGGGGGAGCACAATGTGTTCCAGTATGTCCCCCAATAATGGTAAAATTATCCTCGTTATTTTACTTTGGAGTCACGTGAGTGACTACGTGAAGAGCCCGTCCAGCCGCACGCGCGTCATTACGTCAGACGCATGGCGCAGCGACGGTTGGAGTAGCAGAGCTCCTCCAGCGGTAAGTTTAAAAGACCTCGAGGTAAGTGCTAAACCTCGTTTGAACATCGCTTTCTGTAAGTATGCTTTGTTTCACAGCGCTAGTACTGAAAATACAGAAAGCTATGAAGGTGAAGGGGAGGCGACCCGCTAGTAAAAGTTTGGGAGACTGCGGATAGCGGGTGCCTGCCTAGTTCACCTATATCATCGTTAACAGGGGGGTTAGCAACTGCAGACACGTTGCCTGTGAGCAGCGTGGCCGTGCTGATGGGGCGTAAGGCTACTTCCAAGTCTGCTAGGCCCATTGCCTCTGAGTCGGGCCAGGAGGAGTCACCTCTGCAAGGGGAGACCGTTTTTATTTTTTTATTTTTTTTATTTTATTTTTTTTATTTTTTATTTTTGTGATATAAATTTTTATTAGGAAGCAAACATATTACAATGTAGAGTAACATATTATAATAGAAGAAAAACCTTTTCATATACATCAATCACTCATACATTATTAAATTTATCAATTGTCAGTTAATTCTGCTTCTAGTGGGTTTTTTATATAGATAGAAAAAGAAAAATAGAGAGAAAGAAGAAAGAAGAGAGAGAAAGAAGAATTACAATATCAAAAAAGAAAAAGAGGTGGAATGAATAGCTTATAATACGTCATAGGAGATAAGTTCGTAGGTTATGAAATATAATTACATCTAATCCTGAGTTCAAGCTTCAGTCGGGCTTTCGCGCTGGGCTACTCTATCCCTTCAAATAGGCAATGAATGGAGCCCATATTTTAACAAAAAGTTCTTGCTTGTCCATTAAGACAAGTCTAATTCTTTCTAGATGTAGGGTCTCCGACATTTCCACAATCCACATTTTAATTGTGGGGGTTGTAGGGCCTTTCCAGAATTTTAATATTAATTTTTACCCTGTTATTATACTGTAGTCAAGGAAGTTTCTTTGGCTTGTTGTGAGTGTTAAACTTTGTTCTGATATCCCAAGTATTATTAATTTTGAGTCTGGAGCCAATTTGGTATTAACAACTTCAGAGATTATTTGAAAAATATCAGTCCAGTAATTTTTAATTTTTATACAATTTGCAAAGGTATGTGTTAAATTGGCCTCTAGGTGCAGGCATTTATCACATATAGGAGAAATATGTGGGAAAATTATATTTAGTTTTATTTTGGAATAATGTAATCTGTGTAAGACTTTGAATTGTATTAAAGCATGTCTGGCATTTAACGAACATTGATGTATATGTTGTAAACTTTCGTCCCAAATATCTTTCGTAATAGGATAACCTAACTCATTTTCCCATTTATGTCTATATAGTTCCATCGGTGGTTCCTCATTATTTAGGAGAATGTTATAAATATAAGCTATTAATTTTTCAGTGTTAGGATGCTTATTCAAACATTCATCAAGAATTTCTGGTTCCCTAGTCCTATAAACCTGTGTATTGGATTTAACATAATCTCTAATTTGTAAATATCTGAAAAAGTTATTTGAGTGTAGTCCATGATTCTGTTGTAACTCTTGAAATGACAGAAAGATGCCTTCCCTATAAAGATGTCCAATCCTTTTAATTCCATGATTTTTCCATTGTATAAAACCTCTATCCAATATGGATGGCTTGAATAGAGGATTATTTACAATGGGAAGACATAGTGGTATACTATTCAGTTTTAAAGCCTTTTTTAATTGTTTCCAAATTCGTATTCCACTATGTATTATATGGTTTTCCTTATAGGTTTTTTTATGCAATTTTGTGGTAGCAAATATAATCGAACCTATTTCAAAAGGTAAACAGTCTTCCTTTTCCATCCTTAACCATTCTGGTTGTTGGTCCATTTCTTCCAGCCAGAAATTCATGTTTTTAATATGGACTGCCCAAAAATAAAATAAGAAATTTGGCAAGGCCAAACCTCCGTTGCTCTTTGACTTACATAAATGTTTTTTACTTATTCTATGATTCTTATAATCCCAAATAAAGCTTGTAACAATGGAGTCGACTTTTTTGAAAACGTTTTTTGGAATATATATCGGAATTAATTGAAATAAATATAGTAGTTGCGGTAAGAAAATCATTTTTATAGCATTAATTCTACCAAGCATTGAAATAGGAAGTGTTTTCCAGTACTGAATATGTTTGTGTAATTTATTAAGTAAAGATTGAAATTTTTTTGTAAATAAAGAGGTATATGTCTTAGTTACATAGATTCCTAAATATTTAAGTTTATCTTTAACTATTTTAAAAGGGGATTGTTGTATTGTATTTAAGTTGAATTTTGTTATTGGCATAATTTCACTTTTATTCCAATTAATCCTATATCCTGAGAACTGACCAAATTGTGTTATTAGATTTAATAGATTTGGAATACTAGTTTCTAACTTTGTAATATATATTAATACATCATCTGCATATAAGGACATTTTATTCCTTGTCTCTCTAGTGTTGTATCCATGTATTCCTGGATGGTTTCTAATGCTTTCTGCTAATGGTTCAATTGCAAGAGCAAATAATAGTGGGGATAGTGAACATCCTTGTCTACAACCTCTAGAAAGATTAAATTTGGCTGATAACATTTGATTTGTTAATATTCTAGCTGTTGGATTAGAGTATAACAATTTAACCCATGTACAGTACTTCTCTCCCAATTGAAATTTTTTCATTACCGAAAATAAATATGTCCATTCTACCTGGTCAAATGCCTTTTCAGCATCTAACGAAATAATTGCTAGATCTGCATTTGGAATTCTATTTGTATATATAATATTGAATAGTCTTCTCAAATTATAAAATGAGTAACGTTTTGGAATAAAACCTGTTTGATCCGGGTGTATTAATTTGTTAATCACTAAGCTCAATCTATGAGATAGGATTTTGGTTAATATTTTCTGATCAGTATTTAAGAGAGCTATTGCTCTATATGAACCTGGGTCTTCAGGGTCCTTATCCGGTTTCGGTATAAGTATGATTGTAGATTCATTTAGAGTTTCTGGAAGTTTCTGTTGAGTATAAGCTTGTTTGTAATGTCTCTGTAGACGTGGAGAAATCAGACCGTAATTTTTTTAATAAAATTCAGAGCTTAGACCATCAGGACCTGCGGCCTTTCCATTTTTTTAAAGATCTAATTGACTCCTCGATGTCTTTTACCGCAGTTTCTACATCTAGTGATTCTCTCTCTTTCTGATCTAGACCTGTAAGATTACATTTCTGTAGAAATGTTTCCATTCCTACTGGTTGTTCTGTTGTTTTAGATGAATACAATTTTTGATAATATTGTAAAAATCTATCATTAATATCTTTAGGTAGTGTTAATGTTTCTCCCTTATCTGATCTAATTTTGTAAATTGTTTTTTCCCCATCCTGTTTACGAAGTTGACGCGCCAATAGTTTTTGTGGTTTATCTCCAAATTCAAAATGTAATTGTTTTGTACGTTGATATAGTTTTATTACTTGGTCTGAGTATATCTTGTTTAACTTATATTTCAGTACTGCAATTTTATTGTGTTTTACCATAGATGGTGCTATTGCATTTTCTATGTCTAATTGCCTTATTTCCGTTTCCAAAGACTGTTGTTTGGCCCTATTTTCTTTGTTAATAAATGATTGGGAGGAGAATAATGCTCCTCGCACAAATGCTTTAAATGTTTCCCAAAGAAGGGAGGCGGAGATTCCAGGGCTGTCATTAGCCTCGAAAAACATATTAATCTGTTTTACGAGGTATTCATTACATAGCTTTTCTTTCAAGATTTGGGGGTTAAGTCTCCATTGTGTCTTTGTCTCGGTCATTCCATTTAGTTTAATCATAAATGTTAGTGGAGCATGGTCCGATATTATAATATTATGATATTGCGAATTATAGGTAAATGGGATAAGTTTAGAGTCTACTAAGAAATAGTCTATCCTTGAGTAAGTTTTATGCACGGGTGAGTAGAATGAGTATTCTCGACCAGATGGGTTTTCAATTCTCCAAACATCCTTAATGTTGGTAGTATTAATATATGAATTTAGGAATTCACTTGACTGAGATTTTAATTTTCTTTGACTTGATGATCTATCCAAGTAAGCATCCAGTGTACAATTTAAATCTCCACCGATAATTAAATTATGTTGTGTACATTCCGGGATAATGTTAAGTATTCTCTTAAAGAACAGGGGGCTATCAAAATTTGGTCCATATACATTAAGGAGAGTCACTTTTTTTTAGTATAACTCCCCTACTAATACAATATATCTGCCTTCAATATCTTCTGTCGTTGATATATGTTTAAAGGGTATACCTTTACGAATTAATATTGCAACCCCTCTAGATTTATGTGAAAATGAAGAATGATACGTTTTAGCAATCCATTTGGCTTTCAATCTATGTTGTGCTTCCTTTTTAAGATGTGTTTCCTGGAGAAATATTAAAGGCGCCAAAATCACGCACACGGCCAGTGGCAGAATTGCAGCGCCGCTGAAGGTAAGTATTGTAACATACTTACTATAACTTAGTAGGATGGGGGAGCACAATGTGTTCCAGTATGTCTCCCATTAAGGGTAAAATTATCCTCGTTATTTTACTTTGGAGTCACGTGAGTGACTACGTGAAGAGCCCGTCCAGCCGCACGCGCGTCATTACGTCAGACGCATGGCGCAGCGACGGTTGGAGTAGCAGAGCTCCTCCAGCAGTAAGTTTAAATGACCTCGAGGTAAGTGCTAAACCTCGTTTGAACATCGCTTTCTGTAAGTACGCTTTGTTTCACAGCGCTAGTACTGAAAATGCAGAAAGCTACGAAGGTGAAGGGGAGGCGACCCGCTAGTAAAAGTTTGGGAGACCGCGGATAGCGGGTGCCTGCCTAGTTCACCTATATCATCGTTAACAGGGGGGTTAGCAACTGCAGACACGTTGCCTGTGAGCAGCGTGGCCGTGCCGGTGGGGCGTAAGGCTACTTCCAAGTCTGCTAGGCCCATTGCCTCTGAGTCGGGCCAGGAGGAGTCACCTCTGCAAGGGGAGACCGTTTTTAAATGGCTAAATGAAATCGAGGTCCTGTTGGAGAGGATACTCGCAAGGGATGCATTCCGGGAGTACGAGTGGTGTCCCCGCCGGGCCGATGGAGAGCCTGTGCCAGCAGCGCCTGCAAGAGGGCTGCTTGATCGCTCCCTCATGGAGGAGGAGAGCTTGACGGGTCAGGGGGATACTGACGTCGAACCAGTGGGTGAACAGAGCCCAAGGGGTGAAGGGCATGAGGTTACAATACCTGATTTGGCTGCAAAATTTGCCATTCCCACAGAAGCAGGAGAGCCATTGGGGCAGCAGTTGTCCACAAGTATTAATTATTTGCTCTCCCATCAGCTCCAAGAGCTGGTATTGGATGACACTATTACGAAATATGAAACCCCGGTTGACTGTGCCTTATTGAAGGTGCTGGTGGTCAACCACGTTATATGGGGACAAATGGGGATGGCAGTTCGGGCACAAGAGCTAAAACTCCAGCGGGTGCTGAAGTTGCTTGCTGCAGGTATTACTGCGTTTGCCAGAACGGTGGACGAGGGGCACCTATCAGAAGCACATCAGGATGCTCTGGGGCTTCTGTGCAGTGCACATTTTGAGGTGAACTGCTTAAGAAAGAGTGCCATACGCCCAAATATTCACCCTAAGTTTGCATCGCTCTGCAAGCCTAGCAATGTACAGTTGCCTAATCTGCTGTTTGGGGAGGACCTCGCAAAACGAGTTAAAGAACTTAACGATGAATCGAAAACTGTGGGGTTAATAAAAGTGCCGACGAGCAGCAAAATGGGTCGGAGGGAATTCCCTTATCGACGGGGTGCAATGACTGGGGCTGGTGAAGGGATGAGCCATTCATTCCCGAACATACGAAGCTGGCACCCTGCCACAGCCACACGGGGAAGGATGAATTTTCCCACGAGGAACAGGGGGCAACAAGCTCCATCGGTCAACATGCAGGTCAGTGATTTTGCTCCCAATAGAATCAAATTAAGTGGGAAATATGTTCAAGTTGGGGGCAGGTTACACTTGTTCCTAAAAGAATGGCAAGAGATAACATCAGATCCGTTTGTGCTGTGCAGTATAGAAGGGTTTCAAATTGAATTCTACCCTAATATGTGTCCACCCACTCAGCATGTTCCAAGTCGGACACTCGTTTTCTCACATGAAGAGAATATGCAGATACAGGCAGAACTTGAGGTATTGTGCAGTAAAGGGGTGATTGAGAAGTCGGTTCATCAACTCCACCAGTTTGTGTCAAATATATTTCCTAGGACTAAAAAGGATGGGAGATGTAGAATCATTCTGGACCTGACGAGCCTTAACCCTTTTGTACAGTATAGACACTTCAAAAAGGAGACTTCTTACGGCTAAACAGCTGATTTCCAAAGGGTGTTACATGGCAAGCATAGATCTTAAAGATGTATATTACTCAGTATCTGTTCGTTGTGATGATAGAAGATATTTGAAATTTAGCTGGATGAGTCAGTTATGGCAATTCAAAGCACTGCCTAATGGATTAACCTCAGCTCCTAGATTGTTTACCAAATTGTTAAAACCAGTTCTAGGGCTACTCCGAGCTCAGGGTCATGTTATAATGGCCTATTTAGATGATATCTTAATTGTAGGAAAGACTTGGGAGGCAGCTGAATCATCTGTTTCGGTTGTTAAACTCACTTTAGAGCAACTGGGGTTCATCATTCATCCAGATAAATCCAAATTAACACCTTTAAAAATTATTGATTACCTGGGCTTCACCATTAACTCGGATCACATGTTAGTGACTCTGCCCAGTGATAAAAGGCAGCAGTTAATTGAAGGTTGTATCAAGCTCCTTGCGGAACAACGACCTTCAATTAGACAGGTGGCCAGTTTGATTGGTAAGTTGGTTGCTGGTTTTCCAGCTGTGCAGTTTGGACCTCTGCATTATCAACAATTGCAATGAGCAAAAGAACAGGTGCTGAGGACACATGCAGGTCATTTTGACAGGCCCATGCCATTACCAGCTGAAGCCATTTCTGAAATACAATGGTGGATCATGAAAGTCTCACGTAGTTCCAGGGAAGTTTTGGTTGAATCACCTTCCATAGTCTTACAGACTGATGTTAGTGCTCTAGGTTGGGGTGCTACTGATATGTTTTCCAGTTGTGGAGGCAGATGGAATAGTGATGAGGCATCCCTTCTGCAGTTGCGAGTGATCAATTATTTAGAGCTTTTGGGAACCTTTTATGGGCTTAAAGCTTATTGCTCTACCAAGAGTCACTTGCATGTGCAGGTTCAAATTGACAACACAACAGCAGTGGCATATGTTAATCACATGGGTGGAGTTAAGTCGGAAACTTTTGACAGATTGGCAAATCATATCTGGAGCTGGTGCATTGACAAAAACATTTGGCTTTCAGCAATCTACTTACCAGGTAGATTCAACATAGTGGCAGACGCAAGGTCATGCAATTCAATGACAACATAGAATGGATGTTGATTCAGGACATATTTAATGATGTTGTTGCTCGATTCGGGATGCCAGATATTGATTTGTTTGCATCTAAATTAAACCCCCAGTTGCCTAAATATGTTTCATGGGAACCAGATCCTGGGGCAGCAGCAGTTGATGCATTATCGCTGCATTGGGGTGGAATGTTTATATATGCATTTCCTCCATTCTGTCTCATCAGTCGATGCCTGCTAAAAATCAAGCAGGACTCCGCTTCAGGAGTATTGGTAGTACCAGACTGGCCTACTCAGCCATGGTTCCCTCTCGTTTTGCAGATCATATGATTGTTCCCAAACATAAAAACCTACTGGTGAACCCGGTAACTGGGGAACAACATCCTTTACATGATCATATTGATCTGTTCATTTGCAGATTCTAAGAAGGCCATACCTGGGGAGAGGACTGTCCGATCGCACCGTGGATGTCATCACTGCGGCCTGGAGGGATAGTACCTGGAAGCAGAACATCTCCTCGATAAGAAAGTGGGAGGTGTTCTGCTTACGGCAGAATATTTCATATCAAACTGCAGGCATCCCAGATGTGCTGGAGTTCTTGTCAACTCTATATTTCGATCATAAGTTAAGCTATAGTGCGATCAATATAGCCAGAAGTGCTCTGTCCTCATATTTACCCATGGGATCAGAATTATATTCTGTGGGGACACATCCTCTAGTTTCTAGATTTATGAAGGGAGTTTTTAATTCCAATCCTCCTAGGCCCAGGTATTCGGTTATCTGGAATGTAAGCAAAGTTCTTATGCTCCTTCGTCAGTGTCCTCCTGTCACATCCCTGTCTTTGCCCAAACTCACCATGAAGGTAGTCATGCTTATGGCATTGGTTTCAGCCCAACATGTGCAGACATTACAGAAGCTGAGATTAGATATGATGGATGTATCACCAGATGCCATTACTTTTTATATCTATGATTTGCTCAAGCAGAGTAGAATAGGGGTGACAGGGTGTAAGATTATCTTTTCGTCATACCTCACGGACTCCCGCCTGTGTGTAGTGTCATGTTTGTTATATTACATTGAGGCAACCAGAACCCTAAGAGGAGAGGAATCAGCATTATTTATTAGCCACAAAAAAAATCATAGAAAGGTGTCGGCTTCAAACTATTTCAAGGTGGCTAAAGCAGGTGCTAATTTACGCTGGGTTTGACACTGACAATTTTGAATCTCATTCCACCAGGGCGGCATCAACTTCAGCGGCCAGGGCGATGGATGTCCCTATAGACCATATCCTCGCGGCCGCAGGATGGTCCAGTGAACTGATGTTCCAAAAATTTTATAATAAGCCAATTGCCAAATCGGGGGTATTTGCCGATTCTGTTTTAAGTTCAGTTTTATACTTTCCCCCTGGGATAGAAGGGGTTACTATTGTTTCTTTATAAATAAACCGCTAAATCGTTTCAAGCAATGTTATGGTTGATGCATTATTGATTAATTTTTTATTGTGAGTCAATCAATGCAGTGAGACGCCTGGATTTGAATCTGCGGCATGAAATCACAGAGCTTTGAAATCTTCACGTAGTCACTTACATGACTCCAAAGTAAAATAGTAAGATTAAACGAGAACTTACCAGTTTGAAGTTTGATCGTTATTTTATGGGGAGTTACGATGAGGGACGACGTGCCCTCCGCTCCCAGCCCTCATTAACGTCATCTGGTAGTACTAGTCTTCTCTCATCTTACTATTATACTTCAGTCACTATTACCTGTGATTTCACACCGCTGCTTTGAAGATTGACGCGCGTACGGCTGGACGGGCTCTTCACGTAATCCCTCATCGTAACTCCTCATAAAATAACGATCAAACTTCCAACTGGTAAGTTCTCATTTAATCTTACTATTTTAGCCAAGTTCCTGTTGTGTGTGTGTGTGTGTTAAGAGTAAAACAGCTCTCAAGAAGCCTGGGCTATTACTGCAGAAAATAACATGTCGCAGTCTTTTTGGAATAACTGTCAGTGCACCTCAATTTCCATAATCCATAGCAATTAACTTCAAAAGGAAATGAAAATTAATGGCAGCTCTTGCTTTCGAGCAAAAGCCAGCATTAATAATTTTGTATCTTTAATCAGGAGGAACCCTTAGAGACAACACTCGCAATTGTAAAGTGTGAAATTCCATTTGCACCATTTCCGCTCAGCACCAGAACCTATGAATTCAATGGTGATAATAAGAACAATGATTTCAAATAAACCAAGGCAATGCTTCTACTCAAACAAAAACAATTAATATTTGGACTTTATTGTATATTCAAATTTTTTCCTGCAATACTGTGGTGCAAATTTCTCCATCTGCTGAGCCAGTGCAGGTAATCGGAAGATATTTTTAACTTAATGAATTGCTGTGTTTAGAATGACACAGAAAATAAAACTGTGCAGAAGTCTGGTGTTCATCAGCTGTACCGGCAACAGTAAGGGCTCAGGTTCCATAAATTATGCTACATTTTTGATTGCTATCATTTGCATAATTGCTGAATAAAGTTTCTCGTGCTTCAGGTTTAGTTTAGACTGTTGGGGAATACTGTGAGCCCCATTCAGATAACCTCCACAAATCTCTTTTCATAAGCTGATTTTTCAATCTCTTTAGTTCTCTCAGAATGAGACCCCTATTGCGCACAAGTAGTTTTTAATTTTTGCCCTGAAAGATATGTTGTAAAAGCCACAGAAATGCTATCAGAATTCATCAGCTGATGAAGGTAAATTAAATGACTTCATCAGAAGTGTCAGTGACAATCAAAATCAGGGAAAAAGTAAGACTCCAAAGAAAACATTCTTGAAATGTCCCTGAAATTGTTTTTAGGCCAGGTTTTGCTGAAAAACACCTTGTGTACGTGAGGCACTGTTAATTACTGTACAAATCAGTTATCAAGTGAGAGAAGCTTACTCTAAGAATTGCATATGACTTGTAGATACTTGATTTCATCTGTTCTGCAATTTGCTTTCAAAACGGCACATCTCAATTAAAACTCAATGAAGTTGTTACATCTACACATTCACTTTTAGTAAGAATTAATTACAAGATCTTATTATTCAACAAGCTTGGCGTCAAAAGACTAAAAGGATCACCTTAGTTTTGGTAGTCTATTAAAATAAAGTCATTTATGAAGCTGTCATTGAAGGCTGCAAACATTTCAGATACTTGTTGCGTGGAAATTGATGACATGTCAGGAGCAGATAGCATCTAGTAACATGAGGTGCATTTAGTACATTTGTATGACCAGAGCTGAAATACTGGGCATGTTTTAAAGTGCAGAGAATATGTTGTGAGGAAGGGTCTTGATTTGAAACATCGACTATCCATTTCCCCACCACAGATGGTCCTAACCTACTGAGTTGCTCCACCAGTTTGTTTTCTGCTTTAGATTTCAGCATCTACAGCCTTTTGTGTCTTCTCTCCCCTTGTGCTTGTGCTCAGTGAAGACATCTAGCAACTGGGCTCTCTGCATTTTTATATTTAATACATTTTATAATGGAAATATTTTCCCTCTCTCCTCAAGGTAGGTTAAAAGTGTGATTATAAACCAACTACTTCTTGGGAACCTAAATTATACATGGCGTATGCATCCCCATGTGGCAGTAAGCCGAACCACATTTCTTTATTGAGACAAACAGGGTTCCTTGGATTATTGTGAGTTCATCAGAAAAGGATGAAATACCTCAGATATAACTCGGACTCCTGCCACCTTCAGATATAACTCGGACTCCTGCTAACTGCAGAAGTTTTCAGATGACTGCAATTGTGGGCTGCATCAGTGCGGGGAAGGAAGCTGAATACATAGTCATCGGCTTTGTTGAGTGGTGTGGGCTGAATCACCTGCAGCTCAACACTGACAAGACTAAGGAGGTAGTGGTGGACTTTAGGAGGCGAGGAACACCCCCGTCCCCTGTTTCCATCAATGGTGTGGATATGCAGTTTGCCAGGGAGTACAAATACCTTGGAGTGTACCTGGACAGTAAACTGGACTGGTCCAAGAACGCGGAGGCCCTGTACAAGAAGGGACAGAGCCAGCAGCACTTTTGGAGAAGGCTCCGCTCCTTCAAAGTCTACAGTAAGATGCTGCAGATGTTCTACCAATCGGTGATAGCCAGTGCCATCTTTTTCACTGCCGTGGGCTGGGGCAGCAGGGCGAAGGTTGCGGACGGCAATAGAATGAACAAACTCATCAGGAAGACTGGCTCCGTCCTGGGGGCAGACTTTGATTCATGGGAGATGGGCTTGGAGGGGAGGATGCTCATCAAACTGCGGAGCATCCTGGACAATTCAGCTCACCCCCTCCATGACACACTGGTCAACCTGAGGAGCACCTTCAACAACAGACTGGTTCCACTAAGATGCAGGTCAGAACGCCACAGAAGATCCTTCTTCCCTGTAGCTATCAAACTGTACAACTCCTCCCCCTTCTGTCGTGGGGTAGACTGAGACTGAGAGTGACTCCCCCTTTACACATTGGGCATCTTTACACATCCGCAATCCTTTCCACTCGTCAGTTTCATTTTATGTTTCATGTCTTTTGTATTTTTATGATTGTTGGCAAATTAATTTCCCTCCTGGGATAAATAAAGTTCTATCGTATTGTTTCATATTGTATCGGATGGAATCAATGGGATAGCAACCAAGTAACAATCATCTCTGATGCTGGACTTGCGAACTTGGGCAGATAATCTTATTATTTAGTAAAAATTTGAATTTTCTTCCGCAAAAATGTGGGAAAATGAATGGTTTCAAGCTTAAGATTTTGATTTTGTTAGCTCAATCAAGAGACATGGAACAGAGGTGTGTAATAGAATTAAGGAGCAGATCGGTGGAGGTCTCAATGGTCCATCTCTGTTCAAAAATGAAGTAGGTCTTTGCTCCTCAATGCTTCGAGTGCAACTCTGTTCAATGCCTTGGCAAGGATATGCCCCAAGGTCCAGGTGTAGACAGAAATATAGTCCCAGTAGATTTGTTTGATACACTAACCAAGAAAAGCAACGAAATAATAGGAAAATTGGAAAGCTGTTGCTGCGCTCTGGCAGGGATAACAGATTATTAAACTAAAAGGCCAATTAAAAGCAGGAGCTATTCAGCCACGTGGACGTACTGAAGGATTGGAACTGGTGTTCCAGGTCATGGAAATGGGCTGTGCTGTTCGCTTGAAGTAGAGCAAGTTTTCGAGGTCACCAAAGCTTGGCAATTGGGTTGTATAATTAGCATGCCACTGATTTACAAAACTGATAGAATCTATTTGACCATTAGGTCGTTGCTATCCCATCTTGCTTCCTTCTCCTCTCCTTACACATGACTTCAGTCCCGACCTCTACCTGCCTTAAGGGCCTGTCCCACGGGCAGGCGACTCCATGCGGCAAGCGCGACCTAACAGGAAGCGGGGGCCGTGCAGGGGCCGCGTGAGGGACGCGTGAGGGCTGCGTGGGGGCCGAGTGATCACCGTACGGCCTGTCCCACGGGCATGCGATTCCATGCGGCGAGCGCGACCTAACCGGAAGTGGGGGTGCGCGGACGTCCAGTTTGAGCGAAGTCCGTTGGAAGCTCGAGCGGTTTTTATGAAGGTGAACACGGGTATGTGATGTTTCGTTTTTTATGTAGGTGAACTCGGGTAGGTGATGTTTCGGTTTTTATGTAGGTGAACACGGGTAGGTGATGTTTCGGGTCGAGATCCTTCCTCAGACCATAGAAGACTGCAGAAGACTTCAGTCCGAAGAAGGTGTCTTGACCCGAAACACCACCTGTCCACAGAAGCTGCCTGATCTACTGAGTTACTCCAGCATTTATGGTGTGTCCATCTTCGGTGTAAATGGGCATCTGCAGTTCCTTCCTTCACAACAATTCCAGAGTTGACGGAGATGGTGCACGCGGTGTCGAGGCGGTGCGCGCAGCCTCGATGCGGCAGCAGGGCGGCAGGCCGTTGCCGCGCGGAATTTTTGAACAGTGTCAGTTTTTCGGAGCCCCGCGCGGTGTCGGGACCAACTCCATACGGCTCCGGCGATCTACGTGGGACCAGCCCGGCGACCTCCGCGCAGCCCCCGCACGGCCCCCGCTTCCGGTTAGGTTGCGCTTGCCGCATGGAGTCGCCTGCCCGTGGGACAGGCCCTTTACCTTCCCATGTCCAGCTTTTATTGATACTTTTCATCACCTCTGCTTCCACACAGTCCTTTCCAAATCTCTGCTTGGGTATGCAGCAATGGGTTTTCTTCCACATTTTATCCTGCAGCTGATATAACCAAAAATCATTAACTTGGCCGAACAGTGATGCTTGTCATTACAAAAATCACTTGTGTATGAATTGCAAAAGATGTTCTTGTTATGGGTGGGGACCCTTGTTACGGACCTTTGATGGTGACAATGGAAGAATATCCATGGCTGGGTAACCGAGGCAGTCTACCAGCTATGCCACTCTGCCAACAATGAAATGTATTATTAAAATTTTTCCTTACCAAAGGAAATAAGCTCATATTTTCGCAAATTATATTCCATTTTGTGAGCAGGTTTGGGCCCCATATCTGAGGAGGGGTGTGCTGTCATTGGCGAGGGTCGAGAGGAGGTTTACGAGAAGAATACTGGGGATTATTGGATTACGTACGGTGAGCGTTTGACGGTCCTGTACTCACTGGAGTTTAGAAGGATGAGGGGGGGACCTCATTGAAACTTAGGGAATACTGAAAGGCCTGGATAGAGTGGATGTGGAGAGTATGCTTTCACTAGTGAGAGAGTCTAGGACCAGAGGGTACAGCCTCAGAATAAAGGACCTACCATTGGAATGGAGATGAAGAGGAATTTCTTCAGTCAGAGGATGATGGATCTGTGGAATGTATTGCCACTGTCGGCTGTGGAGGCCAAGTCATTGGGTTTGTTTCAAAGCAGAGATTGACAGATTCTTGATTAATAATGGTGTCAACGGTTATGAGGAGAAGGCAGGAGAAAGGGGCGGAGAGGGAAAGATAGATCAGCCCTGATTGAATGGTGGAGTAGAGTCTCTGGGCCGAATGGCCTAATTCTGCTCTTGTAACTTATGAACTTTGAACTCATGCAGTCTCCTTACATCCACATCTCACATCCTCAATTAGGTTTCTATCATCAGCTATCATCATATTGTCTTTTAATCCATGGCATTAAATGTAAATTATGAATACTTCAAACTAAGAACTCATGTCTGCGGCATTTACCAGTAACAAACAGCCAACATTGAAAGCAATGTTTATATTTATTTTCAATTCAGATGTCACATATTTAAAGTTTTGTGCTATATGAGACAAAGAGGATAAACTTCTGAAGTAATTATGCTCTAAAATTTCCCAGCTGTTGTGGGTGATAGAAAAATAATTGATTAGGTAGTTCAAAAGGAAACTAATTGCATATAAGTGAATGTAACTTGCAAGGGCAGGGCAACAAGTAGGGGAACAGAACTAATGGGATGGCACGAGTAGCTGCTGATGTGGATGATTGGCTGAAGGGCCTCTATCTGTGCTGTAACAGTTCTGTGTTTACCTATTGCATAGGAAAGAACTGCAGAGGCTGATTTATACAGAAAGACACAAAATACAGGAGTAACCCAACAGGACAGGCAGCATCACTGGATAGAAGGAATGGGTGATGTTTTGGGTCTGAAGAGGGGTCTCGACCCGAAACGTCACCCATTCCTTCTATCCAGAGATGCTGCCTGTTCCACTGAGTTACTCCAGCAATTTGTGTCTATCTTATTTATTGCATGTCCATGCTCAAACGTGAACCACTCCTTAAGCCTAATATAACAATTTGTTGTCTACTGCACTGGAATATAAAACCCCTGTCTCACGGTGCGAGTTGACCCACGAGTGACCCCGAGTTTAAAACAAATTTAACTTGTGGTAATCACGTACAATTAACGTAGCGGGAACGTCGGAACTCGTGGACGCAACTTAGCGACTCGTGGCGCTAATGGCAGGTACCCGTGAAACTTGTTAACTCTTGAAAAAATTCAAACATGTTTAAAGTTTTCCATGAGTAAAATGTACTGTTGAATTTAAAAATTGAAACATTTAAACTTGTTGTAAGAACTTGGTGGCCCTTGAGTTAAACTTAGTGACTCTTGAGTCTACCGTGTTAACTCGTGGGCACTCTGAACTCGGCAGCTGGACAGAGAAAAACAAGTTTAAATCAGATTAAATCGCCATTCTGTAACTTGCAGTTGATGCAGACAGCAGTGTGGGGAGGAATTTGCAGTGAGCGTGTTGTGCTGGAATTAGTTGGTCCAGGCCCTTGTCTCACCTTTCCTCCCCCCCCCCCTCCCACCACCCCATGATCATAATAAACCCTCGCGATTTGGAACTTCCTGAGGACCTTGCTGAAGACGGAGGGGATTGTCAGCAGAAACTGGGACAAAGGCAGCACAAAGCAAGACCTGGTCACGGTTGTGACTGAAGGCCTACAGAAGCACATCTAGAATTACACAGAAATAGCCCTGGGACGATGCCTGAGCACAGCTGGAATTGTACTGGAGCACAGCTGGAAGCTCTCTGGACGTCTTCTTAGACCATACTCAGACGCGTCAGGAATCATGTGCAGGAAGGAGCTGCAGACACTGGTTCAAACCGAAGATAGACACAAAAAGCTGGAGTAACTCAGCGGGTCAGACAGCATCCCTGGAGAAAAGGAATAGGTGATGTTTCGGGTCGAGACCCTTCTTCAGACTGTGAGTCGGGGGAAAGGGAGATGAGAGATAATTTTCCCCTGACCCTCAGACATTCAATTCAATTCAATTCAACTTTATTGTCATTGCACAGATACAAGTATGGGTACAACGAAATGCAGTCTAGCGTCTGCTCGTAGTAATAGTGCAATATAGAAATAAAAATACAGAATAAGAATAATATACAGAATAAAAATACAGAATAAGCAAACAATGTGGACGGAGAGACTGGAGAAATCTATCGGCGGGACTCCGAGTTCAGCAATGTGATAGTGTTGTTGAAGAAGCTGTTCCTCATCCTACTTGTACGAGACCTGAGGCTTCTGTACCGCCTCCCTGATGGGCGGAGGGCAAACAGTCCATGGTTAGGGTGGGAGGGGTCCTTGATGATCTTCCCGGCCCGTCTCAGACACCGTTTTCGGTGGAGGGCATCCATTGCAGGGAGCGGGGCACCGATGATGTACTGAGTGGTTTTCACCACCCGTTGTAGTGCCTTCCTGTCAGCTACCATGCAACTGCTGTACCATACCGTGATGCAGGTGGTCAGGATGCTTTCGATGGTACAGCGGTAAAAGTTGGTCAGGATCTGGGGAGACAGGTGAGCTTTCTTGAGCCTCCTCAGGAAGTAAAGGCGCTGCTGTGCCTTTTTGATCAGTTTGGAGGTATTGAGGGACCAGGACAAATCCTCCAAGATGTGTACCCCGAGGAATTTGTAGTTGGAGACGCGCTCTACCTCAGTCCCGTTTATATGGATGGGGGTATGTCTGCCCCCTCTGTTCTTCCTGAAGTCAACAATAATTTCCTTCGTCTTCTTGGAGTTGAGGACGAGGTTATTGTTGGCACACCAGGCTGCCAGGTGCTGGACCTCCTCCCTGTAGGCTGACTCATCGTTGTCACTGATCAGTCCTACCACCGTGGTGTCGTCAGCAAATTTAATGATGGCGTTGGAGCCATGCTTAGGGATGCAGTCGTGGGTGAAGAGGGAGTAGAGGAGAGGGCTGAGCACACAGCCCTGTGGCACGCCGGTGTTCAGTGTTATAGTGGAGGAGGTGAGGTTGTTGACCCTAACAAACTGTCGTCTGTTGGTGAGGAAATCCAGTGTCCAATTGCAGAATCACATCAGGAATCACATTGGATTAGACCTGGACCATCCCCGCTGCATGGTAGTACAGCAGTTAATGCTGCTGCCTCGTGGTCTCTGGTTCGATCCTGAGCTCAGCTGCTGTCCGTGTGGAGTTAGCGTCTGCTTTTTGAATTCCCACAACTAGCACAAGGTTTAAGTCAACATTTTAAAACCATTTTAAACAACATAGGTTACAATACAGTAAAGGATTATGTTTAACCCAATCACTGGGCGCTAGTGTTGTACCATTAGGAAAAAAATTGTTAAAACTTGCTGCGCCTCTGGTCAGTACAAATATCTCAGAAGTAAAAGGGCTGTCTCACTGTGCGAGTTGACCCACGAGTGACCCCGAGTGAAAGACTCGTGGTTGCGTACGATACTACAAGTTTATGATCCCGAGTTTAACCGAGTTCCCACGGGTATGTCTAAGTTTCCAGTTTACTTCTCATTTCTGCGATGTTCCAAGTTCGTCTCCCGAGTGTACCAAGTTCCTCTCCCGTTAATCTTGAGGCAACAATGTATATCGAAGTGTTTAAAAATCATCACATGTTAAAAAAATGATGTCATGCTTATTTTTTACATATTATAAAAAGCCTGCCTTGTTTAAATTGGCTCATTTGGAGAAAATGTTTGCAAGAAGGCTATTGGAGTCCAGGTTGGAGCTTCGACTGACTCCGCGGTTTTTTCGACCCAGCGCCGCCCGCCCGCGGCGGGACGCCCTCAGACCGCAGACCGCAGACCGCGGACCACAAACCGCAGACCGCGGCTGCTTGATGTTGGTGGTCGGCGGTCACAGCACTCCGGAGCGGCGACCCGGCAAGGCATCGCCCGCTCCGTGCATCAGAGGGATAACGGAACTAATCTCGCAGGTCTGTCCCTTCATCAAATGGTGAATCTGCTCCACTAAGACGGCCGTCTCCATATTCAGATTGCAAAGCAGCTAACGCAGCAGGCTGCAGCTCTGTATAACTGAGTGGTGATGGGTGGTGTAAAAGATTGTGATTATGGTCATGTTAAGAATTAAAAGTCATAAAATCAATGTGTGAAATGTGATTCTTATTTTTCAAAGTCTCTCATAGGAAACAATGAGCGTATAGAGCCCAGGGAGAGGGGGAGAAAGGGACGTACACTCACAGAGGCAGAGTCTCTCAGCCTGTGTGAGAGGGAGGGAGGGAGAGAGAGACACACACACAAGGTGGATGTGAAATCTCACCTACCTGTTTCAGTGACAGGCACCCGCAGCCAGTGAATGAAGCCACCCCCATCAGTCTCCCCTCCTCTCCCTCCACTCTCCACCCTCTCTCCTCCACCCCACCCCCCTCACCCCCCCCTCCCCCAATTTGGAAATGTCATCCCATTACCCATTCCTTCTCTCCAGAGATGCTGCCTGCCCTCTGAGTTAAAGAGTTCCCACTTGCAGCAGCAAAACAGGCCAGTAAACACAATACTCATAGATAATATACTAAACAAAGAAAATATATATTAAAAAATCCAGTATTATTGCAAAAATCCCAAAGTCCTTAGTGCAAACAAGGCAGTTTGTAGTTCATAGTTTAGTTAGCATTTGTAGCATTCAAGAGCCCGATGGTTGTTGGGAAGAAGCTGTTCTTGAACCTGGAGGTCATGGTTTTCAGATTCTTATACCTTCTGCTCAGCAGGAATGAAATGAGAGCATGGCCAGGGTAGTGTGGGTCCATGACAATGCTGGCTGCCTTTTGAGGCAGCACCTCCTATAAACCCTTTGATTCAGTAAAGTTCAGTAAAGAGATCGGGAATCTGGCATCATGGTTTGACAATAAAACCCCAGCCTTTAACATCCGCATAATGAAAGAGTTGGTGTTTGTCGTACGGAACAGGAGTGCAGAGAGGTGAACACAACCTGTCTCTTCAACAGCACTGGTAGAGATGGCTTCTGGACGTGACTGTAAACCTCAGATTAGGCTGCCATGAAGTGTCATAAAATGTTCTCACGCTGTTCCTCAATACTGGTTTGTCTTAAGGTTGTGAGCTCAGTCCCAAATACACAAAATTTATATATAAACTTCAAGCATTTTTTTCTTTTCTACCCACTCTGTCACCTTATCATAACTTACTTAACTTTGTTAAGCAGAATTTGTCTTTAAAAAGTCTAAGTAACTGATATTTCTGTCCCTGATTATTGTTTCTAAAAAGAGTTCCCACGGTAGACTCACGAGTCACAAAGTTAAACGCACGGGCCACTACGTTCTTACAACGAGTTTAAAATGTTTCAAATTTTAACCTCAAGAGTACATTTTACTCGTGGAAAAGTACAAACATGTTTTAACTTTTGCAAGAGTTAACAAGTTCACGTGTACCTCCTGTTAGCGCCAAGAGTCTCTAAGTTGCGTCCACGAGTTCCGACGTTCTCGCTACGTTAATTGTACGTGATTACCATGAGTTAAATTTGTTTTAAACTCAGGGTCACTCGTGGGTCAACTCGCACAGTGAGACAGACCTTTAAAGCAGCATTTATTTGAAAATGAGACATATTTATACAGATTATTCCTGAAATATTTGAGGTTTATTTATTTGTAGACTATTTCTGCTCGGGAAGATATGCCAGTAAAATGGCTCTGGCTAAAATCAACACTTCACACATTAATAATAAGAGTCAAACGCAAGTTACAGCAGATACTGAAAATCAGAAAAAGATAGAGAAAAGAGTAGAAAATGCTTCACAACTCAGGCTGCACAGAGGAGTGAGTCACACACACACAGACACGGGTCAACGTTAATTAAATCTCAAAAGAACTGCAGCTGCTGGAAATCTGAAGTAAAAACAGAAAGGGCTGGAATCACTGAACAGGTCAGTGGAGAGAGAGAAACAGAGTACTCTTTGCCTTCTGCCTTCATTCCACAAACGTCCTTGCATGACATAAAGGGCTGCTGCATACAGCACTCGAATAAAAACCATCACCATCCTGGACTCCAATTGCCTGCTTGCAGCCATGTTTCCAAATGAGCCAATTTAAACAAGGGAGGCTTTTTATAGTGCAAAAACCCCAGCATGACATCATTTTTACCATGTGATGATTTTTCAACACGTCGATAGACGTTTTTGGCTCAAGAGTAACTCGGGAGAGGAAACTTGGTAACTCGGGAGACGAACTTGAACATCGCAGAAATGACAAGTAAACGGCAAACTTAGCCATACCCGTGGGAACTCGGTTAAACTCTGGATCATACACTTGGAATCTCGTACACAACCACGAGTCTTTCACTCGGGGTACCTCGTGGGTCAACTCGCACCGTGAGACAGGGCTTCAACACAGATTAGTTTCTATGTCACAAAGAAACACAAAGCTGGTGGATTGGAGAAGGAACCAAAACCTGAAACGCCATCTTTCCTTTTTCTCCAGAGATGCTGCCTGACCCGTTAAGTTACTCCATCGCTTTGCGTCTTTCTTTACCAGCACCCCAATCTGCTGGAACTATGTAAATACCAATAACTTTTAAAGGATTAAGTGGAACTCAGGCTACAAAAGACCATTGCTGATATTACCCAGATTTTCATCCACAGTGTATATTGAAGTTAGATGCTGTACATTGGGTTCAATGTTATAGTTGTGATGGATCAGTCAGACAAATGAGGTTATATAGGTAAGAAGCATTGTTAAAGTGAAACAAAGAAGCAATAATGGAAAAATATGAGGACAAAGGATGTAAGAATATAATGAAAAGAGGATGCCAGGTTTTGCTGCATCTTCTAGATTTTCAGAAAGGTGATGGTGTCAAAATATCGACCCACAAAACCCAAATGGTTTTCACATTTCCAGCATTCTCAATGACTACAGACCACCTTGTATCCTTGAAACTTCCACTTTAATATCAAAGCCTATGTAATCAGAATTGTAAGGCTGCCTTTCCTCTAACATGTAAGTCTGCTTTTTGTGGGAATTCTGCAAACATGTAAGAAATCAACAAACTGACTTTAGTAATTGATTTTATAGGGTCTAATTCAGGATTTTTTTTCAGACAGGTTGCTGCCCAGGATAATAAACGGCGTGGTCAGTATTGATTCAGTGTTATTCAGGGTTTGCTGCCACAAGCTGCAATAAATTAAATTAGCCAGCCTTAAAAGAGAATTAGAGAATAATTTCCCCTTCATTCTATTATTCTCCTCCTCACCCACTGAGCTGAAACTCCAATGGTATTGATTTACACATTAGATCAAAATAGATGTAGATTAAAAAGCTAGATTATTGGAGAACTTTTATTTATTTCCTTGAAATCAACAGTGGTTCTGAAACATTACAATTTTGTGATTTAGCACACATTGACCTGCCGGCTTTCTTTCAAGCTTCACACCTCACGACTTCCAAAGTGCCTTATACTTGCAGTGCAGTGTTGTACAGACTATGGCAAACCGTGCATGCAGGTAAAGCTCCCTCAAACATCAACATGAGACAGATAAGCAACAACTATGACATGAATGGACATGGACAGATGCTGTTTTAGGATGGGATCCTTCTTCAGATTGATTACTTCCCTCCACAGATGTTTCCAGACCCAACTAGTCCTCCAGCAAAGTACACAAAAATGCTGGAGAAACTCAGCGGGTGCAGCAGCATCTATGGAGCGAAGGAAATAGGCAACATTTCGGGCCGAAACCCTTCTTCAGACTGATAGGGGTGGGGAGAAGAAAGGAAAAAAGGAAAAAGGTGAGGAGGAGCCGAGGGCTGGGGGGAGGGGAGGAGACAACCAGAGGGCTGATGAAGGGGAGGGACAGCAAGGGCTAGCAGTATTGGGAGAATTCAATGTTCAAGGCCCCCAGGATGTAGACTGCCCAAGCGGAATATGAGGTGCATTTCCTCCAATTTACGGTGTTGCTCGCTGTGGCAATGGAGGAGACCCAAGGACAGAGAGGTCAGATACGGAATGGGAGGGGAATTGAAGTGCTGAGCCACCGGGAGGTCAAGTTGGTCATTGCGGACCGACCGGAGGTGTTCGGCGAAACGATCGCCAAGCCTCCGCTTGGTCTCACCGATGTAGATCAGGCCTGGCATCTAGAGCAGCGGATGCAATAGATGAGGTTGGAGGAGATGCAGGTGAACCTCTGTCGCACCTGGAACGACTGCTTGGGTCCTTGAATGGAGTCGAGGGGGAGAGTGAAGGGACAAGTGTTGCATCTCTTGCGGTGCAAGGGAAAGTACCAGGGGAGGGGGTGGTACGGGAGGGAAGGGAAGAATTGACAAGGAGTTACGGAGGGAGCGGTCTTTGCGGAAGGCAGTCCCTCCAGCAGTTTGTCTTTTGTTCAAGATTTCAGCATCTGCAGTCTCCTTGTGTCTCCGATAACTATTATTATCTCTTTGCTATAGCACAATTTATAAACATTAAAAAGTGAAAACAAATCACTAGATTTTTTAATAGGTTATTTTAAATAATATAAAAGCACCTTAACACACCAAGAAACATTTTCCTTGCTGCCAGTAGTAGTCTTGGAAATGAATGCAATGACTGAACGTGCGCCAAATCAAACCTAATGTAGGATTAGCTGAATATTCCTCTGGCAGCATGCAAGACAATGGCAATAAACTGTGCTGGATTTTTGAGACTTTTGTGCGGGTGCCCTGACCTTCCATAGAGTTGCAGAGGTCAATGGAATTGTAGCTTCTTTGCAGAGTTCCAGCCATTGCATTATTTATCATAAACTATTTTAATTGCTGTCTTGGCCTTCCTGCTGTTTACTGCTATTTATTCTTTGGTTCTACTCTTTTTTTAATTTCCTTTTCGCTTTCTTTACATGTTTTGGCCTTTCTTTGTCATGGAGCATGTGCAGGCAAATGAGATTAGTTTAGTTTACATTATGTTTGGCACAGACGTTGTGGGCTGAAGGGCCTGTTCCAGTGCTGTGATGTCTCATGTCATTCTTTCCACCATCTTTGTTTCAGCACACTTCTTCCTTCCATTCTGTTTGCCTCATTTGATTTTTATCTTTTTATGCTCTGCATTGTTGTTGCTAGGTGTGGGTTTTTGGAGAAAATGTTTCTTCCTAGGAATCTTATGTTGTTTTGGATTTTTTGTACTGCACCTGAAAAATTTATAAATATAATGTTTGGTGGGGGTATTTTCCCGTTATTTTATAACTGTGTCCCCTTGATCGAGTCTCTCTTACTGCTGGAAATATTTCAACTTCTCAACTTTTTCTCAGCACTGTTAGATCTAAAATGTTTCATTAATATCACCTCGTTATTCTAAACTCCACAGTACAAAGGTCTATTATTGAACTGTTTATGACAGGAAACCCACTGAGATGTAGCCTAATGAATCTCTTTCTAGACTGCCTCCAACGTTAGAATACTCTTTCTTAAACAACAGGACCAAAACTACATTCAGTAATCCACAAAACACCCTGCATTTCTCCATTTTTAAAATCCAACACCCTAGCAATAGAAGCTACGATGCTACAGTATTTGCCTTCCTTGTTATTTTTTCTCCTGCTTAATAACTTTATGCGTTTCATACACAAGAATACCTTCCTGTCATTTGCAATCATACAGTCACTTGCAATCATATAGCTGTGCAGGCAAGGAAACAGACCCCCACTGCCCAACTTGTTTCTTTTTTGCTATCTCTGATAACCCCTTGCCAATCTAAATGGCAGATACTGTCCCTTAGAATCCACTCTAATAACTTTCCCATCACTGACATTAGACTCACATGCCTGTAGTTCCTTGGCTAGTCCTTGTTGCCCTTTTTACATAACGATACGTTAGCCACCCTCCAGCCTTTCAAAACTTCATATGCGACCAAAGATGGTGCAAATGTCTCTGCAAAGACCTCTGTAATTTCTTTCTAATTTCCCACAAGTTCAAGAATGCACTTGGTCAAGCCCTGGGGATTATCCAACTTAACGTGTTTTAAAACTATCAATACCTCCTCTTTGGTGGTTTATATATATGGTCTAAGACATCACAACTTGCATGCCTCATCCCATAGCTTCCATGATCACCTCAGTTAAATCCGATGATAAATATTCATTTAATATATTCCCGATCTCTTATGCCTCTACACTAAGATGGACATCAGGGAAGATTACATTTCCCATTAATACTGCCCTTTTATCCTCCTATAGATCTGCTCCTCTTATTCCTACTGACTATTTTATTTCCATTTAGATAACACTCTCTACATTTTGATTCCTCATACCAAATCATGCCTTCCATCACAGTGAGGAATGAGGGGAATCCGCTGCGGTGGATGTTTATGTTAACTTTTATGTAGTTGTGCGTCTTGTTGCTTTTTCCCCCCCCGTATGGCTGTATGGTAATTCGCATATCGCTGTACCTTAATGGTACACCTGACAATAAAAGACCTTTGAAAACTTTGAACCCTTGACATTTTATGACCCCACACTCCATTTAACAATTTATAGCTGACACTAAACCTTTCTACCTCCTGTTGCTGAACCACCATCTGAACCAGCATTGCATCAGCCCCTCCACCACCTATTTTCATATCTTCAGCAACAAGTCAAGATCGCAACCTACTGCAGGAGACTGATAAATATTTGAATGCGGGATCCACCCACTAGCAACAAATGTTAAATGGCCTAGTCAACAGCCCTCAAACATGCCACAGCAGGCTACTCTGTCTAACTTTATCCCTCAGAAACATTTCATCACAATTTCATTCCTGTGAGACATATTTCCCATTCTATACTGTACGTATAAAATTCTTAAGGGATTGAACCGGCCAGATGCAGTAAAAATGTTCCCAATGTTGGGGGAGCCCAGAACCAGGGGTCACAGTTTAAGAATAAGGGTTAGGCCAATTAGGACTGAGATGCGAAAGATGGTTTTCACCCAGAGTGTTGTGAATCTGTGGAGTTCTCTGCCACAGAAGGCAGTGGAGGCCAATTCACTGGATGGTTTCAAGAGAGAGTTAGATTTAGCTCTTGGGGCTAACGGAATCAAGGGATATGGGGAGAAAACAGGAACAGGGTACTGATTTTGGATTATCAGCCATGATCCTATTGAATGGCGGTGCTGGCTCGAAGGGCTGAATGGCCTATTCTTGCACCTATTTTCTGTGTTTTTATGTTTCTATAAGCGATCAGTTGAAAATGTTGCGCCATCTCCTTGAACGGCATTGGAAATGAGTCTGAAGAAGGGTCTCAAACCCGAAACTTCACCTATTCCTTTTTACCAGAGATGCTGTCTGACCCACTGAGTTACTCCAGTGTTTTGTGTCCATCTTTGTAAATGAGGAATGATCTCCAAACTGGTTCATTCGCAGGACTCTGGACTCCAATACAAGCCTTCGCCTAAACTAGAGGGAAAATCCAACCCTATGCTCCTTAGTGCTATTAATTCTGCAATGATAATAATGAGGAAAAAGTCATTTGATAAAACCAAGATAATAAGAACAAGAAATAATCTACCAGAGACAAGTGTATCACTTCAGAAGTTAATTGGTGGTGAAAGAAATGAGCAGGATTGACACTGTTCCAATCTTTAAAGACCCTTCCTCTATTAACAACAAGGTAACTGAAACTGATGTGAATTATGAATAATTTAACGTGTAAAAATTTATTTCGGTTAAATGTGGGATGGAGAAGCATAATGTATCGTGATGCAAAACATGCCACTGAAGGCTTTTTCATATCACGGCACTTGGAATGTTCAGATCTTACAGATTGATTGAACACATCACTTAATAATTTCAGACATAAACTAGTTAGATCTGCCTGCTGAGTCCACCACCTCAGGCAGATAATTAGCTGTTGGCAGCCAGTTCTGTGTTCCAGATGTGCTGCCGAAGTCATTGGTCCCACATGAATCAGCAAATGGGATATGTGATGTAACATGAAGCCCATTGAAGAGTCCTTGCTGTTACCAGGAGAATGCCTGTCATTCTGACCACAGCTGCTTTGACATACTTGGCTTGGCATTGCTGGGATAATGGTCATATTTGAGGCTTGGGATAACAATTGATGGGTGGGAAACTCATCATCCTGATTCCGTAATTGTTAGCTTGGGTTTTATATTTTAAATGGAATGATTAGCAGCAGACATTAAATGTACTGGAAAATTCAAACTGGCGCTCACAGAGTTAATGTCCCTTATCCTTCGAAGAAAAATACTATTTTTGTATAAGACCAGCTCACATTGTTTTGGTGAGCAAATCTAAACATCCGCTTCTTAAATACTACTGAGAGCATAAGGAATGACTGCATTCTTCACTCGTGTTCATCATTTTCATCCTGATTTCTATAAACTTTGACAACATACTACCACAAAGCTCTAATCCTTGTTGTCTGATACCCATGTTCACACACAGAAAGCTCTATGGGTTATAACTGCACGGAGAATGTAAAACATGTTCAGAAGTGTTTATTTACAGTAGGTATTTGGAAATCTTTGCAGCAGCGTATAAATGCTGGCTGCTCAGTTTACAATTTTCACTCATCCGTTCTGCGTTTGCAGCTGAAACATATACAATGTACATTTACATGTGAAGGATATGATTTCCCAGTGAACACCAAGCACAGTTTCCATCATCTACTAACTCAAACTAAATGGATAGAGAACTGAGTATGGCCAAAATAAACAAATCAATATTGCTTTCTTAATTGGTGAAATATATTCTGGCATAACTAGTAATTAGCTGGAATTTTATGATAAATCTTTTACTGCCTTTTATGTAATTGCTCAAATTTTACTTCTATGCTTTTCACTAGATATATTGCCGAGGTATATAGACAGCTCCTTCAGCCGCAGTTAAAGTGCTGCCAGAGGGGATGAAAAGGCACATATATTTGCACTTGATCTGTATATTTTCTTCTGCCACGGTCACTGATGTCTTTCCCACACGGTCGGCGTACATGCTTATTCATTCTCATCTTCCACACTGAGGCTTGTTTACACTCTTTTTTTTACCCAAAACATTCCTTCCAGGTGAAGCAGTGTTTAATCCCACTTCTTTGTTGCACACTAAGTGATACCTTGGTGAAACCAGGCACCAGTGGGTGGATACTTTGCAGGACACCATCCTTCAGTCTGCAGGACTCACTCTGAGCATCCACTTGCCTGCCACTCAAACCCTCCATCCCTCTCTGCGCTCTCCGTCTTCAGCTTCCCATACAGCATAGCTTGAGGAACAGCAAGCACAACTTCTGACAAGACACATTACAGCATTTGAGACTCAACAGTGATTCAAAGTACTTTAATGTTTACGTACCCAGGCACAGTGAAATGCTTTGTTTTGCTTACAAGCCAGTAAAATTGTACAGCAGACCTCACCTAGGCAGTACACAAGTGCTGCCGTGTCTGGCACCAACAAAATTACAAAAGTTCACCAAACATTCCTATATACTGCCTGCTGTCGCAAGTGACAGCAGCGCCCCTCCCCGCCCCATAATTAGGCATTCTCGCACTGTATCTTATATTTCCCAAAGATGGACACAAAATGCTGGAGTAACTCAGTGGGACAGGCAGCATCTTTGGATAGAAGGAACGGGGTGATGTTTTCTGGCCGAGACCCTACTTCAGACTGGCAATTGGATGGTGTAGCAGTCGGAAACCAGCCTGTTGTTTTTCTAGTATGAGTGAGAGGCGATTCAGGATGAGCTGCTCAGAAAATCTGGAGCGGTGACTAGGAGAGTGAACAAAACCAAAAGTTGTCCTAAAGAGTCCACACTCTTCTTCAGAAGTACAACAACATGTAACTTCCTCTGTACCTTTGGTAAACATTTAGACCTCAGGCAGGTGCTGAAGTATCTCAGCAGGCAATCCCTCATGACTGCGTTCAATTTCTTTATCTGTCTGTTGCACCCTTGCTTGTGTTCCTGTTATTTATAATTTTACTTCGGAGTCACGTGAGTGACTACGTGAAGAAGGCCGTCAGCCCGCATGCGCGTCATTACGTCTAGCGCATTGCGCAACGACTGACTGGCAGGCGTGCTGCTCCTTCCAGCGGTAAGTTTAAACCTGCAGGTAAGTCTTGAAACTTATTTCCAGGTTCTGTTTTTTGTCTTGCAGGAAGCTCTGTTACAGAGTTTGCCTGCTGGATTCAATTTCGGGGCAAGTCCGGACGGGCCGCGGGAAAACCGGTTATGGACCATGGGGAAATCCCGGTCCGGACCGCGGAAGCGCGGGTAGCCGGCGGCCGTCGGGTTCGCTACCTAAGTCGCTGCCAATGGGGTCAGCGGCTCCCAGACCGCTGTGGTTCCCCAGAACGGGGGTAAAGCCAAGGGTAAGTCAGTCTTGCCAGGAGGGGAGTTCCCCGAGTCGCTGACAGTGACTCGGGGAACCGCTATGGTGCCCCAGAAAGTAGCAATGTTACAAAATTTGTAACAATTGTAACTGCTATGGTGCCCCAGAAAGTAGCAATGTTACAAAATTTTGAGATTTAAAAAATCAAGTCTGTAATTTATCCCATGAGATAAAGCATAAAAAGATGTTTAATTTGACACCTAATTCACTATCATATCTTCAGTATTAAAAAAGTTATGGCCATTTTCATACTCGGAAATTAGCATCTTGTTCCCTATTGCATTTCCATTGACTTAACACAAAAGCTGTGATCGAGGACAGTCAAGAGCCCATAACTTACTTAAAAATTAAGAGAACTGAAAGAAATGTTCAGTTATTATAGATTGAAGCATTCTGAAACAAATATGAAACAATCTTACTTAGATGACATGAAATTAAAGCATATAATTAGTTAGTTACCTAACTGTAGCTAATTACAAAATTCAATTACTAGATCTAAACATCTATCAATTTCTTAAGAATAGATGACCATTTTTAAATAGCCTAAAAGGCCTGTCTCACGAGTCTGCGGTCATTGGCGGTGAAACAGGAAGTATCTACCGCTCGTGGACCGCCAGAGACCGCGGGTTCGGTCAAACGCACACCGCCGGGGCCGTGCGGCGTTGCTCACAAAAAGTCAGCAATGTCTAAAAATAATTTCTTACCGCACAGCCGCCGCCAGTGAGGCACGAGTGCGGCACGGTCACCGCCACAGCCGCCGCCAGTGCGGCACGAGCGCCGTGAGTCGAACTCTCACCGCCACAGCTGCTGCCAGTGAGGCACAAGTACGGCACGGTCACCGCCACAGCCGCCGCCAGTGAGGCACGTGTGTGGCACGGGCGCCGCCAAAGCGCCGCGATCAGCACTACCGCCGCCACAGCCCTGCTTGTCTTTTATAAAGCAAATTTCTATAACACAAGGTGTTTTAGGAACAAAACTATCATATTATAGCAGAACCACCTGTAGTCTAAATCAGTGCAGGTAGTTATACTATAATGGGACTTGTGTTTCTAAGAAACCTCTTGGTATAGAAAATCAGGCTATAAATCAATTATATTAATAGTGGTTAGAATGTTTCAGACAACAGCTTCTGCGGTAAGGCTACATTTTTTTAAACTTACTGCAAGCTCGTGGGACCGGCCGTACTGAGATCACTCGGCCCCTGCGCAGCATCCGTGCGGCGCTCCCGCGGCATAGGCTCGGCGCTCTTGCGGTTGACGTGCGGCCCCTCTTCCGGCGACACCGCGCTTCACCGCCAATGACCGCAACACCGTGAGACAGAGCCTTAAGTGTCCAAATAACATTCACACAAGAATTCACAATAGAACAAAATTTTTAAATCTCATTGTCATGGATTTATAGGCCAAATGGAAAGAATTTAATGTTTAATACCTGTAAATTAATGGGCATTTAAATCATCTTGCAAGTGGGTTTTTCTGGAACGCGATCATTTGGAACGTTGATTTGCGGTGAATTTAACCCTGTATCGGCATGAAAAATACTGCCGTTAGTTTGGGGAAAAGAATCACCGTTTCGCATTTTAAAATGTGAATTAACGGCCTCTTAAGAAGCACTTTTGTACATAAAATAAACGGATTTTGTTTACCTGTCCTGTGCGTGAAATCTGTCCCCGTTGTCGGCGTTGACGGCTTTCGAAGCTGATTTTAAAATAACTCCAGCGCTGAACTTGTAGGGCGAATAAAAATGAAAAATACACAAAACGCCCGTCGGAACGATTCTTCAGCAAAAGCTTGCACTCCAACGAAATATAATTCAGGACAAGGTAGGAGAAACCCGCGTTTTAACCCCGTCCCCCCCTCAAAGGCGCCAAAATCGCGCACACGGCCAGTGGCAGAATTGGAGCGCCGCTGAAGGTAAGTATTGTAACATACCTACAGAAAGGGGGTAAAACCAGGAGTAAGTCGGTCAGGCCCATGGACTGGGACGAGTCGAGCCAGGAGAGTTCCCCTCCTTCAATGGGTAGCGTCTGCGGACGTCTAAACCCACATGGAGCACCTGATGGAGAGGTTACTCCACAATGATATACTCCAAAGGAGGGAGTTATCAGCGCGGATCTCCTCGGGGGCCCGCGGCAGCGGAACCTGTTTCAGGGCTGCACAATTTCTCCCTCTCTGAGGAGGGGAGCATTCGTGATCAGTTTCTGTCTGACTCAGAGCTCAGTGGTATAGCAAAAATCCTGATTATAGGTCCGTAGTGTAAATCACTTCAAAGCATATAAGATTTACACACATCTTTAATCAGCACATTAACTTGGCAGCATTACAGAGCGAGGTGTTGTCAGTTCATCCTGGCTGCTTCAACTAATGGTGCTGGGAATGGGCGTTAGTATAAATGTTATAATGGGGTGGAGTTAGTGATGCTAGCTAAGTGTGATTGATTCTCATGCATCATCAATCTACATCCTTCCCCCTAAAGATTAAAAGCATATTAAACATACTCGCCATACCTGTCTGGTGGTCTACTAACACGGCCCGAACGCGTGCGGACCCAACCATCCCCTCCCTCAACTGAAGGATGAGGCGGAGAGGCTGAAGGTGAAAACCGCACGGGAAAGGATTGTGGTGACCGAGGGGGGAAACATGCGGTGGGTGAAACCCCGTGGTTAGTGGAGACAGATGGACGTGGGGGAGTGCCAGGCATGCGGGGACGGGCGGAGACATTGCGGAAGGCGGTTGGAACTGGAGCAGCGGAGCATATGGATCGGCAGGCGGCGGTCGGGGCTCCTTCACAGCAAGCAGGTGTTGTCGACTTCTCCGGTATACCGCTCCCTCACAGTCCACAAGGTACGATCGCGGCTCATCAGTCGGGCGCACAACAACGCCCAGACGAGAATGACCAGTTGGAGTTCGTAGACGGATGACCTGGCCCGGCAGTAGAGGCTGGAGTGGTCTGCTGGAACTGTCGTATGACCGTTTCTGGGTATCGTGCTTCTCTCGGAGACGTTGCTGGATAGTGGCGGGCTTCAACACCCGAGGAACCAGCTGCTGTTGTGCGATGGGGACCGGAGACCTCGTCACCCTCGACAGCAGCCGCTGTGCTGGTGACCCCAAGGTTCCGTCTCTTGCAATGTTTCTGAGATTCAGTAGATCGAGATAGACATCAGACTTTGAAATGCGCGCTCCCTCCAGCAAGTGCTTGGCGCTTCTGACAGCGCGTTCAGCGAGTCCATTACTCTGTGGATACTCGGGACTGCTTGTGACATGTTGGAAGTTCCATCGGTCGGCGAAAAGCTTGAACAAGTGGCTGGTGAACTGTGGACCATTGTCGGTTTGCAGAATAACAGGAATGCCATGGTCTGAGAAATGTCTTTTCAGCTTCCTGATGACCATCTCCAACGTGAGGGAGGTAAGTTGGTCAAGTTCAAACCAGTTGGAGTACGAGTCGACCAGAACGAGGTAGTGCTTACCGCACCATTCGAAAATGTCCGCAGCCAGCGACGACCATGACAGTGCTGGTGGAGGTTGTTGCAGAAGTGGTTGCAGCTGCTGATGAGGTGCAAGATTGTTGCAAGTGGGGCAGGAGGCTATGCGGTCCCGGATGTACGTGGCCATTCCGGGCCAGTAGAACAGATCCCGGGCGCGTGCCAGCGTGGAGTCGGCTCCTGGGTGACCGCTGTGTACCTCTTTGAAGTATTCGTCTTGTAGCGATGCAGGTACAACTACCTTGTGGCCCTTGACGACCACACCATCCTGAACCACCAGTTCATCGCGGACCAAGAAGTACGGCTGCACCTCAGTGGGCATGTTGGATTGTTTGCCTGGCCAGCCTGTTTTGATGATGGACGAGAGGGCTTGAAGCGTATCATCCTTAGCAGTGTGCGCGGCCAGGGTGCGCAGTTGCTTACTGGAGATTAGACCGACACCGAGAACCGTGAAATTCTCCTGTTCGTGTGGGTGTTGTTCGCAAGATGTTCGAGGGGCACGAGAGAGTGTGTCAGCAACATGCATGTCCTTGCCCTTTTTGTAGGTAATAGAGAAGTCGTACCGCTGCAGCTGCATCATCATGCGCTGCAAACGAGCTGGGGCGGCGTGGATAGGCTTGTTCAAGATTGTCACCAGTGGTTGGTGGTCCGTCTCAACCATGAACGTGTTGCCATAGACGAAGTCGTGGAATTTGGAGCAGGCAAAGACGACCGCCAGCAGTTCCTTTTCGATTTGCGCGCAGTGCTGCTCCGTGTCGGTCATGGTGCGAGAGGCATACGCGACGGGTAGTAGGGTACCATCATCAGACGGTTGCAGGCAGGCTGCGCGAGCCCGAATTTCGAGGCATCGCAGGTGATCACCACCGGACGTTTCAGGTCGAAAAAAGTCATGGTCGGTGCACTGGTCAGTTTTGATTTCAGAACATCGAAGGCATCCTGATGTTGCTGGAACCATAACCATACAGTGTCCTTTTTTGTCAGCTGCCGCAATGTGGAGCTTAATTCACTGAGGTTAGGTATGAACTTTCCGAGATAGTTTACCATGCCCAGGAAACGTTGCAGGCCTTTCACGTCAGTGGGTGCAGGCATTTCTGTGATGGCAGAAGTCTTCTTCGGATCCGGTTTGAGGCCGTCAGGGGTGAAGATGTGGCCGACATAGGAGACCACTGGAACCCTGAACTTGCACTTGTCAGGATTGAGCTTGAGGTTGATCTTGACAGCACGCTCCAAAATGAGCCTGAGATTGTGGTCGTGTTCCGCCACGTCTTTGCCATAGACAAGAATATCATCGACAATAATGGCACAAGGCAGACCCTCGAATAATTGCTCCATAGTTCTTTGGAAGACTTCGCTGGCAGAGTTGATCCCGAATGGCATTCTCAGAAACTTATATCTGCCGAATGGGGTGGCAAATGTGGTAAGGTTTGATGACCTCTTGTCCAGCGGTATCTGCCAGAATGAGTTCTTTGCATCTAGGACGGAAAATAGGGTGGCCGTTCCGATCTTTGCTGCAACATCCTCTACTGTCTTCATGGGATGGTGCGGGCGCTTAATGGCAGTGTTCAGGTCTTTTGGATTAATGCACAAGGCGGATTTCATCCTTTCCCTTCTTGACTGTGGCAATCATGGTTGAGACCCAGTCGGTGGGGTCACTGACTGCTTCAATTACGCCTTTGGAGACCATGTCCTTCAGCATAGAGTGAACCCTGTCAGTCATGGCAAATGACAATCTGTGCGGGTTTTGGACTACGCGTGTCACATCGGGGTCAATAGTAATCTTGTAGGACACAGGCAACCTACCTAGGTTGTTGTCGAAAAGACCAGGGAAGTCATTCAGTGGATCAAAGGAAACTTGCAGTTTGTGGACAGTTTTATCAAAGGAAATCAGCCCCAGTCCCTGACAGGCACGATTGCCAAGCAGGGTAACCGAATTAAAGTCCAGCACATGGAAAGTCAATTCCCTAGTTGTTTTCTTCAGTACACATTTCAAGTTGGTTTTGCCCAGAGGAACTAGCACCTCCCCACCAAAAGCATGTAAAGTGGACGCGTCCTTGACAAGTGGCTCGTTAGCCCTGATCCTGTTAAAAAGGTTGATTGACATTGTGTTGACTCTCGCCCCCGTATCCAGTTTCGCGCCAAAAGCAACATTGTTTACAGATATCGTCACTGTAGGATCAGAGTTCTTGGCAGCAGCATGCTGTAACATGTAAACAGTAGGATCGTCTTGCGAGTCAAATGAAATACATTCAGGCGGGGCTTCGAGCTGGAAATGGGGAGTCAGTATGTTGCTGTCTCGTTGCAAAAAATTGAGATTAGACTTGGGACTGGGCGCATTCTTTCCTCGGGCCCTGATAGCAGCCCGACAGGCTGAGGCAAAGTGATTTAGCTTTTTGCAGTAATTACAAGCCTTCCCGAGGGCGGGGCAGGTGGATTGCCTGTTGTGTAGATAGCCGCAGTTAGGACATTTCTGTGAAGGAACGCTGAGAGCTGCCTGGCTAGCTTGGATCTTAGATTGGCTGTTATCTGTGTATGTCCGCAGCCTAGTGAGGCTTTCATGCAGAATGTCTATAGGATCAACAAGCTCAGCCGTTCTGCATGCATGCGCCACGTCATCTAGCGATAACTCTGGCCATCTCAAGAGCTCTGATCTGAGCTTTTGATCGGTGATACCATTCACTAAATTATCCCTCGTTAACTGATCAGTCAACTGATCCGCTGGCATTTCCTGAAATCGACAACGTTGGGCTAGATACATTAAAGAAGAAATATACGAGTCCACTCGTTCCCCGGGAAGTTGACGACGAGAGAAAAACCTTGCCCTGTCCAAAATGTGATTTGAGGGCAAGTCACAGATCTGAGCCAGTTTACGCAGCAAAACATTAGGGTCAGTGGGAGACTCCGCCGGTGTAATTACCTGGTCATTGGCATCACGGATAGCCGGAGCATAACGGAATGTTCTGGATCGACGAAGGGCACCAGGTCCCGCAAGGTTGAGCAAGAGAGAGGCCTTAACAGCATCTGATTCATTTCGGTGCACAATGTTCATGTAGTGCTGGTAATCAATTTCAAACGTGGCCCAGCGTTCGCTGATATCGGCATCAAAGAAAAGAGGCTCAGGCTTCCGACAAGAAGAAGCCATCGTAAAGTAAAGCAAAACTCACAAAAGATAAAATAAAAAAACGTTATACAAGAGGAGTGGGTAGGACCACTTCTGATGCCAAGTAAATCACTTCAAAGCATATAAGATTTACACACATCTTTAATCAGCACATTAACTTGGCAGCATTACAGAGCGAGGTGTTGTCAGTTCATCCTGGCTGCTTCAACTAACGGTGCTGGGAATGGGCGTTAGTATAAATGTTATAATGGGGTGGAGTTAGTGATGCTAGCTAATTGTGATTGATTCACATGCATCATCAATCTACACGTAGGAGGGGCCATATAAGCGTAGGTATCCTCAGAACCCTGCGGCAGCACCTGTTTCAGGGCTGCCTACGAATCTCCCTCTCTGTGGAGGGGAGTGCGAGTGGTCAGTGTGTAACTGACTTCAAATTCGAAAGTATGTCCGTGGAACATTGTGGAGCACATACATATGGCTCCAAGGAAATACTTGCAAACGAAGGGGTTACTGCCGAAAGAGTTGGTTCCAGCCGTTGGCAGTAAGCCCGGAAGGGGCCAGAGTTCCCCTCACACTACAAGTGCCAGCAGTGAACAGCGCTATCAGGGGTGACATTGGAGGGGGCATGAAATCCAAAATGAAACCAGCCGCCAAATCTTCTCTTCAGGTAAGACTTATCCAACAGGTAACACCTGGATGAGGAAGCAAAAGCTGTCGGACTAATCAAGGTACCGACGACGAGCAAAGCTTCATCGTTTCGGCGATGACACACCGCCCGCCTCATCGGCAGTAAGCAGTTCACTGAAGCTGGTGGCAGCTTGAAAGCTGGGCAGAGGTCTTTCAGGCCAAGGTCCAAGCCGGTCTCAGGAAATATGGAATCCACACACCCTACCAGTCCTACTCTCCAATCAAGGATGGGAATAGAACCCACATCAGGGGCCTTTGGGCTTACCATAAGACCACCGGTAACCATGGAGGTAGGTGGGTCTGGTTCTTCCGAAACATGGGGTATGTGAACCATTTACAAGTTGGTAATATTTACACTTGTTTTTGTACAAATGACAATGAGATCCGTTTATAAACTAAAATGATAACATGTGATTGGTTTATTTTGCACAGTATACAAGGGTTCCAAGCATGGCTTGGAATTGGGGCCAGAGTTGTCTTTCGAGGCAGGCTCAGTATTACGGTCAGGATTGCCTTCCGAGACAAGCTCGGAAATATGGCCAGAGTTGTCTTTCGAGGCAGGCTCAGAATTATGGCCAGAGTTGTCTTTCAAGGCAGGGCCAGTATTATGGCCAGAGTTGTCTTTCGAGGCAGGCTTAGTATTATGGCCAGGATTACCTTTCGAGACAGGCTCGGGAATCTGGCCAGAGTTGTCGTTCGAGGCAGGCACGGAATTATGGCTGGTGTGGCCTGTTCATTGTGAAAGATGGAGGATGTCAGTTCATCCTTGATTTAATTTGCATGTGCAACATAGACTTTTCAGAATATGGAACTTCGTTACTGTCTAACAACTGATTTCCATAGGATCTTTATGGCATGCATCGATCTCAAAGATGCATACTATTCAGGTCCCATTCACAGGGATCACCGGAGACATTTGAAATTTATCTGAATGGGGCATGCTAACAGTTAATGCGTTGCAAAATGGGCTAACTTCAGCTCCCAGGTCATCTACCAAATTACTAAACCGGTGCTTGGACCGCTCAGAGCTCAAAAACACTTGTTATGGCTTAACTGGATGATATTCTAAACGCTGTATTTTGCTAAAATCAACTGTTTCAGCTGCAACTATATTTGAGAAATTGAGGTTCCTCATCCATCCAGTTAAATTCAAGTTGATACCAACTAAAGTTATTGATTTCTGATTTACCTTTAACTATTAATTTATCTGTGACTCCGCCTTGGGCAAGAGATTGGAATCAATAGAAGCCTGTAACAACCTTGTTGTTATTAAGCAGCCTTCTATTCATCAAGTGTAATTGGCAATATACCAGCTGTGTTTCAGCTGTGCAAATTGGGCCTTTGCATTATCAGAACTTACAACGTGCAAAGTACTAACCTCTCAAGTGCCATGTAGGTCATTGTTAACAGACCTATGCTATTACCAGTTGAAGCTACCAAGTCACAATGGTGGACGAACAGTATTCAGCATTGCTCCAGTAGTTTTGGTCAGTAAATCTTCAGTTATATTAAAAACTGATGCTAGTGCTCAAAGATGGAAAATTACGAATGCCATCTCTAGTTACGGAGGCAGATGGGATTTGCATGAATTACCAATTCTTCAGTTATTGGTATCAACTACCTATAGGTAGGTGCATACTATGGGTTAAAGGGTTATTGTGCGAATATGCATAATCTGCATGCTCAGTTCCAAGTTGATACACTGTGTTGGTGGCATATGTTAGTCACATGGGTGCAATCAAATCAAAGTATCCTGTCATAATTTACCTAACCTCATTTGGCGCTGGTGTATCATCACGTAAAATTAATGACAACACAGAATGGATGTTGGATCACAGAGTATTTTATGACATTATGGCTCGATGGAACACCGAATATTGATATGTTTGCATCCAGGCTCATTCACCGGTTGCAAAAACATGTGGCATCACAGTGGCGAGAGATACATTCTCGCTACACAGGGGAGGAATGTTCTTTTATGTCTTTCCTCCATTTTGCCTCATCAGTCGGGTCTTGCAATAAATTCAGCAAGATCCCGCTTCAGGTTTTTGTACTGTCTGACTGGCCTATGCAGCCATGGTTCCCGCTAATGTTGGGAATAATAATAGAACCTTATATGGGTATTCTAAACATAAAACCTTGCTGGTTCAGCCTGTGACTCGGGGAACCAGCCTCTGCATGATTAAATCAATTCATTGACTTGCAGACTCTGAGAAGACTGCTCCTGCGGCTGGGGTTGTCAGACCGATCCATGTATGTGCTCACTGCAGAGTGCAGGGATAGTACCAAAAAAGCAGTACATTTCCTCTTCAGGAGATGGGAAGCGTTTTGTTTAAATGCTATGTTACATATAATACGGCACGGATACTGACGCCTTAGAGTTGATTTTCAAATGGGTCCTTGACAATAAATTATGTTATAGTACCATTAACTCTGCCCAACATGCTTTCTCATTATATTTGCTGCAGCGAGCGGGACTCACCCTCTGATATCCAGTTTATAAAGGATATCTTTAACACAAGTTCTCCCAGGCCCAAGTACAACGGAAGTATGGGATAATGACAATGTGTTAACACTACTTCGCTACATCCTTATCTTTGGCCCAGCTCTCATAAGGTAGTTACCCCCATGGCGCTGTTCTCAGCGCAACGGGTCCAGTCATTACATAAATTGCGACTGGACAGGATGGTTACACCTGCAAATAATATAATATTTCATGTTTATGATTTAGTTAAGCAGAGCAACCCAGGGGCGTCAGGTCTCAAACTAGTTCTCATGGCATACCCCATGGACCTTCGATTATGTGTGGTCACACATTTACAACAATATGTCAAGGTCACTTAGAGCCTTAGAGGCTCTGATACTAGCAATGTTTGTTAGTTACAAAAAACCTCATAAGAAGGTATCAGTTCAGACCATCTCCATGTGGTTAAAACGGGGTTTTGGCTTATGCAGGAGTAGATACTAATATTTTCTAATCTCACTCCACCAGGGCTGCTACAACATCAGCAGCAAGGGTTATGTACGGTCCGCTGGACCACATCCTAGCGACTGCAGGATGGTCTAACGAACGAGTTTTCCAAACATTTTATAATAACCCATTGCCAGACCAGGGGTATTTGCCAACTCTATTTTAGGTTCAATTTTATAGTTTCCCCCCGGATGAGAGGGGTTACTATTATTATTATTATTTGTTCATTAAACAGCATCAGCATGTTTTAAATCGATGTCATGTCTGTATGCATTATGAATGTTTCCCTTATCTGTGGTCAACTGATGCAGTCGTGCTTGTGTGGACTCGTTTCCACGGCATGAAATCAGAGAGCTTTGAAATCTTCACGTAGTCACTCACGTGACTCCGACGTAAAATAGTAAGATTAAATGAGAACTTACCAGTTTGAAGTTTGATCTTTATTTTATGAGGAGTTGCGATGAGCGATTACGTGCCCTCCGCTCCCAACCCTCGTATCATAAAGGTCATCTGGTAGTTCTAGTCCTCTCTAATCTTACAATGTTCAGTTCAACAATTGTTATCTGTGATTTCACACCGCTGCTTTGAAGATTGATGCGCATGCGGGCTGACGGCCTTCTTCACGTAATCGCTCATCGTAACTCCTCATAAAATAAAGATCAAACTTGAAACTGGTAAGTTCTCATTTAATCTTACTATTATTTTCCCATTTTAACCTCAGTGAAGTGATGACTGATATTGACCTCTTTACTGTATATCATTTTCCTGTTTTCATTGCAGTTGCTTCTCTTGTGGTTTGTTTGCGGGTATGATACCAGAGTTGTTACATTGTGGTATTCCTCTGCTTTCTGTGGGTGATTATTCATTTTTTAAACTGCTGGCCAAACGTTCTTTCTGGACGCTCTCTATCGGTTTCTGCCACGTCTTGCAGAATTCTTGCAGAGCCCAACAGTACGTTTTACTCCACTTGCGATGCAATATCTTTAAAGGTGAACTGGTGTGAGTAGTTTGTTCATAGATAGATTCCTTTATTGTCATTCAGACCTTTCGGTCTGAACGAAACTTCGTTGCCTGCAGTCATACATATAATAAATAACAAAACACACAATAAACACAAATTAACATCCACCACAGTGAGTTCACCAGGCACCTCCTCACTGTGATGGAGGCAAAAGTCTTAAAGTCTCTGTCTCTTCCCTCTTTGTTCTCCCTCTGCGCTGAGGCGATCCAGGCTTCTGACGCTGTGACCCTGCCGGGTGATGGTAAGTCAGTCCCGCGGCTGAATCCGTGCTCCGTCCGCGACGGGCCGGTTCAAACTCCGCGGCCCGGGGTGGCCGAAGCTGCCGAAGCTGCCGCCCTCCAGTCCAGTGGACGCAGCTGTAGTTGCGGGAGCCCCAGAAAAACAGGTCACTCACCTGCGACCTGCAAGCTCCCGACGATGTTGTCCACCGGGCCCGCGGCCGATCCTCCGGACTCAGGTCGCCACCAGCGTCCTCGGTCACCACCGCCGGAACGCCACCGCAGCCCCGAAGCCGGCCAGCCCCGCACACTTCATCAGCCATGAGGAATGTGTTTCCCACCAGCGTAACTGTTTGTGTTTGCAAACTGCTCATAGTTTACTGAGTCAGGTTTGATGCCTTCCATTACTTTGTCAATGTTTGTGAAATTCTGCCGCTTTTTTTCTTGAAAATTTAAATGGCAGTAGATGGGGAATGTAACTGGAGGAATTTGGTGATTTGTTGAGAATTTGCACAGGGAGTCTGATCATCTTGACTTCTTGAAATGTAAGGCTGACAGCACTGATGTCAGAGATGGATTTGCATCAAGACACAAAGCAGGTAGGTCCACAGTATAGCCATGAAAGCCTTTCATGCCTGTTATTCCTGTGAACACCATTTGCCAATTGCAGGTGTAATTAGTACGCATCAGTGACATTCAAATGCACTTCAATCATACTTCCTCAAGCTTCTACATTGGAAGACTAACAACTTCACACCTAGCATAAACATTGTTAAGTTATTAATGGTCTGAAGTTTATTATTGTACTGCACAGTTAGGAATGCACATTCATTGTAATGGGATAAATATAGTTTACATACAAATTCAAAACCTATTTTTATTTTTTTATGTCTGCATTGTTTTCTCCTTTTATGTGACTTTTATGTCATTTTCACATAGGCAAAAACAATCTTGAATTCCAACATCTTCAGTATTTTTATATGTAAATAAAAAACTTCATAGGCATAAAATGCCATTGGATGTTTTTGGGGTAGTTAACCCAGCAGGCTATTGGCCTTATGATTTGGAAATACACACCACCCTGGGCTACTTTGGCTTCTGTTTTTCAACATGTAAGAAAAAATATGCAGTAAATGGTTTTAATGTTAATTCATTGTTGTTTAGTATACAAATACACGGAGAACTAGACCCAGCAATAGGACATTCTTTAAAATGGATTATTATTTGAGGATCTGGGAAATACTTATTGCCCATAACTTAGCAATGTTACAACATTTTGAGATTTTAAAAATAAAGTCTGCAATTTATCCCATCAGATAAAGCATATAAAGAAGTTTAATTTGACACCTAATTCACTTTCATATCTTCAGTATTAAAGAAGTTATGGCCATTTTCATACTCGGAAATTTGCATCTTGTTCCCTATTGCTTTTCCATTGACTTAACACAAAAGCTGTGATCGAGGACAGTTAAAAGCCCATAACTTTCTTAAAAATTAAGATAACTGAAAGAAATTTTCAGTTATTATAGATTGAAGCATTCTGAAACAAATATGAAACAATCCTACTTAGAAGACATGAAAGTAAAGCATATAGTTAGTTAGTTACCTAATTGTAGCTAATTACAAAATTCAATTACTAGATCTAAACATCTATCAATTTCTTAAGAATAGATTAACATTTTTAAATAGCCTAAGTGATCAAATAACATTCACACAATAATTCACAATATAACATAATTTTTAAATCTAATTTTCATGAATTTATAGGCCAAATGGAAGGAATTGAATGTTTAATACCTGTAAATTAATGGGCATTTAAATCATCTTGTGAGTGAGGATTTCTGGAACGCGATCTTTTGGAACGTTGATTTGCGGTGAATTTAACCCCGTATTGGCATGAAAAATTCTGCCGTTAATTCGGGGAATAAAATCACCGTGTCGCATGAAAAAATGTGAATTAAAGGCTTCTTAAGAAGCACTTTTATACATTTAAAGAAACCACTTTCGTTTACCTGTATCCTGTGTGAAATCCGTCCTCGTAATCGGCGTTGACGGCCTCAGGAGCTGCTTTTAAAATTACTCTAGCGTTGACATTGACGATTTAATAAAAATAAAAAATACACAAAAGGCCACTAGGAACGATTTGTCAGCCAACGCTTGTACTCCAACAAAATATTAACCAGGACAAGGGAGGAGAAACCCGCGTTTTAACCCCGCCCCCCTTTAAAGGCGCCAAAATCGCGCACATGTCCAGTGGCAGAATTACAGCGCGACTGAAGGTAAGTTTTGTAACATACCTACATAACTAATTGCCCTTGAAAAGGAGGTGGCGATGCACCGTTTTGAATCATTTCACTCCTTCTAGCAAAAATGTTTTCATATTTCTGTTGGTACAGAGTTTGGGGATTTAGATCCAGTGACAATAAAGAAGATGTGATATAAGTCAGGATGGTGTATTATTTAGAGGGAAATGCTGCAGTAGGTGATGTTCCCATCCACCGGAAGTTCTAGTCCTTCTTGGTTGTAGAGATCAGAGATTAGGGATACAGAGATTAGGGAGGCTGGAGTAGCTTCCGCAAGTAAAAGCAATTCATATTGTGGTGGAAGGAATGAATGGGTGGGGTGATGAATGGTGCGCTAGTCAAGTGCGCTAGTCGCTTTGTCCTGAATTTTGCTGAGCTTCTTTAAAGTTGTTGGAGTTACAGCCATTCAGGCAACTTGAGAGAATGCCAACATAACCATAACTTATACATTATAGAGACTTTGGGGCATCAAGAGGTGAGTCAGTCACCAAAAGAAACACAAGCCTCTAACTTATTCTCTGCATGGTTGGTCCAGTTAAGGTTTTGGCCAGAATTTTGATCAACAACAATCAACAACAACAATCAGTTTTATTCGTCACATTGCACATAAAGTGCAAGTGAAATGAATTTGCCAGCAGCGGTACAATGAAAAAGAACACACAAAAACACACAAAAAATTTAACACAAACAAACAGCATTCATCACTGTGGTGGAAAGCACAAAAATTGGCCAGTCCTCCTCCATTTTCCCCCGTGGTCGGGACCTTAACCCTCCGCAGCCATCGCTGCGGGCGTCCAGATGTGCAGACAAGGTAAAAATTCCAGGTGAGTTCTGAAACGGTGCCTCCCCCACCGGAAACCGCGGCTTCAAGTTGGTGTAGGCCGCAGGCCGGCGGTCAGAGATTTAAAGTTCGCGCCGCAGCCAGAAGCACCGCAGACCGCAGGTCCAGCAGTCGAAGCTCCCCTCCAGGGATCCCCGGCGAGGGACCCCGCTCCTGATGGTAAGTCCACGCCGTGCTCGCGGTAGAAGTTGGCCACGGGCCGGAAGTCGGAGCTTCTTCTTCTCCCCGGGTCCCCCACGAGGGATCCCAGGCTGCGGACGGCGTGCCGGCCGGAGCTCTGTAGACCGCGGCTTCAGGCTGCCGCGGGCCAGCGAACGGAGCGCTCCCCTCCGGCGAGCCCCCAGCGAGGGCTCGCCCGCTCCACGCCGAGAGCCCGCTGCTGAAGCCCTGGGCACGTCTCCGGGAAAGGCCGCACCGATCCTTGCTGTTAGGCCACGGGGGAGGCGACATGGAAAAAGTCGCCTCTCCGTGGAGGAGGCGATCAAAACGGTTTCCCCCTTACCCCCCCACACCACCCCCCACACAAGTCACACAAAGAGACATTAAAAACATACATTAAAACACACTAAAAAATGTTTTTAAAGTTGAAAAGACTAACATGCTAATGGAAATTCCTTTGAAGATCAAGGATAGGTAATTTGACTTCCTTGCTGGAGATGGTTATTGCCTGACAATTTGTGGCATGAGCGTTGGATGCCACTTATTAGCCACTGACTGAATGTTATCCAGGTCGCTGCTTACAGGCATGGACTATTTGATTTATTGAGCAGTTGTGAATAGAATTGAACATTGCAATCATGAACAAACATCCCCACTTCCGACTTGATCGTGGAAGGAAGGTGATTGATGAAGTAGCAGAAGCTGGTTGGACCTCAGTCACTGTCTTGAGCCGCTGAGGGCTGGGAGGATTGTCTCCAATACTGACAGCATCCTCGTTTGCACAAGGTATAACTCCAACCATCGGAGTGTTTTCCCTTTTGTTGCCCATTGACCTCCTTTTGCCCATAGCTCATTGATGTCACGCTTGATAATGCATGGCCCTGACGTCCACTCATTCTTGCCTCATGGAAACCTACTTCTCTGATGAATTGATGAATGAACGGAGAACAGAGAATTGAGGCCATAATGAAGTCTGGAATGTCTCTTGTGAACACTTTTGACAACACATCCCATCACTCTGTTATAGTCTGGTTAGAGTATTATGATTTATTTTATTGTATTATTGATTATTATATACTTATTTGTTGTGTAAATGTGCCTGTAAAGCTGCAGCAAGTTAGAATTTCATTGTTCCTATCCCAGTGCACATGATAATTAAACACTCTTGACTCTTCACTCTTGACTTTTGACAATTCACTCTGTGAAGAATGAGAATCCTGTTTTGGAGCCATTCTTTCCAAAAAGGCTTTGTAGTAACCATCCTAAATCGCAACAGTGGTTTCAGGGCTTGTGATGACTTTTACCTTCTAATGGATACTTATTGCAAAGAAAATGAAGGAAAGTAAAAACATAGAAAATAGGTGCAGGAGTGGGCCATTCGGCCCTTCGAGCCAGCATCGCCATTCAATGTGATCATGGCTGATCACCCAGAATCAGTACCTCGTTCCTGCTTTTTTCCCCATATCTCTTGATTCCGTTAGCCCTAAGAGCTAAATCTAACTCTCTCTTGAAAACATCCAGTGAATTGGCCTCCACTGCCTTCTGTGGCAGAGAATTCCACAGATTCACAACTCTCTGGGTGAAAAAGTTTTTCCTCATCTTAGTCCTAAATGAGCCCTTATTCTTAAATTGTGACACCTGGTTGTGGACTTCCACAACATCGGGAACATTTTTCCTGCATCTAGCCTGTCCATTCCCTTTAGGGGCTGAAAACCTTTGTTGACGATACTTCATTAAGTTCACTATTCCCAATTCCATTCTGTATTTGTGCCTTAATTATTTGAAACCCAACTGAAAGTCCAGGCACTTTACTCATTGGATGCATTGGAGGGCAGAAGTTTCTGCACTGAATTTGGCTTGCAGTTGCTTGCAGTTGAAAAAAGTTGCTATTATTCTATTGATAACGGCAGCTGCTTACTAAAGTAAAACAGACTTCCTGTTGAACAGTTTTGTCCATTTGTGTAACCACTCCCTGTCAACAGCAGCTAAGTAATAAAGATAAAGTGCTATAGCACAATACTTGATTTCAGTAGAACGCTGGCAATATTACAAACTAATAAAACCAGCCACTTTGATAACTGTAGGCATTGTCCTAAAGATGTAAATATTTGAAAATAGAATCCAGATTATGTTTAGTATAGAGACCTTGCTGTTGAAATTGGAGCAGGTTTCGTCCATTTTACTGGCATAAACAGAAGCACCATGAGTCAATTTCATGGGCCAAGGATCTCTGAAATAAATCTGAATCAATATTGTATTCATCTAATTTCTAGGACAGTTTCTGCCAGCTAAAAGCAATGGGTTTTAAAGGAATGTTTAGCACAGACATTGTGGCTGAAAGGCCATTTCCTGCACTGCACTCTTCAATGCTCCCTGTTCTATGTTCTTAAGGTGGTAGGATGACTTAAGGTGTTTCTCTTGAGTCCACTGTAGTTACAATTGTTTCCAATCCTACGTTCCATCTCTGGACTCTGCAAAGAAGTCACAGGCAATGATGGTCCAGTTTTATACTGCCATCATAGTCTGTCCTCACCTTCTCCATCATGGTCGGGTTCAGCCCAGCCACCAAGCATGACATCCGGAGGCTGCAGCGCATCGTTCGATCAGCCGAGAAGGTTGCTGGCTGCAACCTTCCCCCCATCGACGAACTGTACACTGCAAGGGCCAGGAAGAGAGCGGGGAATATCATCTCTGACCCCTCTCATCCTAGCCACAAACTTCTCTCTGGAAGGCGACTCCGGACTGTCAAAGCCGCCACAGCCAGACATAAAAACAGCTTTTTTTCCACGAGCAGTAGCTCTACTCAATACCCAAAAGTCAGCAGCCTCCTTTTGCTCTGGTATTTTATTTCATTCTACACATGTTTAAATTATAATGCTTTATTTTTAATTGTCTACTGTATATCGTGTTGTTACGTGAACAAAGCACCAAGGCAAATTCCTTGTATGTATACATATTTGGCTAATAAAAATAATTCAATTCAATTCAATTCAATTCAATGTAACGCGACTGTTATCCATATAATGCAGGACAACAACTCTGGAGGTGTTATAGGCTTAAAAGCCCTGTCTCATGGTGCGAGTTGACCCCGAGGTACCCCGAGCGAAAGACTCGTGGTTGTGCACGTGATTCCAAGTGTATGATCAAGAGTTTAACCGAGTTCCCACGGGTATGACTCAAGTTTGCCGTTAACTGTCATTTCTGCGATGTTCCAAGTTCCTTTCCCGAGTTACTCTTGAGCCAACCTTCAATGAAGGTTTGTTTTAATAAGCAACATCTCCATCCTGCGGCTTTGAGTTAAAGATAGAATTCAGCGCGGCCGCATCTATTGATGTGACCTACAAAGGGAAAATGCGCACCGTCCAGTGCCAGAGCAGTTATACTGATTGATTTGTTTGAAACACACATCATGTAGTTAGAAGACCAGCAGGTGGAGGTTTGCTATATTTTAATTGAATTTACTGCCAGGTCTACACACTGCGGGGAGACTGGAATTATAATCTTTGAATATGCACGGATGCGCACATCAGATTGTTGGGAGACGGAGCTCAGGGTTCGCCTCCTGAGCTGCTTTGGTGCCCAGGCGTGAGTTGAGGTGGAGGGAGGTTGGGGGGGGGGGGGGGGTTAGGTTAAACTCACCCATTTGACAGAGGCAGAGGATTACGAGGATCCAGCGAGACTCGGACTGCATGGAGAGCCGAGACTGCCCCGCTGGTGGCCAACTTCCCCCTGTCCTCCGTCGCTGCTCCCAGCCGGCCGGCAGGAGCTGTGCATGGAGCCCACCACCGGAGTCGTGTCTGACTGCCTGGGCAGCCTGAGGGAGGCAGATGCACCCTGCCCAGGGAGAGCCCGCGGAGGGACTGCGGGGAGAGTACCTCACTCTGACTGTTGATAGGGAGAGACAGAGGCGCACACACACACACACACACACGCACACACACACACACACACACACAGTGTGGAGTTCCTCTGACTGACTGACTGTGTGTGGGTGTGGGGGGTGGACAGAGAGAGAGAGAGACACACACACACACAGGCAGCGTGGAGTACCTTTAACTGTGTGGGAGAGAGAGACAGAGGCAGACACACACACACAACGGGCAGTGTGTACCTCAGTCTGTGTCTGTGTGTAGGGGAGAGAGAGACACAGAGACAGTGTGGACCTCTGACTGTGTATGAAGGAGAGAGGGGGGAGAGAGACAGAGAGAGAGAGGCACAGAGGCAGTGTGGTGTACTTCGGCGTGACTGTGGGGGAGAGAAAAAGAGCGCACAGGACTCGGAATATCTGTGTGTGTGGGAGGGAAGAGAGACTAAGCAGAATACATCGGTCTTATTGTGTGTGGGGGAGAAAGAGAGAGGTGGGGGGGGGGGAGAAAAGAGAGAGGTGGGGGGGGGGTGAAAGAGAGAAATGGGGGGAGACGTATATACACACAAAGCAGAGTTTTACTGTGTATGTGGGAGACACAGATGGACTTACACAGATGGACTTAACCTCGGTCTTACTATGTGTGGGAGAGGGGGAGAAAGAGACGTACACTCACAGAGGCAGAGTCTTTCAGCCTGTGTGAGAGGTAGGGAGGGAGAGACAGACACACACACACAAGGTGGATGTGAAATCACACCTGCCTGTTTCAGTGACCGGCACCCCGCCGCTAGTGAAGGAAGACCAACCCCCATCTGTCTCCCCCTCCTCTCTCACCTCCACCCTCTCACCCCTCCACCTCACCCCCCTCTCCACCTCCCACCCCCCACCCCCCCCCCAATTTGGAAATGTCATCCCATCAACCATTCCTTCTCTCACAGAGATGCTGCCTGCCCGCTGAGTTAAAGAGTCCCACGGTAGACTCATGAGTCACTAAGGTAAACGCACAGGCCACTGCGTTCTTACAACGTGTTTAAATGTTTCAAATTTTACCTCAAGAGTACATTTTACTCGTGGAAAAGTTTAAACATGTTTGAATTTTTCCAAGAGTTAACAAGTGTCACGGGTACCTGCCGTTAGTGCCAAGAGTCGCTAAGTTGCGTCCACGAGTTCCGACGTTCCCGCTACGTTAATCGTACGTGATTACCACGAGTTAAATTGGTTTTAAGCTCGGGGTACTTCGTGGGTCAGCTCGCACCGTGAGACAGGGGTTTTACCAGTAGAATCTATTCACTCTGATATAAGAGTCAAAAATCGATCATAAAAAATTCCCCGCGTCTTATTTCTCTCCTCTCCAAATATTGGAGTTGCCTAGGTAATCAGCTTTTAAAAGTTATGTTTTTTTTTAAACTTATGATGTAGAATTCTTGCTGTAATAATTTTGAAGTGTCCAGGTCTTGAATAGTAAGTACCCAATGAATTTTTATGGGCAAGGAAGGTTCTAAGTCCAATTCTTGGTCCGTGTTGAGTTAGGGAATCACAGTGAGGAAGATAATTTGTACTTGAAACATGCTCCCACATATCCAGTTGTTAAACTTGCCATTGAATGATTTATGACTGAAGCAGTAGGTTGTGATACCATTTGGTCTTCTCAAATTTAACGGTGATTCCACATGTTGTGTGCCAGGGAAGCAGAGAAAATTAATCCAGAAATCGATGGAACTGTGTTACATCAAAGCTTCATTGGTAGTTTGATCAAACTTGTACCTGAGCATACACTTAGAAAACCACATGAGATGGAACAAGAAATTCTCAGATGAAATGGATGTTTAGTTAAATATGAACAAACTAATAAACAAATAGATTGTCAGTTTTCCTTTCAGTCCAAGAGTGAAATTATTTAGAAAACATTAGAAAACATTCCCAATTGCTTGCAATTGGTGCTAATTTTAGATGGCTTTTGCAAATGAAGAAAGATGTTCAAAGACAGTGTTGAAGTGGTGCTGCTCGAAGGGCCGAATGGCCTCCTCCTGCACCTATTTTCTATGTTATTCTATGAAGAGTAACAGGCACTCAAAGGGAAACAAAAGGTAGTTCGGCAATTTCTTATCAAAGAGTAGTGTTAGAATATGAAAACCTAGAGAATACTGTAGGTCCATTAGAGCCTGCTTTATCAAGAATAAGGTATTCTGACCTGGGTTGGATTGCTCCAGTGACGATCTAAGGGTGAAATAGTGTCCAGCAGGACACTATTATTCACCCAGGGTACTTGTGTCCATCCTCAACTCACATACTTGCTTCCAATGCTTTTTATGGTTATCAGTTACATGCCTAAATGAGATCACAAGTTGCGCATTGCATTTTTCCTCCCTATCACACAATTAGAAATTTTGTATGCAAACCTTTGACTTCTCTTAAACAATCACCAAAGGATAGAAGCACATCCCACTGAGATTGCTGGTGGAACATCAATTTAAAAGTCTCCATTCTGACATTGACATTTTGAATACAGTTTCAATTTTTTTGTGCTCGCGGCATGTGAAACCTCAGCAAAGTGTCCTGCGACATTGATTGCAGCCATTATTGAACAATGCACATCATGGCTAAGTGTTGTGATTCTGTCTATTGATCAGCCCATGTTTCATTGAGCTGTGGGGTCATTTACACCATGTAACTCAATAAGGACAGATAAGCAATGGAGGAGGGGTGCCTAAAAGATCACCAACCTTCAACTCCACCTCCATGTAGTCTTCTATGCAACAGTATCTGTCACAGGGAGTTCCTTTAACTTTATTGACCCTCCACACGACCAGTGCAATAAAGAAGAAGCATTTGTGAGGTTTCACGCAGCTGATTCTGACTGTAAGCAGCCCGAGTGTTGATTTCCATTCTTTTTTTGCTGGGGCTCCTATTGGGAAGCAATGCTATAAAAGTATACGTTTACTGCAACAACAAAGGATGAAATGATTTGTTGCAACTGGCAAATGGGAAAATTTAACAATTTTAAAGTGTGCTGGAAAAATAATATCTGGAAAGAATGTAAAAATATAGTCTGTGCGCTATCAGTGGTATAGCTCAAAGGAATGGAAATAGTTCAGTTCTAAGAAAGGCAATCACTTCTCTTTGTATCTCCAGACCTCTCTGGAACTCTCTGGAGCTTTTTTCTCTCCTCTGTTTCATCATCTCCTCTTTACATCTCCTCCATTCAGATCAGTTGGGATTAAACGCCTTTGTTATTCTCTCCCAGCTGTAAAAACCACCAATCTCTCTCGGTCTCCACCAAAACACAGACTTTTCTTTGTTTTTTACATTACTCCCCCTTCTCTGCAGCTTAAAACATCGTTAATGTCTGAATTTTCCTGGTTCTACTGAAAAATCATCAACTTGAACCACAAGCTCTGATTCTCTTTCCAGAAATGCAGCGGAGTTCCAGCATTTTCTGTAATATTTCAGGTTTCCAGTATCTGCCACTTCTTTTGATTTTTAAATATTGGTGTAGGGATTGATTGGGATAATGCTTGATGGGATAAACTCACAATTCCAATTTAATATTCCAAGCCTCTGAATACAAGACTAGTAAAATGGCTGCTGCACTTTTGTACTCCCAAGGTGGGAAGGACATTTTTTCTGGCCTGTTATCGTTCATTTGGTTCATAACACTGCAGTGAACGAGCACAATGGTCCCTGATGTTTACCTTCCAAGGGGTTCCTTGTGCCGAGGTGCAATATTCAGGCAGAACTTCATTCATGGAGGAAAATAGAGATGATTCTTCCGTGCACTTGCAGATAACACACTTCAGTGTCTTTGGTGCTCAGGAGAAATTCTCTCGCAGGACTGACTTGAAGCCTGCAGATGGCTAATAACTTTCCAAAGCATTCTTGCAAGATTATTAGATTGTCATCAAGTAAAAACCTATTTGGTTTACAGATATTTTCAAAGCAAGAGATCCAAAAAAATCATGGTGATTGCAATGCTCTCTGAAATGGTTGAGCAGCTTGGGTGGCTAGAGAAGCATGTAGGGATAGGGAGGAGAGAGGGTACAATAAGTGATGTGAAACAAATGCCAGCCTTGCTGATGTCCACATTTCATGAGCATAGAAATGGAGAAGGTGAACCCTTGAGTTGTTCCACAGAGAAAGAAAGGGGCAATTGGCCCATGGATATTTAACACCTGGAAGGTGGCCACTAGCCACACGACTCTGTAAGCTCCAGTAAATTCACTGCATTGCACCTGCCCATTATTGCAATGATCCTTCACTGTTTGTACTGCAGTGGGGTCAGGAAGGAATGCAGGCTCCTCAATGACTTTAACATCACACGGTGATGAGCAACAAAAGCTAACTTCCCAGCATCTCTCTCTCCAGCCACAAGTGACAGTGCATAAAAAAAAACAAATCACCACAATGACACAGTTGCCATTTTGCCATCCTCCAGTTATGGTTATCTCTATATATTCCCTTCTAATCAAATCTTGAAAGGGCAAACCGAGCAAATCAACATTTCAAATATTTTTATACATCTAATCAAGACCAAAAACCAAGACCATAGAGTTGTCCGATTACTAATCAGCCTTACTCTTCAATCTCTTCCTTCTAAACACCTTTGCTTAGCTTTTTGTTCTGATGTAGTAGTTCAGTGTGGCAACAGCCAAACCACTGGACAGCTGTTCCCTTCATGTTGGTGTTGTTCTGGTGAAGAAGCATTTCACCAGGCAAGCTGGGCAGTTAGACCTCGCTTGCCTGGCAGTGAGAGGAGTCAGATCCATCCTGCACTGTTGGTATCTTACAACTAATGCACACTGCCCTCTGGGTGGCTGTTATACAGAAAAGATGACCTCCCACCTCTTATCAGAGTGTGGATTTGCGAAGAGAGTCTGGAGAATGATGCAAGGGTCCTTGTCACAGTTCATCCCGCAGAGCTCCGTAACAGAGCGCTCTCTGATTTATTCTGATTTACAGGCTGTTGCAGAGACACATTCAGAGATAGACCCAGGATTGAACCCAAGTGTTTGATGATGGAACTCTACCACTGTGCCGCTGTGCCATTTGGTTTAAGGATAGTTTGCAAACCCAAACGAATATGACACTAATGAATGTGTAGACCATAAGAATGTCGGAAGAGTTTTTGCACTGGACCTGTTTTGTACATATTTTTTCTTCTGAATAAAGTTTATTTTTTGCGAAATAAATTGCAGGACATGGACTCGAAGGATCCCGTGCATGGTTCCCTGAGCAGACTGCCCAATTTGTTTGGCAAAATGCCTCAACGTCAGAATTCACCAAGCACCAAGACCTTGCTTGGTTGGTGGTGAGAGATGTCCTCCCAATCAGATCCTTCCTGTAATGTTGGAGTCCCTACTGATGCACACTGACTTCCCCCCACTCCCCAATCTTTTCAAATCCCCAATCCTTTCCACTCGTCATTTTAATTTCATGTTTCATGTATTTTGTGTTTTTATAACTGTTGGCAGATCAATTTCCCTCCTGGATAAATAAAGTTCTATCGTATCGTACCCTATCGTATCGTCCTCAGGACAGCTGCTGTAAGGAGGAGACAGTTGCCTACCGCAGAGTGTGGATTTGCAAAGAATGATGCCAGGGTTCTTATCATGGTTCACCCTGAACAGCTCCATAACAGGACACTGTAGGATTTACAGGCTGCACCCAATGATGGACATTAACTGCTGCTGGAAGACCACCAACTTGGTAAAATACATTATTTGGTCTTGAAACTTGTTGGACTCCCAACAAAGTGAGATATTTGAATGGAATGTTGCTGACTGGCACGTTCCAGACTGCAGGAGTACATGCTGAGGATTCACTGAAACTTGGTGCAGCCAAAACCAAGGCTTTGTGAAGGAGGACCACAGTCTAGGGTCCTTCTGCTGCTAGGCCCTGAGGGGCAGAGTCAGTAGGGACACCCCTCAAATAAGGGCAAGGATATCACCCCACAGGACACAAGAATGGCGAAGGTGTGTTGTTTGAAGACAGGTGCTACACTACTGACTATGACATTATTGAATGTTTAGACTGAGAATGCACGAAGAGATGTTCATGGTATTTGTTTTGTATATATTTTTTATCTGAATAAAGTTTAATTTTCAAATTAAAAAAGTAGCTGCTCCACTGGAGTGACAGAAGTGACAGACTGATTAGAGGTATCTCTGGACCTCTACCGTGCAGCGTTGAGCCGCATTGCTATGAGTGGTAGCAATTTAGGTTGACTAGCTGACTAACTAGGACATCACAGTGGCATAGTGGTAGAGTTGCTGCCTTGCAGCACCCGAGGTCCAGGTTTGATCCTGACTACGGGTGCTGTCTGCACGGAGATTTTACGTTTTCCCTGTTACCGTGCGGGATTTTTCCGGGTGCTCCAGTTTTGTCCCACATTCCAAGACGAGCAGGTTTGTAAATGGTGTACAATTTTCCTAGAATGGTGTACAATTTTCCTAGAATGTATGATATAATTCAAGTAATGGTGATTGCTGGTTGGCGCGGATTTGGTGGGCTGAACAGCCTGTTTGCACCTCTAATTAGAGCTGTATCTCTGGTAAGATTTTCCAAGTAAGTTTCTGACCTTTAACACTTTTGATGTTGAACTTACATTTTTTGTTTGATTATATTTGTTTTATGGCTGGATTTCCAATTATTTTTGAATGTTTTGGTACTATCAATGCCATAGGGAAATTATTTCCTGTCAAAGTTATCCTTTTGTATGAAACCTTAAAATGCTGCCAGGAAAATGGCAAAGAAATATGTCACTTTTCATTACTCCTCTTATTGGCTAATTATTTCCATCTTTAAATGTATTTTGGTCCATATGAATCTTGGCACACGGGATTATATAAAAAATGTCCTTAAATATAAACTGAATAGAATGAACTACTGTTGGTGCAAAACTGAAAACTAGCTAAAGCTAAGAAACCTGTCCCAAACTACTTTTGAATGTAACATTATTCATATTTTACAGCAAAATGCATTAGTGGGAGATCATACTTGGCGTCTTATGTTAACAGACTAAATGGACTTTCCCTATTCTAATAAAAATATAGCTTTGGGATATATGTGTGACAGGCACAAGGGTTCACAAAGAATCGTATATGGTGAGCACATGCAAATCCTGTGCGTATGGCTGTGTCTGGAAACTAAATGCAAGGTCTCAAGATAGAATGAATGATGTATTTATTGGCTACATTGGAAAAAATGGTGACTCATAATGTTCCAAACAATGTGGTTAAGATCATTTGCTTTGCTCCTATATAGTTGAAAGTTCAGCTCCCAAAGGTGCCCAACATTCCAGCCTGCTGAGCAATGTGTGCTGAGTTTCACGAGCTACATCTAGGGTCTCCGCTAACTTGAAGTAAAACAATGCCAGTGTAAGAAAGAGCATCATTTATTCAGAGAAACTGAACTGATTAATTTTAATCTGACTGGGAGTTAAAAATGCGCATTCTTACCCAGATATTGTTCTACTGTTCTGTTCATGTAGTTTTGATGTGTATAAAGCAGGCCTCAAGTTAATCAATCACAACTACAGCATAGATTTTTTAAGTAGCCAGCAGCATAATGGAATTAATGAAGCTGACGATGATTATTTGATTTTACATTTTAAAGCAAGAGTGACACCCTATCGAAATTGCCGATTCAATGATAACAGGCCTCTGCCACAATGAGCAAGATTGACCATCCAGCTGCTAATT
>JAXLNO010001359.1:0-107137 GCA_038087875.1 Malacoraja senta | reverse complement strand
CTCCTGCACTTATTGTCTATTGTTTATTGTCTGGTGTCCTGCTTTCCTTCAGGTGATATACAGTAGCAATCTACATGTTAATAGAATGGAAGCTCCAATTGGAAGACTAAATATCAGGTTTTCAGAGTTCATACTGCACGTTACAGATTCAAGTAATGATGCTAACCCTGGAACAAGAAGCAAACAGTCATTGTTGATGTTGGACACAATGAAGCTCCACATATGCTCTTAATCACAGTCAGATTCCATTATGGATATGACTAGCTGCAAAGCCATCAGCTTCTCCGAAATCATTCTGGAGTGGATAAAAGCTTTCAGAAGAGAATGGGAAATGAAAAGAATGCACAATGCACACACGGTGCACGTCTGTGAATATCTGTTTTTGCATTTGTGGCTTGCACTCAATGTATTGTGCTTTCATTTGTACATCACTAGAACTAATGGCACCAGCTACTGGGCCACTTCATGAGTATAATGCTGATACTGATCGTTCTTTTCTATTCAAGCTTGTTGAGGACTCATGATTGAGAGGTTTAGACTACGGATTAACTGTTACTGCATCTAATTGGGCAAATGGATCAAGGACTGAAAGGCCTCTATCTCTTTCATGTTCCATTGAGCATTGACTGTATAACTATCACTAGTAGAATCAAACATTTGATTCATTTACAAAACCTTCAAAGCTTCAAACAATTCACATCAAGATTTTGTGCTAAACATGATTTACACTATTTTAATGTTTCTTCCTTATAAATTACCTCTCCCATCTTTTGCTTGGTTCAAGAGCCAACATGCAGTTTAAGAGCCGTCACTTCATCGACACCATTTCAGGTGCAAGGTTTGCAGTATAATTTCATTAGGGGTTTCTTCTAATCACTCACTGTAACCTTAGCAAAAATGGCAGCAATGAGAAGTTGCTGATTACATTCTTTTTCTGCCAAATCCATGGAAAGGGGACAACCCTAGATGCCTAGACACATGAAGGTATGAAGGACAATGCTGCCACACCAGATCCTCTTGCTGGATAAGAGCACACACATTTCATTAATTTCATTAATAGCTATAATTCGTGATGCCATCAATTTCAGATAATTCAACATATTATATCCACTGCTCAGTGCATGTAACCCCACGATTTATTGATGCATTGTGCATAAAGCAACCAGTGAGCTATTATCCCACTCCTGCCAGTGGAAATTGTTAAATCATTTTAAAATTAATGGCACTTCATGAGTATGATACTGAGGGCGACACAGTGGAGCAGCGGTAGAGTTGTTGCCTCACAGCACCAGAGTCCCAGGTTTGATCCTGACTATGGGTGCTATCTGTTAAGAGTTCATACATTTTCTCTGTGTCCACGTGGGTTTTCTCTGGTTTCCTCCCATATTCCAAAAAACGTGCAGGTTTGTAGATTGGCTTCTGTAAATTGTCACTAGTGTGTAGGATAGAACGAGTGTGAACCGGTGATCGTGGGTCAGTGCAGTGGCGGATGGGCCTGTTTCCATGCAGTATCTTTAAACTAAACTGAACTAAATTATCTCAGCCCTTTAGGACATCTTGACAAGAACTCTTCAGTCCCTCTTCAATCAGAGGTTCAGCTTAACATGTGCACGTATCATGCCCAGTATGCTTCACAGTCCATTACCTCCAGAAACCCAATACGCTTCCTGCAGCTCACAACGTGTGAAGTTATGAAGGACTAAGCTAGCTATCAACCAGCTCAGTGACAAAGCAAAGGGTGGAGGAGCTGTTGTGTTGATCGCATTCTTCCATCTTAAGAAGGGTCTAGACCCGAAACATCACCCATTCCTTCTCTCCAGAGATGCTGCCTGTCCCACTGAGTTACACCAGCATTTTGTGTCTATCTTTGGTTTAACCCAGCATCTGCAGCTCCTTCCTACACTCTAGATGTGAGGATGGACAATCTGCCACAAGTGCTCACGAGGTCAGAATTAAACATGTGGTACAAAAAACATGAGGGCTTAGTTTTAAAGTGAAAACAAAAAATTTTAAAGAGGTTTTAAGGATAATTAGGGGAAGATTTTACAAATTACTGTTGACAATTATTGTGTTCAGAATGCATTTGGATGGACACTTAACTAGGGCAAGGTGCAAAAGGAGCAAAGATAAGCTGATGATGGAATTCAACAGGTTGAGCAGCATCTGGATAATCAAGGGATGGTCATGATTTTGGTGTGAGATCCAGCATCAGGACTGTGGAGGCTGAGAAGGATATGGTCTTAATGTGTGCCAATGGGGTTAGTCTAAATGGGCAAAAGACTGGCATATATACACTGAGCATCAGGGCCCATTTCTGTGTTGTACAACACTGTGAGTTATAAGGAAAGGCTGGATAGATGGGGTCTTTCTTCCCTTGGAGCATACGTGGCTGAAGGGTGACCTTTTCCAGATTTATAACATTATCAGGGGTATAAAAGAGGTGAATGGTCATGTCTTTTCCTTCCGGGGTAAACATAGACATAGAAACATTCAAAATAGGTGCAGGAGTAGGCCATTCGGCCCTTCGAGCCTGCACCGCCATTCAATATGATCATGGCTGATCATCCAACTCAGTATCCCATACCTGCCTTCTCTCCATACCCCCTGATCCCTTTAGCCACAAGTGCCACATCTAACTCCCTCTTAAATATAGCCAATGAACTGGACTCAACTACCTTCTGTGGCAGAGAGTTCCAGAGATTCACCACTCCCTGTGTGAAAAAAGTTTTTCTCATCTCGGTCCTAAAGGATTTTCCCCTCTATCCTTAAGCTGTGACCCCTTGTCCTGGACTTCCCCAACATCGGGAACAATCTTCCTGCATCTAACCTGTCCAACCCCTTAAGAATTTTGTACGTTCTATAAGATCCCCCCTCAGTACAAGCCGAGTCTATCCAGTCTTTCTTCATATGAAAGTCCTGACATCCCAGGAATCAGTCTGGTGAACCTTCTCTGCACTCCCTCTATGGCAATAATGTCCTTCCTCAGATTTGGAGACCAAAACTGAACGCAATACTCCAGGTGTGGTCTCACCAAGATCCTGCACAACTGCAGTAGAACCTCCCTGCTCCTATACTCAAATCCTTTTGCTATGAATGCTAACATACCATTTGCTTTCTTCACTGCCTGCTGCACCTGCATGCCTACTTTCAATGAACTGGTGTACCATGACACCCAGGTCTCGTTGCATCTCCCTTTTCCTAATCGTCCACCATTTAGACAATAGTCTGCTTTCCTGTTTTTGCCACCAAAGTGGATAACCTCACATTTATCCACATTATACTGCATCTGCCATGCATTTGCCCACTCACCCAGCCTATCCAAGTCACCTTGCAGCCTCCTAGCATCCTCCTCACAGCTAACACTGCCCCCCAGCTTAGTGTCATCCGCAAACTTGGAGATGTTGCATTCAATTCCCTCATCCAAAACATTAATATATATTGTAAATAGCTGGGGTCCCAGCACTGAGCCTTGCGGTACCCCACTAGTCACTGCCTGCCATTCTGAAAAGGACCCATTTACTCCTACTCTTTGCTTCCTGTTTGCCAGCCAGTTCTCTATCCACATCAATACTGAACCCCCAATACCGTGTGCTTTAAGTTTGTATACTAATCTCTTATGTGGGACCTTGTCGAAAGCCTTCTGAAAATCCAGATATAACACATCCACTGGTTCTCCCCTATCCACTCTACTAGTTACATCCTCGAAAAATTCTATAAGATTCGTCAGACATGATTTACCTTTCGTAAATCCATGCTGACTTTGTCCAATGATTTCACCACTTTTCAAATGTGCTGCTATCCCATCTTTAATAACTGACTCTAGCAGTTTCCCCACTACCGATGTTAGACTAACTGGTCTGTAATTCCCCGTTTTCTCTCCCCTTTTTAAAAAGTGGGGTTACATTAGCTACTCTCCAATCCTCAGGAACTACTCCAGAGTCTAAAGAGTTTTGAAAAATTATCACTAATGCATCCACTATTTCTGGAGCTACTTCCTTAAGGACTCTGGGATGCAGCCTATCTGGCCCTGGGATTTACCGGCCTTTAATCCATTCAATTTACCTAACACCACTTCCCGGCTCACCTGGATTTCACTCAGTTCCTCCATCTCCATCTCCGTCCCCTGCTATTTCCGGCAGATTATTTATGTCTTCCTTAGTGAAGACGGAACCAAAGTACTTATTCAATTGTCTGCCATGTCCTTGTTCACCATGATCAATTCACCTGTTTCTGACTGGCAAGGGACCTACATTTGTTTTAACTAATCTCTTTCTCTTCACATATCTATAAAACTTTTGCAGTCAGTTTTAATGTTCCCTGACAGTTTTCTTCATAATCTATTTTCCCTTTCCTAATTAAGCCCTTTGTCCTCCTCTGCTGGTCTCTGAATTTCTCCCAGTCCTCTGGTCGTCTGCTTTTACTGGCTAATTTGTACGCTTCATCTTTTGCTTTGATACTATCCCTGATTTCCCTTGTGCACTACCTTCCCTGATTTATTCTTTTGCCAAACTGGGATGAACAATTTTTGTAATTCATCCATGCAGTCTTTAAATGCCTTCCATTGCATATCCACCGTCAACCCTTTAAGAATTAGTCGCCAGTCAATCTTGGCCAATTCACGTCTCATACCCTCAAAGTTACCTTTCTTTAAGTTCAGAACCATTGATTCTGAATTAACCATGTCACTCTCCAACCTAATGAAGAACTCAACCATATTATGGTCACCCTTGCCCAAGGGGCCACGTACAAGACTGTTAACTAATCCTTCCTCATTACTCAATACCCAGTCTAGAATAGCCTGCTCTCTCGTTGGTTCCTCTACATGTTGGTTTAGAAAACTATCCCGCATACATTCCAAGAAATCCTCTTCCTCAGCCCCTGCCAATTTGATTCACCCAATCTATATAGTACAATCCGAATTTGGAAACAAATAAAACAAAATTTAAAATTAAGAAATTTATCACTTTTATTACCTATAGTTAATAACCCTTCGTTTAATCCCTCTATTATAGATAAAGCTTTTACACATTGGGATAGACTATGAATTAAAACGCTTGGTGACTTGTATGAAACTGGAAAATTACTTTCATTTCAACAATTACAAATAAAATATAAACTCGGAAATAATCAATATTTTAAATATTTTCAAATATGCGACTATTTGAAAAAATATACAAAAGATTATTATAATAACCCAGTAGATGTATTGGATGAGGCAATGCAGATAAAAGCTGAATCAGCAAACTTAATATCATATTTGTATAATATTATCTTAAATGTACAAATACCATCTACGGAGGGTATCAGAAGAGACTGGGAACAAGAGTTAGCTATTAAAATTTCAAAGGAAAGTTGGAATGAACACTTATTAAACGTGCATAAATGTTCGATTAATGTAAGACACACTTTAATACAATTTAAAATTTTACATAGATTATATTATTCGAAAACTAAAATTCATAAAATTTTCCCAAATGTATCATCTATTTGTGATAAATGTCAATCCCAAGAAGCTACTATAATAGCGCACTCATTCGTTTTCTGTACAAAAATTCAAAAATTTTGGAATGAAATTTTTGAAATCTTTACAAAGTTATTTAAAATAAGACTGATACCCAAAGCAGAATGGATTATCTTCGGAATAACGGAAGATGGCCCAGAACTAAATGTGTTTCAAAAGAAACTATTGGACTATGGGTTAATAATTGGAAAAAAGCTAATTCTAAAATTTTGGAAGAAGGCTCCAATACCAACTATAAATATGTGGACTTCAAATATGTTCGAAACATTACACCGAGAAGAGATAAGACTCCTCCTAGCAGGTAAACCAGATCACTTCCACCTGATGTGGTCTGCATTTATAGAATTATTACAAATATAGGGTGCAAAAGTACTTTAAAAAAAAATTGAGGTCAGGTAAGGGGGGATGCTAGTTGAAGAGTTGGTATGTCCCATTTACGTAATGCTCATAAAAATATTTGTTTCTCTCTTTTTCCTCTTTCTCTTTCTCTTTCTTTTCTAGGGTCTATTTCTTAACTCTTTTTCTTTTGTTTTTTAATTTTGCTCTTATAGGGTCTCCGTCCTTTTTTGTTGTCACATTTTCTACACTTTCACTTTTTCCTTCACTTTCTTCTTTCTTTCAATCTTTTCTTTTTCTAGTGTAAAAAATAAATGGAGTACATTAATTGTAAGAAGACATAAGTGACGAGTACTAATGTATGTGGTTGTAATGTAATGTACTTCTAATAAATAAAAATTAAAAAAAAACAAAAAACATGTCACTCTCCATCCTAATGAAGAACTCAACCATATTATGGTCACCCTTGCCCAAGGGGCCACGTACAAGACTGTTAACTAATCCTTCCTCATTACTCAATACCCAGTCTAGAATAGCCTGCTCTATCGTTGGTTCCTCTACATGTTGATTTAGAAAACTATCCCGCATACATTCCAAGAAATCCTCTTCCTCAACCCCTGCCAATTTGATTCACCCAATCTATATGTAGATTGAAGTCACCCATTATAACTGTTTTACCTTTGTTGCATGCATTTCTAATTTCCTGTTTGATGCCATCCTCAACTTCACTACTACTGTTAGGTGGCCTGTACACAACACCCACTAGCGTTTTCTGCCCCTTAGTGTTTCGCAGCTCTACCCATATCGATTCCACATCCTCCAAGCTAATGTCCTTCCTTTCCATTGCGTTAATCTCCTCTCTAACCAGCAACGCTACCCCACCTCCTTTTCCTTTCTGTCTATCCCTCCTGAATATTGAATATCCCTGGATGTTCAGCTCCCAGCCTTGGTCACCCTGGAGCCATGTCTCAGTGATCCCAACTATATCATAATCATTAATAGCTATCTGCACATTCAACTCATCTACCTTATTACGAATGCTCCTTGCATTGAGACACAAAGCCTTCAGGCTTGTTTTTACAACGCTCTTACCCCTTATACAATTTTGTTGAAAAGTGGCCGTTTGATTTTTGCCCTGGATTTGTCTGCCTGCCACTTTTACTTTTCACCTTGCTACCTATTGCTTTTACCCCCATTTTACACCCCTCTGTCTCTTTGCTCACACATTTAAGAACCCCACCACCTCTCATTCTGTTTATTATTGTTATCTTCTTTCCCCCCTACATGTTGGGTCTGAGTGCTTCCCTTCTCTACCTCCTGCCTCACACACTGTCTACTAGCTTTTTCTATTTGAGTCCCTCCCCCCAACCGTTCTAGTTTAAAGTCTCCGCAGTAGCCTTTGCAAATCTCCCCGCCAGGATATTGGTCCCACTCGGGTTCAAGTGCAACCCATCCTTTTTGTACAGGTCACACCTTCCACAAAAGAGGTCCCAATGATCCAGAAATTTGAATCCCTGCCCTCTGCATCAGTCCTTCAGCCACGCATTTATCCTCCACCTCGCTCCATTCCTACTCTCACTGTTGCGTGGTACAGGCAGTAATCCCGAGATTGTTACCTTTGCGGTCCTTCTTTTTAACTCTCCTCCTAACTCCATAAATTCTCCTTTCAGGACCTCTTCTCTTTTTCTACCTATGTCATTGGTGCCTATATGTACCACGACCTCGGGCTCCTCTCCCTCCCATTTCAGGATATCTTGGACACGTTCAGACACATCCGAGACCCTGGCACCAGTGAGGCAAACTACCATCCGGGTCTCCCGACTGCGTCCACAGAATCGCCTGTCTCACCCCCTAACTATAGAGTTCCCTATTACTAATGCCCTCCTCTTCTTTTCCTTACCCTTCTGAGCAACAGGGCTGGTCTCTGTACCGGAGGCCCGGCCGCTGTCGCTACCCCCAGATAGGCTGTCCCCCCAACAGTACTCAAACTGGAGTACTTATTGCCAAGGTGTACAGCCACCGGGGTACTCTCTAGCCCCTGCCTATGCCCCTTGCCCCTCCTAACCGTGACCCACTTGTCTGCCTCCTGTGGTCGTGGAGTGACCACCTCTCTGTAACTCCTCTCAATGACTTCCTCGCTCTCCCTGACCAGACGGAGGTCATCGAGCTGCTGCTCCAGGTTCCTAATACGGTCCCTTAGGAGCCCCATCTCGACACACCTGGCGCAGATGTGGACGTCTGGAAGGCTATCAGATTCCTTGACCTCCCACATCTGACATCCAGAACAGTAACAGTAAAACTAGAGGGTAAAGGTTTCAGGTGAGAGGGAAAAGATTTAAAAGCGACCTGAGGGCAACCTGTTTCACTCAGAGGTTGGCACATACATGAAACAGAGGAAATGGTAGAATCATAGAGTAATACGACATGGAAACGGATCCTTCGGCCCAACTTGCCCACGCCGAGCAAGAAGCGCTTGGCCTACCTACGCGTGTTTGGCTCATATCCTGCTAAACCTTTCCAATCCATGTATCTGTCCAAATGTCTTTTAAATGTTGTGATAGTTCCTGCTTCAACCACCTCATTTTGCAGCTCATTCACTCCCCACCCTTTGTGTAAAAAAATTACCCCTCAGGTTCCTATTAAATCTTTCCCACCTCTCATTAAACCTATGTCCTTTGGTTCTTAATTCCCCTACCCTTGATAAAAGATTCTATGCATTTACCCTATCCATTTCCCATTTGATCTTGTACACCTCTATAAGATCAACCCTCATCATCCCGCGCTCCAAGGAGTAAAGTGATAGCCTGCTCAACCTCTCCCTATAGCTCAAGCCTTCGAGTCCTAGCAACATCCTTGTAAATCTTCTCTGCACCCTTTCCAGCTTAACATTATCTTCCCTATAACAGGGTGACTAAAACTGAACACAATAGTCCAAATGTGGGCTTGCCAATGTCTTGCACAGCTGTGTCATAGCCTCCCAACGTCTATACTCAATACCCTGACCGATGAAGGCAAATAGGCCGAAAGCCTTCTTGACAACCCTACCTAGCTGTGACGCCACTTTCAAGGAACTATGTACCTGCAGTCCTGGATCCGTCTGCTCTACAACTCTCTCCAAAGCCCTGCCCAGAGACTGCTTCAATATTTAAAACACACTCTGACTTGAGTGTGAGGAACATTATATCTGCGCAGGACTTCAAGAGTTTTATGAAATACTGCAAGTTTACCCTATGGGTTACCCTGAAGATAGCTGCTCTTTGTGCAGCTGATGTGGCAACTGGGGTTGGGATTATTAGTATTGAAAAATAAGTTATCCAGAGTCCCAATAGGATCACATCATCTCATACATTACATGACATTACTGGCAATGTATCACTGCTCAAGCTGCTCATCTCTATTGCTTAACAGGGTGTGTGTTTCCACTAATACATTGATCAGGTGAGTTATAAATGGTAAATGTTGCTGCTCACCCTGAAGCTCACAATGTGTTCTCAGAACCTGATTCTTGCTGAGCCCATAAATGGTCACATTTCTGACGGGCAAGTAGGATCTCCCATAACATTAATTTTTTTCCTGAAGATCACTCTGACAAAGATGTGGGGTATAGATTAAACTTGTAAACTTGACACCTCTAGTTGATTATTTTCATAGTCATGGAGTCATACCAATTAAATGGAATGGAATACTTTATTGACACATGTGACAAGGCACAGTGAAACTCTTTGCTTGCATACCCAAGGTATGCAAATAATTGCCACATAAACGGTGCTGGCTCATCCTTTGTTCTCCCCCCCCCCCCCCCCACCCTCCATCACGGCAGTTCCCCCACGTCGGGTTCTTACAGAAACAGATCCTTGTTCCCACCAAGTCCATGCCAACCATCAAGTTCCCATTTACACTAATCCTATTTGTTTTACTCTCCACACATACCCAACAACTCTTCCCAGATTCCACCAAACACCAATACATTAACATGAGCTAATTAACCTTTGTCTTTGGGATGAGGGAGGAAACCAGAGCCTCGAGAGGAAATCTAGAGTCACAAGGAGAAAGTGCAAACTCCACAAAAACAGCACCAGTGACCCTGTTCACCAGAGCTATAACGCCCCAGCTCTAGTTTTCTCCACTGTGTGACCCAGGACACAACTAATGCAACAACCTTCTCCTTCTTCTGGAGAGCTCAACATTACAATGGGGTGGTTCTTCCAATTCAAGTCTAGAACAGTTCTTCAAGGAAATTCCCCAATAGGTAGAATTAAACCAGCTGGACAGCAGCAGGAATTTTACAACATCATGTATTACTAGACCAAGGATGGAAATTGCAGGTTTTGGTTGGTTTTGCTAAATGCACAATATGCACCTCTCTGTGTAACTCAGAATGGTAGAAACATTTTATTTTCCCTTTATCAAAGGATCAGATTAATTCATTCTCAAAATTTGGGATTGTTTATAAATTATGAGGCACAGCCTTAATCATCCATGGCTCATTCTGGTGCCGTTACAATTCTCCTCTTCAGGCACGTGCCGTGAGTAATTACTCAGGGTAGGCAGTCAGTCGGCTTTTTAAAAATCTTAAACCGCGCATGCGCAGATTGTTCTCTCCGTAAGCTGTCAGTCGACTTTTATAAAGTATTCAAAAGCCAAATCTCTTAATAAAGTACAGTATTTCCCGGCTATGAAAACGCACCCCCATTTTGAGTTGCTACATTTTGAAAGTGGGACATAGAATTTCTCACGCTCAAAAAAATAAAAATAAAGAAAGCAATTTGCCCAAGGCTTCCAAATCTCATTCATTCTCAATTACTGAATGGGTGGGGGGTGGAGGGCGATGGCAGGTGGAGAGATGGTGGGAAAGACGGGAGCACACCAGGACAAGTTGAATCAGTTGTGATCTTATTGAATGACAATACTTGTTCAAGGGACCAATTGGGGGAGAGTTCCTTTCACAGTGTGTGGGGAGTCTGGCCAGGGGTAAAGTTGCGGGGAGGGCAGGAGCATTGAGAAGGATGGGGTCGGGGATCATGCCAGGAACTCACTCACTCACCGCTGCCGCGGCGCTCCGGGCGTGGAGCCACAGCATTGTGGCCGGGGAGGGAAGCAGCTCGGGTGGCTGCAAGCGGCCTCGGGATCGGACAGCGGAACTGGACACCACCTCAACGCCTACTGCCGGCCCGCTCACCTCTGGCAGTGTTCTCCGTCTGAACATCTCTCACCTGCCGCTCGCCGGCTTCGCTCTTGGCAGCAGCTTCATGCAAATCCTTAAATTCCGACAGCCGAGTAACCACAATTGGTCCCTTGATCGCGCTGTCAGAATTTAAGGATTTGCGGGAAGCGGCTGACATGAGTGAGGCCGGCGAGCGGCAGGAGAGACGTTTTCAGACGTCTTTCTTGACTAACAACCTTCCAATTTCTGCTTCCAAGACACATGTAAATTTTCATGCCTTATTTTGGGGTAAAAAATAGCGTCTTCATTGCTGGGAAATACGGTATTTAAAAACATATAGCACCAAGAAATGTACTTACCACATCATTTGTACACAAACTCCATTCTTCTCTCTTTGTTTCTTAAGACTCTTAAGATAATGACAATCCATGTTTGAAAAACCCGCCAAGAAACTTGCGCTGCGCATGCGCAGTACTGCAAAGGCAGAATTTCAGCTGCCTTCAGTCCCCTGAATATTGACGGCTTGAAGCTGTGTCGGCAGCACGTCAGCTGCACAGACCTTCGCTTGTTACATGTACTGCGGATGAAAGGCACGGAGAATTATGCCTACTTAAGAGATCGATCTCTTAGGTAGGCATTATTCTCCCATGCCTTTACTATTTATATTTAATAATTACCATTTTATTATTTTAGTCAGGGTAGGCAGTGCCTACCTTAGCTACCCTGGCGGCACGTGCCCACTCCACTTACTGGTCTCCTCTGGCATTGATCCTGCCATCTATTGTCATGGAGAGCTCACCAGAAGCTGTGCACCTACCAGTATGGACATGTTCGATTTCCCAGCAGGGGGGGAGCTGCCCCATGATTCGACATGCACTTACGAATGCTCACATGTTCAGTGGCCTGGTCTGTCTTGGCATGTTAGACCACTCATTGATTGATAGATTGGGATTAAAGAACCATGGTTCTATGCCTAGCCCTACATTATCTGAAACAATAGCGTGTTGCTTGGGCCACATTCTTTCTCAAACAAGACTCCAATGCACCAGTCACCAAATATCTGTTTGCAATCTAATTTGAAGCCCAAAAAGCTCCATAAGAAAGGTCATAAATTTTCAACCCTATAGTTAGCAAGGAAGTCTGGCTAGACATGCTTTTGCTATATTTGGCTTACATTCTCACTTAAATACTCAATCCTGAGTTGAAGTCTAGTAATTAGCACAAGAATCATCTGCAAATATTTTTCTGTTGGTTTTCCTGAAGTAACAGCAGAGCATTTTCGCTTACATTCCACATCTAAATCCTTCAATGGCATTTAATCTAATGTTTAGCATGTTGTAGTTCTAGCTAATTACATAGAATTTAAGAATACTTGATGATGTTTTGAAATTAGGAAAAACATTGCAAACAAAGTTTACGTAGTAATATAATCAGCACTTTGAGCAAACGTGATTAACACATTTTTTGAAGGCTAGGGATTGTTATTATCCATCTCCTCGTGCATGTGTGTAACATAGGAGAACATCACCCAGAAGTCTTTAATTATTTCCCCTACAGTTTTTGGATTTTAAATGCAGAAAAACACATAACATGGACAAAGGAATCGTAAGACTGAAACAAATTCTCTGTTTTATGTCATTGGTACTGATGTCATTTTAAATTAACAGTTGCAATTAAATCAGATACTCACTAGGACAAATGGGAATTCTTAAATGGAAAAAAGGTTGGTGGTTAACTTAATAATATGTTTAAAACACATTTATAACTGTCAAAAATTCAAGTTCTAAAAGATCCTTGATTGATTGATTGCCACAGTAAACAGATCTAGTGTGTATATGTGCATCCGAGTGTGCATGTGCTTCTGAGAGTGTGTATCTGAATGCATGTGTGTGTCTGACAGTGTGTGTGCATCTGAGTGAATGTGTACTTGTGACCCTGCGTGAGTGTTTCTGTGTGCGAGTGCAAATGTTTATGTCAATGTGAGTGCATCTATGTGTTATGGAACCAGTGGTATAAAGATAGAGAGTTAAAGAAGGAACTGCAGATGCTGGAAAATCGAAGGTACACAAAAATGCTGGAGAAACTCAGCGGGTGCAGCAGCATCTATGGAGCGAAGGAAATAGCGTCTGAAGAAGGGTTTCGGCCCGAAACGTTACCTATTTCCTTCGTTCCATAGATGCTGCTGCACCCGCTGAGTTTCTCCAGCATTTTTGTGTATAAAGATAGATAAAGATAGCCTTCTTTCTATGCACTGAAATGGAGAAAATCGCCAACTCACTGGTTGGTAAACTCATAATGAATGAGACAATAGTTGGGAAGGTAGTCCCCAAGAAACATAGCTGACAATTATCACCATTTGCACAATGAAATAAAACAAATGATAATGACCAAAAAATAATCACGAAAGTGCTTTAGAAAGTGGGCAGTTCAAAACACAAGAAATAATTTTAAAGGAATGCAAAATGGATGAACGTTGATTATAATCAAGTGGAATTAATTATAAAATCTAGTCACTGTTCTTTTATCTGTGCACTTGCATTCAAATGCAAACCTGATCATTGGATTAATAATCACTTTCTGCCAGTTGAAAGACCATTTAAAAAATGAGGTTCTGCAGTCTCAACTAAATACATAACACGTATGAATAACAGAATATAAAAATTATAACAAGGTGCCACTAAATGAGTCTGTCTCAGCCATACTGCAGAGCCAACATACTGTGGAGCCATTCTAATTATGTAAATTATGGATTTATTAGTGAAGTTATGGTTAAGCAGTGATTAATCATTTTAGAATTAATCTCTTCTAATGAATTTTCAGTTAATTTTCATGTGAAAACTTGATTTAAAAAAATCATTTACCCAAATTTAAGGTGAGCCCATAAAATGTTAATTTAATTCTTAAATTCTCAAGCAGCCTAAAGTGATGTCAAAGTTGACCAGATGTACTCAAAATGTAATAGGAAAAGAAATGAACAAGTATTTTTGATTACCTTTTACAAGAGCCTCTGGGCTTTTTCAGGTAGAAAGCAAGTTACATTCATTATACAGCAACTTATGTCAATGTTTGATTCAGGGTAACAATGCCAATATGCCAGATATATTACCACAGTCTTGTCATCCAAGGAAGATTTCAGCCACACAAACATATTATTTGCTGAAAGCAAGATAAGAACTGTTCCTCTTCATGTTCTTCCATGCATCATCTTAATCATGGGCACATGATTGAAGGCATGAGGCATATTGATCTTAAAAATCTATCTTGAGATCCAAATAAGTGATGTCTATGAATGGTATTATTGCAATTGATACTTAGGCTTAACATATTAGTTGTATTGCCTAATTCAAAATGTTTGCAAAGGTATGAAGTCTAGCTTAATAGGAGTATTGAATAAACTCGACCATCTTAATTGCATTTGGAGACAGTTGGGGGGGGGGGGGTGGCTGCTATGTTGAATCCTAGGATAGAAGGATTGCCCGGTGGAGAAAGGCAAGTCTATACACATTCCTACTCAATAGAAGAATTTGAAGTGAGCTTATTGAAGTATAGAAGATTAGTAGTGAACCTGATGAGATAGAGGCAGAGAGAATGTTCCCCTTCATGGGAGAACCTAGAACCAGAGGGCACAGTATCAGCATAAGGGGCCCATCTTTAAGATGGAGAATAAAAGAAGAAGAAGTAGAACCTCTTCTGTCAGAAGGTTGCGAAACTTTGGAATTCACCACACAAAACAGCTGTGGAGACATTCAAGACCAAGAAAGCTAGAATTTTAGTGTATACGGAAGGCAGTGGTTAGGAACAGGCAGGAGCATGGGACTATGGCCAAGAGTAGATCAGCCAAGATCTCACTGAATAGTGCAGCAGGACAGGAACAATATCGCCCTTCCTGTTCCTATATCCTGTATCGCTTTAAAAAAAAACTGATTTTCTCTTGATTTATCCAGTTTTGTTTTAGCTTCAATTTTGTATTTTCTACATTTTTTCCAAACAAACCCAGGTGAATCAAGGGGAACAAAATATTAAATGGGCATTTAAATATAACCTGACAAAGCACCTCTCACATGGGGCTACAATTAAAAATGGTGTTACTTCAGAAATGATTAATACCTGGCCTGAAACTAACCAACTGAAACAACAAGACCAATAAAATGGTCCAGTACACTCAGCTTGTTGATTGTATAAATTAATTAAGAAAAATATTAGAGCTCTCAGATATATAAAAAAATCATTTCACCAGTGACATTAATGGTCCTTATGTCTAAATGTGTGCAAGACCCCCAAAGAGTTGAACCACATGCTTGTTGATGCAGTTTACAAGGCAGAACATAGAGAAAATAGACACAAAATGCAGGACAGACGCTTTGGGTCGAGACCCTTCTTCAGACAGCACGTCACCCATTCCTTCTCTCCAGAGATGCTGCCTGTCCCACTGAGTTACTCCGTCATTTTGTCTATCTTCGGTATAAATCAGCATCTGCAGTTCCTTCCGACACAGAACATAGAGAAATCTGTTTCTGATGAAATTTGAAATTTAATTCCAACATTTTCTTTTTGGATGACAAATATGAGCTGTTTTGAGCTGGTCTACATTGAGTTAAATTGAATGTGTTTTCCATTCAGGAACTTCTAACAATAGAGGGCACTGCTGCTCCTAACATTGCAATGCGAACAGAAAGTTACTTTCCCGTAAAAGCAAAGCTTGTATTCTTCCTATAACACATAGTAAAAGCTTCTGCTTGTAACAACTTTTGGGTGCCTCACATTAAAGGAAGTTTCTCGTGCGCCTGAACCCAGGTAAAAAAAACGGATTTTGCCCATCTTGGTCCCTAGGCATGGATCTATCCTGAATCTATCTACAAGCAAACAGTATAAAACAATTTAGACACAAAGTGCTGGAGTAAATAGCAGGTCAGGCAGCATCTCTGGAATTTTGACAGAAATTATGACATTTTGAGTTGGGACCCTTCTTCAAACGCTGGTGAAAGACCCGCTGAGTTACTCCAGCACTTTGTGTCTACTTTCGGTATATACCACCATCTGAAGTTCCTTTCCGCACAATACAAAACAACTTAATTGTTTGGTTGAGAACCTGCAAAGAATAGAACAGGAAACTAATGTTTGATCAACACAATTGTCAGAGATTATCCTTCTCAATCTTTAGTTTTAGCACATTGAACAACTAGAGGAGATAAAATTATAAAAAAGACAAAATTAGGAACTCGTAATTATTAGCAAATTATAATTATGGCATATAAGTTACTGGAAGACTAATGTAGGCACCATTATTGAAATTTCATTATTATTTCTGTTTGGCAGCAATATCAAAAGATTTTATGAAAAATTCAGTTTTACCAAATACATGTGTAATTGAAACCTACAAAATATTGAAAATCACATAGGGATTACATTTTAAAAAAATATACAGGCTAAAGAATTTGAACTTATCACAGTGTCAAATATTAATATTTCATGGAAGGATTAAATGAAGGCATGTGAAAATGTTCCTCATTATGATTGTGGGAGGGGGAGTTAAACTTTAAACAAGCCACTTGATGAATTTTGAACAAGTCTTCATGTAAGAGTTTAAAAATAAACGTAGAAAACTAATTTTTGAGCCCTACCATCAATGTACTGTTGAATATTCCAGAACCATAAAGTGTATAAAACAGTTAATATTTTACAGCTTTGTGAATTTGGTCTGTATTTATTTTTCCCATAAGAAAGAATCATTGTTAAGTAGCAAAGCCAGCTTTTCATTAAAGGGTCTGTAGAAATCCTCGAGAATCCTCCTAGTTTTTTGTAACATGGGCCCAAGGCTTTTGTCTTTTGGACGTCTGGTATTGGATGCAGGGTTGTTGATAATGGCTGCCTCCTGTTTCTCTGTCAAATTTCCTGTTGATAAAGAGCAATAGAGCGTTAAATGTTGGCACGATAATTTTCAGTCTCTGCGGATAGCCACTTTTCTTTCTTCTCTCATCGACTCATATTTTAGTTTTACTCTTTATCATATTTGAGGGCGGCATGGTGGCGCTGCGGTAGAGTTGCTGCCTTACAGCACCAGGGTTAGATCCTGACTATGAGTGCTGCCTCTACAGAGTTTGTACATTCTCCCCGTGATTGTGTGGGTTTTCCCAGAGTGCTCTGGTTTCCTCCCACACTACAAAAACATACAGGCTTGTTGGTTAATGTAGCTTCGGCAAAAATTGTAAATTTTGTGTTAGTGTAAGGGTGATCGCTGGTCAGCGTGGACTCGATGAGCCAAAGGGCCTGTTTCCATGCTGTATCTCTAAACTAAACTAGATATAATTTAGAGAGAAAAGATGCTGTATTTGCTTATTGCCGGCAAGTTCTATTTAGTTTAATTTAGAGATATATCATGGAAATAGGCCCTTTGGCCCACTGCTTCAATGCTGACTAGACCACCCATTCTATGTTATCCCATTTTCTCATCCACTCCCTACACATCTGGGGCTATTTTACAGAGGCCAATTAGCCTAGAAACCTTAGTCAAACCTTATTTGACTTGTGGGAAGAAACCGAAGTACCCAGAGGAAACGCACACAGTCACGGAGAACGTGCAAACACCACACAGACAGCTCCTGAGATCAGGATCGAACTTAGACTTCTGGTGCTGTGAGGCAGCAGCTCTACCAGCTGCTTAATACCATGGCTTGGTGCAGTTGATAAGTATTTCTTTAAACTAATACTTCATTAATCATGAATGTTTAGAAACCCTCTTGTTATTATTATTATTATTATTATTGCCTTATTATTTGGACTTTTACCAAGATACAGTGAGAAACATTACGTTGTGTGTTCTGGTAAATCATGAAATAAAATCCAGAAATTACCTTCCATTAATTTGAAGCGTAAATTCTCTGGGGAAAATATGCAACTTTAATTACAGATGATGAACAAGTAAGAGTGCATCAGTTACTGGGTGAACCCACCCCCAACATTCACTTTCATTGACTTGCTTGGCATGGACAAGTTGGCCCCAAGGACCCGTTTCTGAGCTGTATGACCGAATGACTTCAACATATTTAGTGCTCTCAGCCAAAACGTAAATTTATTTCTCCAACGATGTTTACACAGAGGCTCAGTCAGAGTTCATCCAAAATGGAGTTGGATTAATTTGTGGATTTCAAAGGATATGAGGGCAGTGTAGGAAAGTGATGTTGTGGCAGGAGAATCGGCTGTGCATGCTGGAGCCAGTTGGCTCTTGCCTGCTCCTAAATCCTATGTTCCTTATACTTTAAAGAAAATATTGCCCTAACCACAGTTGTTAGGCTATTAACAAAGTTCAATCTTCAGTACTGTTATTTTCATGAGAAACTTAATGAACCGGAATGTCTGAAAACATTTACCCATGAATTTAGAGCAAAACTTCAAGATGAAAAGTAGCTTGGCCAATAAGCCGGCTAATTTAGCAAATCCTGTTTTATTCCTGGGGCATTAAAATTCAAATTGTGTGAGAAAAATGTGCACCATTGTTAAGTTGTGAATGCATTAGGAAAGGTGTTAATTGGCTTATGCTATTTACCTCACCATCCAGAATAAACCAGTTAACCAGATCAAATCAACAATGAGAAGTCGTGTGTTCAGCATTAATTAAGTATCAATTTGTTGTTCAACACAAAAGCTCATAATTTGAGATACCTACTACAAACTTCTACAATCCCAAATAAAGTTCCTCAATCTGAAATTTGAATTCTGTTTCTTTCTTCGCAGATTCTGAGTGACCTTATGGGTACTGCCAGACATTGTTGTTTTGGTCTCCAATGCCTGCAGTGTATTTTGCTTTTGTTGCTGAAATGTATAAATGTCTTCTAAATATTGTAGTTGTAAATATACTTGGAGAAGCTCTGAGCATCCTCCTTCACCATATCTGCCCAAGTCATCTCATATCCTCTTTTCTGCTTTCCTGAATTCCCCCTTAAGTATATACTAAATCTCTTCTACTTCTTCAAGGATTTTCTTGATCTGAGCTGCCTACAGCTGACTTCTGCCTCCTTATTTTTCTTGACCATAGCCTCAATAAACCAAGGTTCTCTAATCCTACCACCATTGCCCTTCATTCCAACAGAAGTTCCATATCTCACTTTTAAAAGCCTTCTACTTACTGGAGGCACCTTTACCTACAAAACAGCCTCTCGCAATTAACCTTTGCAAGTTCCTGTCCAATGACTTCAAAATTAGATTCATTCACCCAATAAAAATTGGAAGATTACGATCTAGAAAATTGTATTGACCCAGCAATCACAGGCTTTTGAAGGGAAGACTTTACATTTTATATTGGCATGTATGGAAAAGAATTTCCAGATTTCACTCCCATAGGGTTAAGTATTAATATTAAGAATATGACTCATTATTCTTTATTTTCTCACACGTTTGTCTAAATCTGTTCCATAAATCTTTATACTATATTAAATATATGGTATTTAATACCACCCCTGAATCATCTACATTCAGGCAAAATGTTCAAAATTCAAAAAGGAAAAATAGAATGACTTATTTTTTACTTTGAAAATACCAGAATGTTAAGCAGAAAATTAATGATGGATTTGCAGATACAAGAGAAAGTTTGTCAGAATGCATTAAAGAAAGACCGCTAGCTAGAATTAAAGCAGGATTGAGTGTTGGCCTCTTGTGTTTGTGGATTCTCTCATAATCAGCACCAATGATTGAGAACTAAAACAATGTTGGGATAATTAGAGCAATGAGAATGTACAAAGTTGACAATGCATTTTATTTTAGGATTTTATGACCACAACGTTATTGCTAAATTATAACTTCCTAGTTTCTGGTTATTTTCTGGTAATCAAATAGAGATTGCCAGTCTATCAACTTGCAGCAGCAGTTAGAGCAATCCTATAGTTTAAATGTAATCATCCACCAAACCTATACATTGTCGAGAGTATCAATACTACTTGGAAGGAATGAAAAGGAAAAAAAAAATCAAAGTAAGATGCAAATTATGTTTTGTAGAAAATTAGGTGTTACCACACTTTGATTTCCAGCAGTAATGTTACTTTATGTTACAAATAAGAATTATTGTAAATCAGCCAAGAGTGTACATTGTACATGGTGTGAGATTCTACTTGAAAAATGAAGGGAAAACAGAAATTCTGAATTAGTTTGAAACATTTTAATTCTGCAGTTAAAATGTGGGCTTATTGTGTGTAAATTGGCTTAAATCTGAATCTTTACTAAACAAACTGAAGTGTTAAGTTTCTTAATCTCTGTAAGCTTTGTAAAACATATCAACTACAGTGTTTCCGATCATTACTGCATTAAATGATGCACTTTAAGCGACATATAATACAGTTTTAACAGAATTCTTACCCAAGCTCAAGAATCTGAAGACCCGGCTCATACTGTTCTTCAAATCAGCCGCATGTTCTTCCAGCCGTAGAATAAGGAATTGGTTTGGATTATAAACTGAATACCAGTCCCACACAAAGACAACATATAACCCGATCTGCAATCGTACCTGAAACAGACAACATATTGTTTGACAAATTTACTCATGTCTATCTCTGGTCTTTTTTTAGCCAATCAATTAATGAAAAATCTTGGCTGGTATTATTGAATATTTTCAAAGAAATTCAACTTCTGCCATTGGCTTATGTCAAGTATTTTATTAGATATGGTGGATGAAAATATTGCACCACAATTAACTTCCCTCAATAACTTTGCATTAACGTCAGGAATTCCCAATGGGGACGACAACAAGTAGAACAGGAACAAAACACTGAGGGAGGATTTCCAAAGGATTTTTCCAATGTTCCTCCATAACTTCAGAAAAATCCCAAAGTTAACAATAAAAATACCACTTCTGGCAAACGTCTACTGAAGTTATAGTGAAAAGTCATAATAATTCTCTATGGAAATTACAAACTTAATAAGGTATGAATGACCAATGGGAAACAAATAATGAAAATATGTCAAGGGATGGGCTGCCTTCTCAGGCAGTAAGTTTGCGATTATTATCAAGTTTCAGTACCAGGCACCATAGAAGAAAATTGTGGGATACTTGGTCCTAAGTTCTTAAAGAATTCAAGCAGTGAAGGCTGAACTTAATTTATCACCTTTTACCCAAGCAGCTTTAATAGCCACTTATTTGGGATGGCAGATAATTTTCTTAATCCTCTTTTAGTTCTTCATGAATAATACTAATATTAGGAATGGATTTTTGGTACTTTCACATACCCAATTTTCCATATTGGAGTATGGTTCAGCCAAATTAGCACCAACTTTTATTTACGTCAGTCCTTTCAAGCCTGTATGAGGGCAAATAATTAAAAGCGTAGTAACCTCTACAAGCTTCATTTCATCCTCAACTAGTATCCCAAGTACAGTATAGATTTAATTGCAACAATTCTGGAAAGAATGAAACTTTCTCAAGTGTCCACTTGAGAAGCTGGCTCCAAATAAAGATGTTTTCAGAATTACATTATCAAGCCTAAAATTGTTATCAGCTTAGTAACTGTCCTTAACCCTCTGGAGAATGTCAAACTGTAAACACTGCTTTCTGCAAATAGTCTGTTTGATTCTGCTTGAACTGGCCAGAAGGAAATAGCAAGGGTGGAGGTAGAAGCTAACATAAGCTAGTAGCAAATAGGTTAAGATATTGCTGATACATTCCATACAACATGAGATCAGATCATGGGTGGAAAAATAGAGCTAAAGTTTCAGACTGGAAACTCTCGGTCAGAACTGCTTGTAGTGGCTTGACAAATCCAGCCTTGTGCAATAATTAGGTCATTACAAAACTACGAAATAAAACAATTCAAAAAAGATTTAGAGACTGTGGGACAGGTGGCTATTTATCATGTGACTGGACAATAGTTTGAGCCACCTAAGACTGATAGGGTGATATTTACTTCCAGTGTTGTGCATTAGATTCCCACGTGAAGATATTTTCTATCCAGATGGCCAAGTATCAACCCAGTTGTAATGGGTATGACCTTATTGCAGGACATTGTCAGAATAGCAATATTTTCTAATGCTAACTCAGTACTTTTAGTTGTGAATGCAGCTAAAGCCATTTATTTTTCACTTTGTCATTTTGAGCTTGAACTACGAATATCTGATATTGGTAACTTGTACCAGAAGTGTCCTGTGCAACCTGTCAGGGGTTATTGGGAGAACACAGGAGAATGGGGTTGAGAGAGGAAGATAGACCAGCCATGATTGAATGGCAGAGTAGACTTGATGGGCCGAATGTTCATACTGCTCCTATCATGTATGAACACTTATGATATTGAAGTTTGACCCCTTAGCATTGAACAAGTGTTATAGTATCAACTGTTAGTAATTCTCTTTCAATCTTTGGTTTCATTAATATCAAAATAACTGAATACCGAGGGAGGTCTCCAATGGGCATTTATACAATATTGTGCTGCCTGCTTAGTATTGTGATTAAAGATCAATGTTGGACAATGGTCTGCAGTACGTACCTACCCACATTTTGGAGAAATGTGTAATGTATAACTTCTTTAACTTAAATTATTAAATTTAATTTGTGCTCTTAATTATTTGCCAATCTAACATCCGACTTGCAAATAAATGATTAAAAAACAGAACTGGAATTTTTTGACAGGGCAAAGTATGCTAAATATTTTAGCTCCGTCCATTAGATCCATTCAGGCTGGAATATGTTCATATGGTTTCTTCGGCATTGATATCTGTGAGTTCAATGCATTGGACATTCTATGTGACTGACTGTTTTGTGTGACAGAGGCTCAAGAGCAAGTTATTATCTGACAGTCCTGTACCCTGCCTTCAATTATGGACAGTGGCCCTTAGGCCCAGGAGGCTATTCACTGCCATTGGGTGCTTTAAACCAATTTTATGGTGCAATGGAATATTATAGGATACAGTAGTGACATGGAGATATGCAAGAAGAGAAGGTTCTTGATATGAGGCCCAATTTGTCAGATTAATATCAGCCAATCTCAACCTCAACGGGACTTCCGTGGCCAGGCTTCCAATCAGCGGGTCCAAATTGCCCCCATGCGGCATGGACTCCGGAATTCCTGCCCTGGCTGGAACCGGTGGATCCGGCACTATGGTCGAATTAGGACGCCGACATTGTGGGCCGGTTGCCCAAAGGTGGACCATTTTGGCACCGTTCGACTCCTTTCAGAGGCCATGACCTGTTGGTCAGGCAAAATGGTTAATCCGGCAAGGCTCTGGAACCAAGGGTGCCAGAAAAGCGGCATAATAATAATTCTCCTGTAATCACGCCTTATTTTAAATTGTGTACAAAAATGTTATCAGGTCCACGTTTCTGCCTATTCAATGATGCTTTCAGCTAGCATTTCAGATACTTTGATGTTGCTAAACACAAAGGAATCATGTGTTGTTCTAACACCCACCAATAAGCTCAGAAATTAGGTATGTTACAATACTTACCTTCAATGGCGCTGTAATTCTGCCACTGGCCGTGTGAGCGATTTTGGCGCCTTTAAGGGGGGGGGGGCGGGCTTAAAACGCGGGTTTCTCCTACCTTGTCCTGAATTATATTTAGTTGGAGTACAAGCGTTTGCTGAAAAATCGTTCCTAGGGGCGTTTTGTGAATTTTTGATTTTTATTAAATCGTCAATGTCAGCCCTGGAGTCATTTTGAAATCAGCTCCTGAAGCCATCAACGCCGATAACGGGGACGGATTTCACACACGGGACAGGTAAACGAAAGTGGTTTCTTTTAATGTATAAAAGTGCTTCTTAAGAAGCCTTTAATTCACATTTTTTCATGCGAAACGGTGATTTTATTCCCCGAACTAACGGCAGTATTTTTCATGCCAATACGGGGTTAAATTCACCACAAATGAACGTTCCAAAAGATCGCGTTCCAGAAATCCTCACTCACAAGATGATTTAAATGCCCATTAATTTACAGGTATTAAACATTCAATTCCTTTCATTTGGCCTGTAAATTCATGACAATGAGATTTAAAAATTATGTTATATTGTGAATTATTGTGTGAATGTTATTTGGACACTTAGGCTATTTAAAAATGTTAATCTATTCTTAAGAAATTGATAGATGTTTAGATCTAGTAATTGAATTTTGTAATTAGCTACAATTAGGTAACTAACTAATTATATGCTTTAATTTCATGTCATCTAAGTAAGATTGTTTCATATTTGTTTCAGAATGCTTCAATCTATAATAACTGAAAATTTCTTTCAGTTCTCTTAATTTTTAAGAAAGTTATGGGCTTTTGACTGTCCTCGATCACAGCTTTTGTGTTAAGTCAATGGAAAAGCAATAGGGAACAAGATGCTAATTTCCGAGTATGAAAATGGCCATAACTTTTTTAATACTGAAGATATGAAAGTGAATTAGGTGTCAAATTAAACTTCTTTTTATGCTCTATCTGATGGGATAAATTGCAGACTTTATTTTTTAAATCTCAAAATTTTGTAATATTGCTACAGAAATGCAAAATTCTCCCAGCTGTAGTAATGAATGTAATGCTTTGTAACAAATAGTTTAAGCATTGCATAATACAGTGAGATATTTGAGGTTATTGCCAAAAATAATACTGTTTTATTAATTCACATACTGTATAATGCATGGGAATTTGCTTTAAAATTGGCTGCTCAAAGATGTACTTACAGGCATGGCAGAGTTTACTGTGCAGTTGTACACACAGGATCGAAGAGAAGAGTGCATCAGACAGCCTTTGAATAGCTGCAGCGAATCTTTTACCTTTTCATGAAAATCCTCCACGGATTTGTTAGCACTTATGAAGTACAAGTAATCAGAATACAGCCTATAAAAAAACAGATGAATGAGTATCATTCATGGATATGAATCAATTGGTTTGGTTCCAGCAAAATATCAAGACACGTTAATAAATAAACTAAAAACAGAACACTGGGCAGACTCAGTGGGTGAAGCAGCATCTGTAGAGGCAAACAATATGTGTCAGCATTTTAAGACCTTGCATCAGGAGTGCGAGTCTCAATCTGAAATGTCAATATACACCTTTTGCCTACACAGATGTTGCTTCTAGTCTAATCTAGTTCTTCCAGTGATGTTTATATTTGTTCCAGATTCCAGCATCTGCAATCCTTTCTTTCGTCTTCAAATTATAAACTGCATTATTTTTCCACATGTGTAGGAAAGAACTGCAGATGCTGGTTTAAATCGAAAATAAACACAAAATGCTGGAGTAACTCAGTGGGGCAGGCAGCATCTCTGGAGAGGAATGGGTGACGTTTCAGGTCAAGACCCTTCTTCAGACATTCTTTTTCCACATGACTCCTTTTTCTTGAACAAATAACATTTTTAGAATACCAATTCATTTCTACAGAGCTCTCATATTTCCTGGATAATTTGTTTATAGCTCCAACTTAAAAAAATTAAAGTGAATCAGTACCTACAGATGATTTTCTACTGAACTTCACAATTTATGCACTGGTAAAATGTGCCCTTCCATAAAGAAAACTTTAAATTACCTTTCACCAGCAATATTTTTTAGAAATTATATTGCTATTGACTACAACCTTATCCCTTTTCCACTTCTGAGAAAAGTACGAATAGGACAAAAGAATGCACTAACAATTTGAGAGGAACTTATCTTCAAACTGCCTCTAGGAAAAGCTGATTGTGAATGATAATACTAGAATGCATCAATTCTGAGCCATATACTTCTAAACTGTTCAATCAGCGTCTCAGTAATTGTTAGTTTCAACACAAAGCTTAACGTAAAAGTGTGATATAAATTAGTAATGGAAGAGTAGAACGAAATTGACAATAATTCATTGTTGTTTAAAGTTTTAGTAACAATGTATTTTATTGCCTTCCCGATTCAGTGCAGAAGCAATAAACTTCTACCAAGGAATGCATAACCTAATTGAATGGTATAAGAATAAGTAAATAATTCTTAATGCATCCACGGAATAATTACTGTTTGCATGAAAAGTATTTTGTCATTGGTGGGAGAAAAAGCAAAAACAGGCAGTGATCCATAACATCAGCTCAATGTAGCCATTTATAATGAAAATTGGATGATCTTCAGATGTGGGTAATAGAAGAGCAGTCATGAATAACATAAACACAGACCACAGAAGATTTTTTAAAAACGTGATAGCAAAATCAACATTTACTCTCCAAGAACTACTATATCTAAATATAAGATACGAAATAGCAAAATGAAGGCGTACCACTTATTAAGAAAGTCACCCATATGTGGTGTACATTCAAAGTTGGCTAGATTAGGCTTAGGCATGATTGGAACTTACAAAATCCCATAATGAGGAACCATCCCATCTCTCACACATCACTCCATGGTGAAGCGCCATTCCATCTCCCACCCCCTACCCAAAAAGGACCACCATCCCATCTCCCACCCCCCTCCCCAAAAAGTGGAATCTCACCTCTCACTCCTCTTGCCAAAGTGAAATACCATGGATCTCACACTCCCCATGACAAAATACCATGCATCTCTCACTTCTCCAATAAACATGAAGTGCTGTCTCAATGTTCTCTTCCCAGCCTTCACTACGTCATGCTCTCTGCCCTCTCGTAATCAAATGCCTGCTTGGTGCTCACCCTGGATACCAACGTCTACTTTTCTTTTGTGAATATCCATTTTAACACTGTATCCAAGTCTACACAGTTGACAGTGGACATGTGGCATTGTTGTATTGTATCAGGGAATAATGAGAAAGGCAAATGCCATAGATGAAAGAAAGCATGATTTAGCCCAGTTGCCCTGGCTTGATCTGGCCCAAAGGCAAGATTCCTGGTCCATCTACGACCAAGTGGGACATGGTCTTAAAACACAAAAACACACAGCCAGCGAGTCATCATAGTCAATGTTGTCGCTGCTCCACTGCATTAAAACCAGCCACACAGAAATGTAGCAGATATTTAGCAATGCAAAGCAATGGCATGAGGAACCTCCAGGGCATTCTAAAATTAAATTACATAAATGACATTTATAATCATAGGTGGAACAAAGCTTACTCTCAATCTACGTGAAAAGTAGACTTTAAAATAAAGTGCAGCAATTCAAGTTAATTCAGTTTTAGTCAAAATCTCATTGTGAAAGCTCAGCTTAAAACTAAAATAATCATGTGTGTTGCCAAAGATTTTTTTCTCTCTGGTTTGTAGCTCCTGTGCTTGTTCCAGTGAAATATTTTGGATACAGATGTTGCCTACTGGGGTGGGTCCCCTGGGTTTCTGCCCATGATGTAACAGATACTCTATTGTTACTTTAATGGCATTGGTGAAGGAGAGACATATTGGAACTTTTGCCTCATTTATATTGACCAGGTTGTCCTGCTCTCAAATGGAGGCGTCTCGTCCACGTGAATTTTGTGATGCCACTGCACATCATACAATTACAGCAACATCTTGGCTGCCAGACTGACTGTATCCAGTACTAGAACTGGCACAGTGCCACCTCAGTGCCAAGCCTTCAACAAAGAGGCTCCAAGGGCATCATAGCATAGTTGTGTCAATTCAAAACTGATGATTAAACACCATAAATTCATAAGACATAGGAGCAGAATTAATCCCTTCAGCCCATCAAGTCTGTTCTACCATTCAATCATGGCTGATCTATTTTTCCCTTTCAACTCCATTCTCCAACCTTCTCCCATCAACTCTGACAACCTTACCAATCAAGAACCTATCAATCTCCACTTTAAAAGTACCCGATGACTTGCCCTCCACTGCCATCTGTGGCAATTCACACCAAGGACTGGCATAAATTCAGTGCAAAATCCATATTTGGCTAAAGAACTTCATATTATACCATGACTATCTAAAATGCACAAAATACTCTACCTGGTGAACCAGAAATAAGCTTTAAAAAAACCTTTGATGTTTTTCACGGTGTACTCTTGATATACAGACTTTTATCTTCAGAATTAATCATTCATTTGAATTCTAGAAACATCGAACATAGAAAAATAGGTGCAGGAGTAGGCCATTTGGCCCTTCGAGCCAGCACCGCCATTCAATATGATCATGGCTGATCATCTAAAAATCAGTACCCCATTCTTGCTTTTTCCCCCATACCCCTTGATTCCTTTAGCCCTAAGAGCTAAATCTAACTCTCTCTTGAAAACATCCAGTGAATTGGCCTCCACTGCCTTCTGTGGCAGAGAATTCCACAGATTCACAACTCTCTGGGTGAAAAGATGTAAATGACATGGAAGTATACTATTGGTACTAAAAATAATTTATCTTTAATAGTAATAGACAATGACTTTGAAGTAGTTTAGAGACACACAAAACTGCAGAAGCTGGAATCTTCAGCAAAACACAGTGCTGGAGAAGCTCAGTAGGGTCAGTCAGCATCTGAGGAGGGAATGGACAGACGATGGGACCTTTCTTCAGACTGAATGGAGTAAGGGGGTGGGAGAAAGCTGGAAGAGAGAGATGGGGGTGGGACAAAGCCCGGTAAGTGAGGTGAATATAGGCGAGGGGAGGGACGGGTGATGTTTGGCAGATGGGTGGAGTAAGTGACAAAGACTAGGATGAAAAATAGCTAAAAGGAGTCAGGTAAGTAGAGGAGAGGAAGAGTGAAATGTAAAGCCGGAGGGAGGGATACGGGTGGAAAGGGACGGGAGGAAAGGGAAAGAGGGAATATGGAATGGAAATGGGGGGCTCGGGTTGGGAGATGACTGTGGGAAGCAACGGAAAGCAGTGTACTGGGGTGGGGGTGGTAGTGAAAAAAGAATGGGGTGAGGGGGATATAACTTGAAATTGGAGAATTCAATGTTCACACTGTTGGGTTCTAAGTTACCCAAACAAAATATGAGGTGCTGTTGTCCAATTTGCGTGTGCTGTCACTCTGGCATTGAAGGAATCCATGGCCAGAAATATTAGGTGTAGGAAGGAACTGCAGATGCTGGTTGAAACCGAAGAGAGACACAAAAAGCTGGAGTACCTCAGCAGGACATGTTGCGTCTCTGGAGGTAAGGAATGTGTGATGTTTCGGGTCTTAAGAAGGGTCTCAAACTGAAAAGTCACCATTCCTTCTCTCCAGAGATGCTACCTGTTCCACTGAGTTACTCCAGCTTTTTGTGTCTATCCTCGACAGAAATGTTAGTATGGGAAGGGAGGTTAAAATGGTTAGCAACGGGGAAATCCAGCAACTCTTGGTGGAAAGAGGACAAGAGATCAGCGAAATGCTCGCCTAGACTTTGCTTGATCTTGCCAATGGAAAGGAGGCCACAACGGGATCACCGAATGCAGTCGACTAGGTTTGAACAAGTGTACATGAAGCTGTCTCACCTGGAAGGACTGCTGGGGTCACTAGATGGAGGTGGGAAAGGAGGTGAATCGATTCATGTTTATTGTTGAAAATTAATTCAGGTACAATTTCATTGGAATCATTTGTTCCATCTCATTTGTTCCACTTAGTGAAGCCATCGTCTCAGTCGGAGGGAAATTGGCTCATACATTCACTTGAAGTGGATACCGCAGTAACAGAAAGAATACAGGTTTTGGATCGTTAGAAACAGTCATTAACATTCCAGTGTAGACAAAAATGCTGGAGAAACTCAGCGGGTGAGGCAGCATCCATGGAGCGAAGGAAATGGGCAACGTTTCGGCCCGAAACTTTGCCTATTTCCTTCGCTCCATAGATGCTTCCTCACCCGCTGAGTTTCTCCAGCATTTTTGTCTACCTTCGATTTTCCAGCATCTGCAATTCCTTCTTAAACATTAACATTCCAGTGCTGTACTTCACAGTAATTCAAGTTTCCTTAGAATTTGGCAATAAAAACCACTGCACAATACACAATGACTTCGGACTGACCTCTCAACAGGATCTCTCAACATAACAATAAGTTTAGCAGCTGGCAGAACTGCATGCAGGAAGTCCTGAATTAAATATGGCGGCTCACTGTTAGCCGTGCGACCATAGAAGTTCTGCCACGCATTATTATCCCACATTGTGGAAGCACTTGCCTCACCTATAAAAAGAAAACATGGCGTTTACTTTAAGACTTGCACGATTCATCCGTCCATAAATGATGAGAAGCACAGGACAAACACATTTTGAAAAGGCCGGTAAGCTAAAATTAATTGGCCAGGTAATTATGCAATATACATTGCAGCTGTTTTCAAACGAAAAGCTTAAACGTGAACATCAAAATTAATGCCTCTATTCCCCTCTACCATAAATATCCAATTATAGCATTCACATGAATGCAGAATGAAAGATTATTAGCTGACCAGTTTGTCTGTAACAGGCTTTCAAATTTCAGCTGCATATTCAGAGTTAGATTAATAGAAAGTATTCAAAAAGCCTTACTCAATTGGACTGCTGATTCAGATTAATGTTATGAAAAGAAAAGAGCTGGTCATGGAATGTGTACAGATCAAATAGGTTTTTTTTTAAAAGCAAAATTGCTTATCCACATCCATTATAGACTTCAGTCTGAGGAAGGGTCTTGACCCGAAACGTCACCCATTCCTTCTCTCCAGAGATGCTGCCTATCCCGCTGAGTTCCTCCAGCATTTGTGCCTGATTTCGATTTAAACCAGCATACAGTTCTTTCTTACACTTCATGAGATTGATCCTGAGCTAGCAGAGCTGTTGTAGTACTCAGTTCACAATTAAATAACCTGATAAGTTGAAATGGATGTGTAGGAAGGAACTGCAGATGCTGGTTTAAACCAAAGATAGACAAAAAAAAATGCTGGAGTAACTCAGCGGGACAGGCCGCACCTCTGGAGAGAAGGAATGAGTGATGTTTCCGGTCGAGAGCCTTCTTCAGACTCGTCAGGGGGAAGGGAAACAAGAGATTATAAACAGTGATGTAGAGAGACATAGACAGGTGAATGGAAGATATGCAAAAATGTGACGGTCGGCTGTTGAACACTGCTGTGATTGCAAGATTGCATTTAACAGGCTGATTATATTCGTAGACTGAAGGTGCATTTTGTTTTGGGAGGTTTATAAATGTTGCACTTGATCACTGTCTCAGCACACTGATGTTTTCTTGAATGTCGAGAGCTGTGTTTGTGTAGTTAATAGCATTGATTTCAGGTAAGATGATGGGGTGCCATTCCTTAATGACTACGGTTTCAAAGAGAGATGACGGATTGCCATGTTCTTTGTTTCACTGATACATGGCTCGCTCCTGACTCACCCGACCCTGCTACACAAGCTGAGGGTTTCTCCATTTATCATATGGACCATACAGATCCTCAGGCTAAGGGTGGTGGCATCTATTTTCTGATCAACACTTTGTGATGTTTCGGCTCAACCCTGCTACCTTGATCCGGAATGCCTATTTTATCTACAGAGAGGATTCACCTCTACCACTGTATTGGTTCCACATACTACCCCAAGCCAATGTTGGATGAGTTATATTTGGTCGTCAACTCTTTCAATGCAGCGAAACCTGAAGACCTATTCATCATCGCTGGTGATCACAATCAAGCCAACTTCATAAATGTACTTCCCAAACCCCATCTGCATGGTATTTTATGAGGATGTTGACATGACTCGTGGGCCTGAGATATAGGGAGAGGTTGAGAAGACTAGGACATTATTCCTTGGAGCACATGGGGGGATGGGATGGGGGGGGGGGGGGATGGGGGGGGGATGGGGGGCGGAAGGGGGGGGGAATCTTACAGAGGTGTATAATATCAAGGGGGGGAATAGGGTAAATGCAATGGGTACGAATCTTTTACCCAGAGCAGGGGAATCAAAATCCAAAGGACATAGACATAAAAGACATTTGGACAGACATATGGATAGGATAGCTTTTGAAGGATATCGGCAAATGCAGGCAGGTGGGACTCATATAGATGGGGCATGTAGGTTGGCTTGAGCAAGTGAGGTCGAAGGGCCTGTTTCCATGCTGTATGACTGTGACTTTATGTCTCCTGCTCCATGTGGGTTGTTAACATTCTAGACCACTGCTGTGTTCATTTCAAGGATGCAGATCGCTCCATCCCTTGATTTTGTTTTGGACAGTCTGATCATCTGTCAGTACTGCTCCAGCCAGCTTACAGACAGGGACTGAAGTGCAAGGCACCCACTGAAAAGAGGAAGCCTACTACAGGACTACCTTGAATCGGTTGACGTCATCCAGCCTGACAGCGTATACCTCAGTCATCACCGGTTTCATCAAGAAACGTGTTGAAGACTACGTTTAACCAAGACAATTAGGGTCTATCCTAACCAAAAACCATGGAAGAACAGGAAGATTCACTCAAGAACTGGAAGCTTTCAAGATGGGTGATCCTGCAATGTACAAGGAGGCCAAGTATAATCACTGTCAGTGATGCCAGGAGATATTCCAAAACAAGCTGGAGGCTGAATTTAAACAACTGGATGCCTGACAACTGCAGCAGGGTCTGAATACCTTCATGTCAAAGTCAGGAATGAACTCGAGCAATGACGCATCACTACTGGATGGGCTCAATGCCTTCTATGCCTTTTTTGAACAAGCAAACAAAAAAAGATGACTTTAGAAACAGACCAATCGTATGTTTTAGGCCAGAATTATAACTGGTTTAAGTTTATGCAATGACGTGTAAAATCATTTTCTTTTAAATGCAACTAATCAGATATTTAGTTTAGTTTGGAGATACAGCGCGGAAATAGGCACTTCAGCCCACTGAGTCCGCACCGACCATCGATCCCTGCACACTAACACTATCCTACACACACTAGGGACAGTTTACAATTTTACAAAGCCAATTATCCTACAAACCTGTACATCTTTGGAGTGTGGGGGAAAACCAGGGCTTGGAGAAAACCCATGCAGGTCATGGGGAGAACATACAAACTCCATACAGGCAGCACCCATAGTCAGGATCGAACCTGGGTCTCTGGCACTGTAAGGCAGCAACTCTACCGCTGCGCTACCGTGCCACCCTGGTGTCTGGTTCTCAGGCAATTGATCATATTTGAAGCCTGTGCGCATTTGGGAATATGGCCTCATTCCCAAATTTTCCTGAATCCAGCTGCAAAGCTTGTGAATTGTTTCAGAGGAGAAATATAAACAATGCACCACCTGGCTTTAAAAAAAAAAGAGATTTGTGAATTAATCAGCATTCTTAAAATATTCTTGTACCTATGTTCTATCTGAAAGATGCAAAGATTATTGTTTGTGAAGAATTCCAGAATACACAGTTTCTCTTGACTACTAAAGATAAACTCACAAAGCTGGAGTAACTCAGTGGGTCAGATAGCATCTCTGGGGAAAGGGAAATGTGACGATTCGGATCGAGACTCTTCTTCAGACTACTGTTCGGCATCAATCTTACCTCTGCCACGTAATCAGGCTCAGCAAAAGGCCTGTCAATGAATCAATTCCGTGCTCTTAGTTTGGGTTAGATGAGGAGGAGCGGGAGTCAAAACAGGGGAAAAGGAACAAAATGTGCTTAAACAAAACAAAAATTAAGTGAAGGCAAATGAAATTTTGACAGCCGGTTTTATTTAGAATTGGCAATCCAGTAAAAGATTAGTTGTAATAGAATTAAGCCTTTCATTCCATAAACTGACTGAACTTTTATCAGATTTCCCACTGGTAAGCTGAAAATTGAAACTGTATTGAATAAAAGGTGGTTCAAACAAACCATTTCCATTAATCAGGTGCTCATTAATTAACTGCAACCATGCGATGACAACCATGTAATACGTTTTTGAGAGAGGTTCCATTTTTGGGAACACAAATAACCAGCTTACAGGTTAAAAGCATAAAGCATTACAGCATAAAAATATCTCACCAATAACCATATTGCTGCTAATTTGGTGTTCAACAGATGAGTTGGCAATCTGACTCTGAATCTGATGTGCTGCCAGATCAAACAAATCCAGGTAATCTTCAATTAGATAACGGCCATGGAACCCATTCCAGGGCTGAATGATCCCTGTAAACAAGAGTAGGCTTCAATATAGGAAATAGAACTGATTTTTTAATTGAACTTCTGTACTTATTGAATTGCATCTCCACTCTATCAATACGCGAAGGGTCGAGATGGCCTGTTTCCGTGCTGTAATTGTTATATGGTTATATGGTTATATCAGGCTATAGTTCAAGATTATCCAATGAAAATACTGTCAAGTATTTCAAACTGTTTTTTTAGTGTTGATAAGACTCAAAATGCTGGAGTAACTCGGCGGGTCAGACAACATCTCTGGAGAAAAGGAATAGGAGATGTTTCGGGTCGAGACCATTCTTCAGGCTCTGCTGTTTAGTGTATTCAGGCTTTTAGACTTCAGACTTTTTAGTGTTCTCAGGATAATCTGATGTCACTGGTACTGCACTTTTTCAAGTGTAGATGTTGCTCTTGCTTCACCTTTCAACAGTACATTGGAATAAAAGGACTAAGAATTCCTTAGGCTCTGACTTGGAAACATATGCTATTTAGCAGAGTTTGTGGTTTCAAACCTGCCTCAATAAACGTGGAACTGGAATAGCACAGCAGGGTAACATGGATTAACACTAAAAAGCTGTCAATTGGTCAAAAACATAAAATGATTAAAGAGAGAGAGCAAGTGTTGTTATTGTCATATGTCCCAGACAGAACAATGACATTCTTACTTACAACAGCACTATGGAAACATAGTACTCTTTAAACAATATAATCAATGGAACAAAAAGTGTCTGTCTATCTAAATAACACACACACATAAAAACAAACAAAGAGACAGAACCAATGTCCCCATGTCTATGGAGTTCAGAGCTTATTTCTTGGTTGCAGTGTTTAATAGCCTGATGGCTGCAGGAAAGAAGCTGTTGCTGAAATGTTCACAAATGTTCATCGGGTTTAGAAAATTATGAGAGGCATAGAGAGGGTAGACAATCAGAAGACTTTTCCCATGGGTGGAAATGTCAAGGACCAGAGGGCATAGATATAAGGTGAGAGGGCCAAAGTTCAAAGATGCGCGGAACAAGATTTTTATACAGTGGGTGGTCGGTGACTGTCACTTGTGGTGGTAGGGGCAGATATTATAGTGGCGTTTAGGAGGTTTTTAGATAGGCTCATGGATATGTAGGGGAATGGAGGGATGTAGATCACGTGCAGGCAGGGGAGATTAATTAACTTGACATCATATTTGAAATAGGCATTGTGGGCCAATGGGCCTGTTGCTGTTCTGTACTGTTCTATGGTAGAGAATGTATGATAAACACGTGCTCTTACTCAAGATCTGAGGCTTTCATGACGTGCACAGCCCACATATCTGTCCAGATTTAAACATTACTTCCAGGTGCCTGCTGTCGGAAGGAAGCATTAAAGAAGATTTCTACTGATTTCCACTCCTCTCTTCCCTCTCTTGCTTTGTATGCCCAGGTGGGGCAAGCAAGCCTAAAAGAACATGCAAACATATCAAGTAGGGGCAGAAGGCGACCACTTAAACTCTCTTGCCTGCTTTGCCATCCAAGAAGACCCAGGCTTATCTGACTGCAACCTCCAATCTGCATTCTAATCTACACGAGTAAAGGCTCTGTCCCACGGGTTTGCGGTCATTGACGGTGAAGCGCGGCGTCGCCGGAAGAGGGGACCGCACGGCAACCACGAGAGCGCCGCACGGATGCAGCGCGGGGGCCGAGTGATCTCCGTACGGCCGGTTCCACGAGCTTGCGGCGTCGGGTGATGACGTCATCGCGCAAAGCGACGCGCTATGCGATGACGTCTTTCGGATCGCGGGGCTGTGGCGGCGGCCGTGCCGCACACGTGCCTCACTGGCGGCGGCTGTGGCGGCGGCCGTGCCGCACACGTGCCTCACTGGCGGCGGCAGTGGCGGTGAAATTTTGACTCACGCGCTCGTGCCGCACTGGCGGCAGCTGTGGCGGTGACCGTGCCGCACTCGTGCCTCACTGGCGGCGGCTGTGCGGTAAGAAATTATATTTAGACAGTGTTGACTTTTTGTGAGCGCCGTGCGGTGTTGGGACCAACGCCGCACGGCCTCGGCAGTGTGCGTTTGACCGAACCTGCGGTCTCTGGCGGTCCACGAGCGGTAGATACTTCCTGTATCACCGCCAATGACCGCAGACTCGTGAGACAGGCCTTTAACTTTTCACCTCCTTGCTCACCAAGAACCTATTGAATTTTGGTGCTACAAAGATTCACAAGGCTCTGAAAGAAAAACACCTCACCTCATATCTGCCTTACATTTAGGTTTATTAGTGTCATGTCAGATCAGATATTATACATAAATGCAACCAAGTGAAACTCAAGTGTATTAATAAAGCAAATGGAAAGATACACAGTGCAGAATATAGTTCTCAGCATTGCAGCACAACAGTTCCATTCACAAATTCCAATGTCTGTAATGGGGTAGCAGTGAATCGGACAGTACCCTAGCTTATGGAAGGACCATTCAGAAGTGAACCTTCCATCAGATAGAGGGGAAGAAGCTGCTCCTGAAGTATTTATTTTTAAATCATTACTCTAGTCGTGGAGTCAGAGTCATACCACATGGAAACAGGCCCTTCGGCCCAAGTGGTCCATGCCGATCAAGATGCCCCATCAAAGCTAGATCCATTTGTCTGCGTTTGCCCCATATCCCTCCAAACTTTATTTATCCATGTACTTGTCCAAGTGTCTTTTAACTCCTATTATAATACCTGCATCAATTACCTCCATTGGCAGCTTGTTTCATATACCCACCACCCTCCGAGTGAAAACGTTGTCCCTCAGGTTTGTATTAAATCTTGCCAGTCTCACCTTAAACATATGTCCTCGTGTTTTTGATTCCCCTAACCTCGGTAAAAATCACTGTGCATTTACCCAACCTATTCCCCTCATAATTTTATATGAAAAAATGATTTTATAACCTCTAAAATCTCTGACAAGATGAAGCATTCTCTCCACAGCTATCCTGTAATAACCCTCCCGAAATAATAATTGTTTCACTCGTCATCTAAACTTGATTAAAACGCCAACCTTTCTTCGTTCAGATCAACAAAATCCATGTACCACAGATTGGAATATCCAGATGACAAAGTTACAACTGTGACAAATCCAAATGGTACTTGGTAGCCGTTGGGAGTACAGGGACCCCAGGGAGTACAAAGACTATTCATGTGAATTACTGGTACTATTAAACAAAGGAACACAGGAATATAGCAGCCGGATTGGTTCACCTGACCCTCAGGCCTGCACCAACATTCAATATGATCCAAGATCACAAAAAGCTGGAATAATTCAGCGGGACAGTCAGCATCTCTCTAGAGAAGGAATGGGTGACGTTTCGGGTCGAGACCTTCTTCAGACTAGTTAGGGATAAGGGAAACAAAAGATGTAGATGATGATGTAGAGAGATAAAGAACAATGAATGAAAGATATGCAAAAAAGTAACAATGATAAAGGAAACAGGCCATTGTTAGCTGTTTATTGGGTGAAAGCGAGAAGCTGGTGTGACTTGGGCAGGGGAGGGATAGACAGAGAAGGAATGCCAGGGTTACTTGAAGTTAAAGAAATCAATATTCATACCACTGGGCTGTAAGATGCCCAAGTGATATATATGAGATGCTGTTCCTCCAATTTGCTTTTAGCCTCACTCTGACAATAGAGGAAACCGAGAACACGTCTGTGTGGTAATGGAAAGGAGAATTAAAATAATTAGCAACCGGGAGATCAGGTAGGTTCAGGAGGACTGAGCGTAGGTAAATATGATCTAGGCTGATCTATCCGTGGCCTCACCTCCTCTTTACAATCAGATCCTAGCTGCTCTCAATCCTCATCCGCCCCCCCCCCCCCCCCCCACCCAACCTTTCAAATATTTATATTCTTCCATTCAAATAACTTCCACACTTCTAGGAGGTAGCTAGAGAGAATCTCTATAACAAAAGATTACATTTTAGAGAAGATAAATTAAATTTTGAACACAAATATATCCAAAACATTACAGTTAAATACATGTGAATGAACAGAGCACATTGCTGAATTTATCCACCAGACCGAGAAACCATATTATGAGAATCGGATAATATCTTAACTGAACTGCTGTCAATTCAAAACCACAATGGTGTGTCTATACTTATCCGCCAAACATTAAAGCCCTTCTGGTCTCTCAGGAAGCAGGGCACACGTCCAAATCTGGCTCAACCATAAAATGTCAATAATAATAATCATCATTCATCCAGCTAAATGTACAATATGCTATTGTATTCAATTTTCAAGGGTTCAACAGGAGAACCAGAAAAAAAAACCTTCTTTAAACATAATCAAAAGCGGGCAACGTTCTCTGAAGCAATCTCAATCTGTCAGAATTACTTGAAACATGGCATTCAATGGCAAGCCATAAGGTGTAACTCCAGACTACCTCTGCTGTAACGATTACATTCAAGAGAGTGAAAATGCAGACCTTCACCACAGAATGCATCAATATAGCCTCGAAAAAAGATGACTCAACAACAAACCTAAATATAAAGCCATGATACAAGAAGTCATTACCAATACACATTCTCTTTTTCGGCAGTTCTAACGAGTCCGCTCCCAGTTTGAGGGTTCTGAGGTGACTATCGAGGCCAATGTGTTTGTCTGCATTGGAGAAAATGATGGCTCCTGGAGTGGGTGGTGGGTAGTTCATCAGACAGTGAGTGCACTTTCTCTGCTCCTTATGTAGCATTTCTGTGTACTACAGATTCATGGCCTCGAGGTTCTATCCCTGAGTACTTTGTTCCCACTCCAAAATCTCATGGGCCACATTGATCAGCCATTATTGAATGGCGGAGTAGACTCGATGGGCTGAGTGGCCTAATTCTGCTCTTATGACATGAACTGTGTCCTTGATAAGTTCACCTCCAGTCTTGATGCTCAGTGGGGCGAGGCTGTGCATTTGGGGCATTGATGGTCTTAACATACTGAAGAACCCATACAGGGCAGGGATGCCCACAGATTGCACAGCCTCCTGCATTTATTCCACCCTCTATCTATTCTCTCCATTACATTTCATATTGGAACTGTGTCTTCACGTGCCTAAAGGAGTGTTATTTTCCCTTGAGGAAAAGTGAAGCTTCTAATCCAGCGACACCTTGTGGTCAATTTGCTCCGTGAGCTGTTGGTCATCAGCATTAAACCATTGCTGAATCTTCGTGGTCAAGAAGCCAAGGCATTTTCATCCTTGTCAATTGTGCTGGGCTTCCAAATGGTGCAGGGCCACAAGATTGTCCTGGATTGCCAGATGGAGTTCATTGAGCACGCACTCCAAAGGTGTGTTCCACTTTCCCTGCATTTTCTCTCTCCCCGAGCAGCCCATTCTGCACCTGTTTGTTATGGTTCACTACTTAATAAACAGACAATTCACAAAAACGTTAGTTAGACCAACTCAAGCTTTACTGATCATCGGCCAGGAAGTGACGGGGATACACCAGTCAAGTAAGCAACACAGACACTTGACTTCCCCCGTGCCGCCACTTCAATGAACAAAGAGTTGCATGATGTTTTATGCTGTGTGTGTGTGTCACTTAGTCACATTCCAAAGATGTTAGTCATGGTCAGGGGTACAGTCAATACACATTACCACAGGATGCGTCTGAGCTTGTCTCTTGTCAATTAGTATACACATTTCAAAGGCATCTTATCAGTTGGTACTTTCAAGACAAGACATCTCAAAGGCATCGGTCACTGTCTCAATATACATCACTGAGACAAGTCTGGGCTTGTCTCTCTCATCAATTGGTAGACACATTTCAACAGCACCGGTCATTGTCTCAACACACAGCAACCTGAGGCAAGCCCGAGCTTGTCTCTCTCTCTTATCAATCCACTGGAAAAGGCCTGCTTGAGACGGAATATAAGCTATAACCTAGTCCAGTATATCTTTTATATATTTAAAAGCATTTAACCTTTTCATGTTCCTTGGCGACCATGGAGAATGTTCCTTCAAGATTCTAACAGACCTATTTGGTCCCTGGTGTCTTCTCCATTGTTCAACAGTAACACATCTGATCTTTTACCTCAGTGTGACTTCACAGCATCAGCTCTACATCTTTCTATTTCCTTAATATCTATGAATTGATCGATATTACTTAAATGTACTCAGGGAACTAAGCTCCTGGGTAAAGAATCATAAAAATTCTCACCTCTGTCTTGAATAGCTAACTTATTTTCAGACTATGACCCCTGGTTCTGGTTTCAACCAGGAAAGACATCCTGAAGCTCTTGCTAATATGATAAAAACAACATGCCAGGTATCAATGTTATAATATGGTAGCTGTGATCTCTGCAGGCAGCTGATGGCAGAAACTGGGGAAGTAAAGTTTTTACACTTGAATCAGGGTGACAATCAGATTTTTGATAAGGACTTTTAGCAATTTCCAAAATACTGCAGGTTGCCCAATTGGCTGCTAGCATGGCATGCAGTGCCTGCGATGTATCAACAAATTAAGTCAACATTTTCATTAGTAGATTTTACAATCAATATTAGCATCATGAATATTTGAAATGGGATATTGAAAAGGTTTATTCATTGTATTTGCAAAATCTTCCATTTGTAATTTTGTTTTAAAACCTCTTTTGCTCTGTCTATCATTGTTGGAAGATTTAGAGATATAGCATAGATACAGGCCCTTTTGAGTCTATGCTGAGTCTAGGCTGACCATGGATCATCCGAATGCCTGGGGATGCTTCCCTGTGACATTTTGATGTTTAACTAAACCAAGAGAGCTCTGCTTCATTTTAAACGTTCCCCAGTTGGGAAATGTGCAATCAAAAGACAAACCTACATGTAGAATTTCAACTGATGAAGTTTGTCCTCTCTTTACAAAGGGGCTTGCTCCTTCTAATTTCCTACAATTCACAAATAATTCCAGTGCGCAGTCTCAAAGCAATGCTACCCTCTTCACATTATTCACCCAGGTCACCAAATTGTTCTTTGTCTTGCTTTGGCAGCAGTCTTTCATCTCAGCTCTTGAACTGAATCCACTCTACCAACCCATGTTTCTCTCACAGGTTCAAATCAAGATTACTTTTCTCTTCAATTGAGGACCACCCCTCCCATCCTCAGTAGACCCAGCTGTCCACTTCTGTCCCTGGAATCAATGTCAAACCACAGTTCCTACCTCTTGAACCACTGTACTGCGAGACGCTTCTGCAGAACAACGGACCCCAATTTGAAACAATTGGAATTTTGTTGAACAAAAAGCTTTCTTTTCCCAAAACTGGGGCCCCTCAATCTTTTCCATAACTTTGTCGGAATTGCTACGAAACTCACAGGATGTTGCAAGGTTAAGGGAGTCCGTCAGGAGTTATCTAAGTTGCTATAAATACCTTGCAAATTAACCGAGCTTAGAAATCAGGAGACAAAAGATGGTTGTCTGAACGAATTTGTACGTGGGTCTTCTCCGAGATTTCTGGTTTCCTCCCGCACTCCAAAGACGTACAGATTTGTCGGTTAATTGGCTTGGTATAATTGTAAATTATCCCTAGTGTGTGCAGGATAGTGTTAGTGTGCGGGGATCGCTGGTCGGTGTGGATTCGGCGGGCCCAAGGGCCTGTTTCCACACTGTATCTCTCAACTAAACTAAAAGATGGGACATGGTACTGTTCCCATTTTACATTTCAAGCACAACAGTTCATTTTAATGGTTAACATCGTATGGTCGCGCCAGTGAATGCAAGTTAAATATAGCTATTCCGATTTCACATTCTGCATTCCATGTTACTGCTGAACCTGAATGTGGGGAATGCAGCAACATATTCCTTTCACCTTCACAAGCGTTAAATTATAACCAGAATTTATTTATTTATAGGGATTAATATTTTACAAACTCAACGCCAGAAAATTAAACAAATACTCGTGGCCATCGTTAACGTCCTTTCTACAAAAACAACAAGATATCTGAATGCCGGTGCTGTAGTAACTGTGGGAGTGACAGGGAAATCTTGCGAGTCCCCGCAGATGACTAAATAACCCAAATTAGAGACCATGAAATGTAACATCCCACAACTTGTGCACTCGTATTTAAAATATAAATATAGAATAATGAATGGGTTGTAATCTGTAATAAAGCAATATGCAAAATGCTTGGATCATGCCAAGCTGTGCAAATGTTCATAAAGGATGCACGCAATATTTTTCTGTCCTTCACACCAATACCCCTTCCATACCTCAGCCCCCCTTTTTTTCCAGACCTCCAAATGTCCAACACACCTACAGTGCAGTTTTGTTTTTTGAGTTTACCATTATGTACAAAGTGTTTTGGTGAAACCTTGGTTTGGCCTGCACATTCTGAGATGGAAATTAACATATTGTGGAGCCACATGCTGGTGTATAAAAATTGATCCATTCCTTCTGAAAGTTGTGGAGTCTTGGACAACTCTTTTTAAAAAAGACATGTTTCTATACGGCATAAACCACTGCATTTCACCAAATGCAAAATCTCCTTTGAACCTTTGAATTCCAAAGTTGATAACAGTGATTAAATTAAAACAGCTGAAACTACAAAATAACTATTTCTGTTTGTCATTAATCCACCGGCTGTTAAAGCTCAATTTCTAAGGACTGAGAAGTCAGTTACTTAGTTGGTTATAACAAGCAATAAGTACTTAAAATCTTTCAAAATGTATATTTTAGTACACATATGACTGGCTTAATTCTAGAGCCTTCCCTGAAGGCCTGAAAATAAATACAATTACTGAAAACTCCCAATGGTGATAATACCTGCATAAAGACTTTAAAATCAACTTCAAATATCACAGAACGTGCAGTGAGCAAAACACAAATTCTGCTAAAAATTCCCTAATCTTCTGCAGCAAACATCAAATAGAAATTCCAGCTCTTTATTTTTATGCCATAGTTTTGAATTGTTTTCATGTGGAATCATATTTGTCACAGCTATCTTCTACAATCCATTTATATTTTTAAAGATCGCTATCAATATCTCTTTTCAGAGAAGGAAATGCCTGTCTTTTGAACAATTCCCAGTAGTTGTAATCTCCCCGTCTCAGAGCCACTGACGAATATTTGTTTTCTTCCTTTTATCTTGTCCTGACATTCCCATCATAATATTGAGACTGGAATTGTGCACAGGATTCCAAGAACAGCCTGGCAACTTTCAAAACAAATCTTGCCCAATTTTATAACTTTTGAATTATATAACATGAGAAATACATCTCAGTGATTTGTCAGTGCTGCTTGCTCCAATGCTAAACTGCAGTGCAATTTTTAATGGTTTGTCCATCTCTCTACATTTTCCATTATTTGCTGGGTGAAGATGATGTTTCAATGTTTCCCACTTATGGAAGAATTGTTAACATTTACCTTCATGCTAAAATTCTTTAGCACTTTTATGCAAGTTTTCTGGGACACCTTATCTTGTATATACCTTTCTGCCACACTGCAAGTAATTTTACAATGTCTTTTGGTCAATTTAACTATTTAATAATGGCTTTTCCACATGCAACATCTATCCTTAACATTGGACATTAAGTCCAATTTTTCATCACTCATCTGTTGGGAGAGGCTCTGATCGTATCTTGACATGTCCCCTTCATAAGAATTTTTATGCTTATTATTAGACTATTATGCTTATTATTAGACTAGAATTTCTCTTTCATTCACTAAAGGAAGGATGAATTGGAATACTTTATTGTCACATGTGACTAGGCACAGTGAGATTCTTTGCTTGCATACACAATGTAAACAAATAGCAGCCACCTACAGTGCTGGCAAAGTTACAAAGCACGCCAGCTCCCCATTTTGGCCCTCCCCCCCCCCCAACAGGTCCCCCATGCTGGGTCCCCATTGTCCTTTGTTCCCCCCATCTCCCTCATGACGCCCCCCCCCCCCCCCCCACGCCGGGTCCTCCATTAGTTTAAATGTGAATGCTGGCTTTGTAGTGCAACTTCTTAAATTTGCAATGGGATTAAGCAACAATTTTATCACTTACCAAACCTTTTTCTTGTCCACCAGTGAGGTTCTTTGACTATGGAAAAGCTCACTTCAGGATGCAGTCTAAGTCTGTTATACAGATCAGTAGTCCCGCACTTTGGCTGTCCTATTATGTAGAAGTAAGGAAGACAGCGGAGGCGGTAATGTTCACCGCCGTGGTGTTGCAAATGTTTCCAAATTACCTTTCGCAGGTAATCAAATATAGTCTGGAAATGCTTTGTGTGTAAAAAATATGCATTATTCTTGTACGGGTCCGTGGATGCAGTCTCCGTATATCTTGTGTGCCAACAATGATTCTTTACATTTTGAAGGAAATTCGTTGGAACGACTGAAAATATCTGTAAAATACACATAGCAAAATATTGAAACAAGTCAATACTTTAGCAATCACTTTAAAACATATTGACCACACACTGCAAAATAGTTAACCACACAATTTTATTTTCAGGGTGGTTGCACTGATCTTGTCAGATAAAGTCTGAAAGCACAGATGGTTATTTTCAACCCATGAAAAATATTTGTCCGAAAAATATTAGATAATAATCATTACTGGGTCAGTATGATCTTTGCACCATCAAACAAATTATGAACTTAATGTTGTTCTCTCAGTCTACTTTTAAAACTTGTATTTTATAACTTTGTGTCTACAGGCAAAGAGAAATCAAATGCCATTTTATTTTCTTCAATCAATAGCACTGGGACAGCTGCACTATTTGAGAAATTCTAAAACCCAAAATTTCTACGAACATATTTATCGTCAAAGAACAAGCTACTCAAAAGTTAATCAAACTCCAGCTGAATGCTATCCTCAAACTCTTTACCGCATTCTGACTCCAACTGCAAATAAACACACAAAAAGACCATTTTGACCTTTGCACATTGGTGTAAAATGGGGAATAACAAAATAAACAACCCGTTTCTATCTCTAATGAATTGAAGTCCCATGATTTTCTTTAAATGGAAGAAATATTAAAGGTTCTCCTCATTTTTATTTGCATTATACTATTGCACAGAGAGAACAGACAGGTGTGCTGATTTGAGGGCCCAATATATGTCAACAATACCCAAATTGAAAGATACCGCAGGGAAAAAGGCCATTCAGACCATCAAGTCCACGCTGACCATCAATCATCCTTTCACACTATTTCCATGTTATACCTCTTTCTACACACTGGGGGGCAATTTACAGATGCCAATTAACCCACGAACCCACACTCGTCTGGGATGAGAGAGGAAACCGAAGCACCTGGAGGAAACCCATGGAGAACGTGCAAACACCACACAGACTGTACCCAAGGTTAGGGTCGAAGTCGGGTCTCTAGCACTGTGAGGCAGCAGCTCTACTTGCTGCACCACTGTGCTGCCCACAAATTATTGAGATTAAATACAAAACTAAATTTTACCCTCAGGGGCATGCCATTTGGTTTGTGCCAAAAGCATACTACTGCCCGACTCTGCCAGAAAACATACTGTACACCATTTCCAAGCATCATGGTGGCTTATTGGCAGAGCTTTCATGCACAGTTTACAATATGTGTGGGTTAATACTGCATTTCAAAACCTAACAACAGAATTTGCTTTGTTTTGATTGTCGGTTAAAAGGATTTCAAGGAAGTAGATGAAAACGTATCTTCAGTAATAATATGCCATTAAACAACATTGCAGAGTTAAAAAGATAACTGGTCTTGGACGTAAACATAGACGGGTTGGTTAGTAAGTTTGCTGATGACACCAGGATTGCTGGGGTCGCAGACTCTGAGGAAGGCTGTCAAAGTATACAGAAGGATATAGATCAGCTACAGAAATGGATGGAGAAATGGCACTTAGAATGCGAGTTATTGGACTTTGGTAGGTCAATTGTAAGGGGAAAATATACAATGAATGGCATGACCCTTAACTGCATTGATGCACAGAGTGATTTTGAGGTACATGTTCAAAACTGCCGGAAAGTGGCAACACAAGTCGGTCGGGGCAATGAGTATAAAATTCAGGAAGTCATTTGTAGCTCTACATGACTTTGGTTACGCTGCATTTGGAATAATGCATGCAGTTTTGGTGGTCCCGTTAGAGGAAGGATATGTAGGCTTGGGAAAGGGTGCAAAGGTGGTTTACCAAAATGATGCCTGGATTAGGGGGTATTAACTACAGGGAGAGATTCGACAGACATGGATTGTTTTCCCTGGAACGCCAGAGATTATGGGAAGACCCGATAGAGGTATGTAAAATTATGAGAGGCATAGATCGGGTAGACCATCATAATCCTTTTCCCAGGATGGAAATTTCAAATACTAGAGGGCAGAGCTTTTAAGGTGAGGGGTACAAAGTTGTACAGGGCAAGTTTTTTTTTTAACTCAGAGGGTGGTAAGTGGCTGTAGCCCGCTGCGGGGTGTGGTGGTTGAAGCAGATGTTAGTGGCATTTAAAATACTTTTGGATAAGCATATGGAGGGAATGGATGGATGTGCAGGGAGATAAGTGATGGTCTTGGCATCATGTTTGGTACAGACATTGTGGGCCGAAGGGACTGCTCTCGTGCTGTATCGTTGTATGTTCTCTCTGCCCTGCTGTTGATTGAGGGACCTTGTTTGGAATAACTCTAGAGAATAATTCTTCTTCTTCTATCAAATACATAATTAGTTCAAAAGCAAGTTTCTGAGATTTTTTGGGGGAGATGTGGAAAGTCACTAAGTGGCAGCACAGTGGTGTTTTATAACTCCAGCAAATAAGGTTCAATCCTTACGCAGGGCGCTCTGTGGAGTTTGCACACCTTGTAATTACATGGACATTCTGGTTTGCTTCCACATGCCAGGGATGTATTGGTAGGCGAATGACTAAAGTAAATTACTCTGACTGTAGGTCGGGGATAGGAGCATTAGAATGGAGTTGATGGGCATGCAGGAAAGAATAGTTTTGTTTCGTTAAGTTTAGAGATACAGCACAGAAACAGGCTCTTCGGCCCACTGAGTCCACACTGACCAGCGATCCCTGCACACTAACACTATCCTGCACATACTAGGGACAATTTTACATATACACCAAGCCAATTAACCTACAAACCTGTACGTCTTTGGAGTGTGGGAGAAAACCAAAGATCTTGGAGAAAACCCACGCAGGTCACGGGCAGAACGTACAAACTCCATACAGACAGCACCCGCAGTCGGGATCGAACCCGGGTCTCCGGCGCTGCAAGCGCTGTAATGGCTCTGTCCCACGGGTTTGCGGTCGTTGGCAGTGAAGCGCGGCGTCGCCGGAAGAGGGGACCGCACGGCAACCACGAGAGCGCCGCACGGATGCTGCGCGGGGGGCCAAGTACGGCCGGTTCCACGAGCTTGCGGTTTCGGCTGATGACGTCTTTCGGATCGCGGGGCTGAGGCGGCGGCCGTGCCGCACATGTACCTCACTGGCGGCGGCTGTGGCGGCGGCCGTGCCGCACACGTGCCTCACTGGCGGAGGCTGTGGCGGTGCAGGTTCGACTCACGGCGCTCGTGCCGCACTGGCGGCGGCTGTGGCGGTGACCATGCTGCACTCGTGCCTCACTGGCGGCGGCTGTGCGGTAGGAACATATTTTTGGACAGTGTTGGTTTTTTTTTAGCACCGTGCGGTGTTGGGAACAACGCCGCACGGCCCCGGCACTGTGCGTTTGACCGAGCCCGCGGTCTCTGGCGGCCCAGGAGCGGTAGATAGTTCCTGTTTCGCCGCCAATGACCGCAGACTCGTGAGACAGGCCTTTAAGGCAGCAACTCTACCGTTGCGCCACTGTGCCGCCCATAGGTTGCAGGTAAATCAGTGGGGGAATGGGATTGATGAGATTGCTCGGAGGCCCAATACAGAATCTATGGGTTGAATAGCTTCCTTGTGAACCATAAGAAAATATGCATGTAAATATAGAAAATGAAAATCTTCCTTGCGCTAAAAAGAGACTTAATGTTTGCCACAATTCTTGAGTGTATCTTCTCAATGTAAACAAATCAATTTATTGTACGACTGAAAATACTAGAAAAGAAAGCCTCTTGGCAACTTTGAAATGTTTGGAACGGAATACGTGATGACATGTTGACATACTGTAAATATTGTAAGCAAATATAATGAGATGCTTGGTGCAGTAAATGAAGACACTGCCATGCTCTGTTCCTCTAACTGTATATTTTATGAATAATGTATATCTTGGGGAAAATGTGTAAGAACCATGCACTGTTCCAGGGTACACAAACATCAACTTTTTCCGCTTGCAGGGGTCTGCCTGTCCCCGGTGCTATGAAGCATGGGCTGAGCAATGTTCCTTTGGAAGTTTCCCTTCAGTTGGCTTGTGCTGCACCATCTGTGCCTTGAAGAAAAAAATGTGCAGAAAAACATCTTTGACCACAAGTCAATCAGGCAGTGGTTTGCACAGAATGTCATCAAAGCCCTGTGGGATAAGGAGAGAATGGATTCTGTTGGATGCTCATAACTACAGCTCTTTGACAAGCTCCAAGACCTTGCTTTGGTAGTAACAGAAGTGTTGTCCCTGTCAGAACTTCACGTACAACTAGTCTCAATCTCACTGTCATCTAATCCTATGGTGGCTGTAGTGCAGATGAGATCACACCTTTGATGTGCGTGATTGCCAAGAAGGTCTATTGTCTTTGTTAAGGTTCATTCCAAGCATCTGTATAACATAAGACTCTGATCTAGTGCTGTGCCCAGGATAATGAGATAAACCAACATCGGCAGGACTTTCACTGCATGGAGATTATTCCAATAGAATGATCTATTGAGGGATGAGCTGAAGTTGTGTGCAGGTGCTGCAAAGACTCTATGGGAAAAGGTCACAGTGTATGCCCTCGGTCTCTGTCATTGAAACCTGGGCCCATTGTAATAACCTCTCAAGCATATCACTGATGAAATGTTTGTAGAAAAAACATAGCACGTGCTTAGTATTTTGGGCTGTTCTTTGTCGACTGATGTGTGAACCAAGATGCACTTTGCACCTTTCTCATATGTTCATAATTTATAGGAGTCGAATTAAGCCATTCGGCCCATCAAGACTACTCCACCATTCAATCATGGCTGATCTATCTTTCTCTCCCAACCCCATTCTCCTGCCTTCTCCCCAAAATCCTGACACCCATACTAATCAAGAGTATGTCAATCTCTGCCTTAGAAATATCCACTGACTTGGCCTCCACAGCCTTCTATGGCATTGAAGTGCACAGATTCACCACTCTGACTAAAAAAAACCCTCCTCATCTCCAATCTAAAGGTACATCCTAGTACTTTCTAGTTCAGTGTATTCGGTGCAATTGTGAGTGAATAAATACTCCATTGGATGCTGCGATGTGCTGTTGTGCTACAGTGTAGATGACAATAGCCAGTAGACCACATGCAGTGAGTTTTAAAAGTTTTAAAGTTCCCCTTATTTTTAAAAGGGGTTAGCACATTTAACTGTTGGGAACAGGGCAGCACGGTGGCGCAGCGGTAGAGTTGCTCCTTACAGAGCCAGATCCGGGTTTGATCCCGACTATGGGCGCTGATGTACGGAGTTTGTACGTTCTCCCCGTGACCTGCGTGGGTTTTCTCCGAGATCTTCGGTTTCTTCCCACACTCCAAAGATGTACAGGTTTGTAGGTTAATTGGCTTGGTAAATGTAACAATTGTCCCTAGTGTGTGTAGGATAGTGTTAATGTGCGCGGGTCGCTGGTTAGTGCGGACCCAGTGGGCCGAAGGGCCTGTTTCCGCGCTGTATCTCTAAACTAAACTGAACCACGAAATGTTTGTAAGAGTAAGATTGTGGATCAGGATTTTCATTTCATGATTTTACATGTTGCTATGTAAATTGAGAAAAGTATTGTGCAGTTTACGTATCCTTTCAAAACACTATAAAAATGCTACAGCTCCAGATGGGCAAGGTTATCCAATATTAGATACATGAAAGATTAAACTTTAGAGTCTTAGTCTGAACCACCATTTTAGTGGTTCTAACCAGTTAGCTCCATGGTCCAACGTAAACCTGACATGTGTATTAGTCACAGATCACAGCTCAGAGCTTATCATTCTTAAGATACCCGAATGATGAAATTAAATTTGTTGAGCACTCTATACCTTTAATTTTAAAGTCTTAAGGTTGCAAAGATGTTCAAGCAATGCATGATGATATCTTATGAGCAAACAAACAGCAACAGAAAAATGAATTCCAACTTACATGTGCTTCTTGTTTGACAAGATCATCCCACTCTGGCAGTCTCCTTGGCATGAGCTGAAGTTTGGAATTGCGGGTTTCGATAATGAGTTCAGTTTTTAAATAATTGCTGCCTCCCAACCAATTTACTGGTGAGGAAAAGTCATCACCGTCATCCTCAATTTCTATCGAGTCCATTTCTGGGAAATTGTTATTTGTGCTGGTACTGTATTGGAATGGGGATGGAGTGAGCAGTAGTCTCTGTTGGTCTCTGGTTAAAATATAAGATGCCATTACTAGGCATAGTATTATTACACCCAAAAACAGGGTGCCCAGTTTTGCTTTCCACGCAAAAATATATCCACTCCATTTAAACCTGCGTTCTGCTTTGACCTCCAGTGTTGCAAGCAAATTCATTGGTTGTCGCTCAGCTTCATAAAATAGTCGAGGTGGTTTCTGAAAGTCTTTTTTACAAGCAAATGAAGCAGATTTATTATCTGTACATTTAGGCGCTGAATGCATTTTACTTGGTCATGAAGCTTGTGAAGGTAAAGCATAGGTTCATAGCACCTATGTATTAAGTTACTACATCTCCACTTGAAGTCCTTGACCAATTGCTGTTGGAATCCTACCATTGAAAAGGCCTCATTTGAAACGTAGCTTTACTCAATCTTGCTCCTAAGCCATTTGGATACTTTCCTGCAGTCACTCGGTGAAGAAAATCAATCTTGAAAATGTACCTGTAGAGAGAGAAAAAACCTGCAATAAATATAAAGTAGCACTCTGTACTTGCACTTGACTTCCTACAGTTATTTAATCCTGTTATGCTGTGTTTTGTGCATTCATCTAGTAGTGTTGCTAACAGCAATACTCAGCACTGAAAGATTATACTGGAATGTATTCACTATATTATTATTCTAAGATGGTATCTAATGCCTAAGACGAAGACTAAAGGCAATCAACCATGCAGAGGCATTTTATTCAGTTGCTGATTTTCAATATCGTGTCTCTTACAAAGATTAAACATATTTACACATAAAACATTCAATCAGAGGAGATCTAAACTGTGTCAAAGAAAAGGATGATTTTGTCATATTATATGTAAAAAATGTAATATCTATGTAAATGTATTCTATGTAAAAAATGTTTGTCTGTAAATTGCAAATGACTGCATTTGATACATGGCAATTCCTTATAAAATTTGGCGCATAAGATGCAATTAATATGCTGGTAGCACTGAATTTGTTTTCTTACTCTCAGAATATCACATGCCAATTCTTGCAAAAATACCTGAAGGTTTCATGGAAACAGAAGCATAACTACTTAGAAACTGTTGCGAGTCCTAATAAGTGTGTGACGTGGCCTCGGTACAGCCAGCCATTGCTGCTTCTGTCTAAGGTCCTGGAGCTGTGAACTTCAGTCGTCATTGAATGAATGGGTTGCACAATTTCAAAAAGAAAAGCACACTCTCAGGGACCCGAAGAAAGGTTGGGTGTGGGGTTGGAGTGTTGGATCAGGGCAGGAGAGATGACAGAAAAGCCGCATCAGGCACTCCATCAAGAACCTTGGTTGAACGGAGGGCCAGAAGAAAGGTGGGGAATGTTAGTTGGAGACATAAATGTGTGGGAATGTTAGTTGGTGGGTGAGGAGGGTCAGGAGAAACTCAAGTATTGGAATTAGCGAGGTTTTCAACGAGCACCATGGATGGTCTGGTTATCTATCTGTATTTCTGCACTGCGATACTGAATACTGTTGTGCATATTGCATAATAAAGAAAATGCAGATATATTACAGCTCTGGCGTTTGCTGAACAGCTTCTTCCACACCACTGTGCTACATCTTACATATAAAGGCCATCTAGAAGTGTCAGGATACAGAAACTGCTTGAAATACTCAACAGGTCAAGCTCCAGAATTAACCATTTAGGTCATTCTCAGAATTGGCAAAAATGCAATAGGACTTCAGCAAGATTTGAGGTCATGATATTATAACATGTTGCATTTTTTTATCTTCACCACTTTAAAAAAGATGTTAAAAAGCTGATAGGTTAACCATGTGGAAAGTATATTGATTATCTTCTCTATTATCTCATACATGCAGCATCCACAGTGGTTTACATTTAGTTCTAATTTAAAATTTATATTATTGCAGGATTTCAGATGCCACTATATTAAGTCAGTGAGTTTTTGCTTCAAAATGGTCAGAGCATTATAACATTTATGATATGTACCATATATGTAATGTATTATTATGTCGCTATAGTACAGGCTTCCATGTAATTGTTGAATTGAATTTAAGCAAACATTGACTTGAATATATTCAGAAATTAATTGCTATTCAGGATGGAGATCAGAATACTGCCTTTGTTTTCTGAAGTCAATTGAGATAGTGGAGACATCGTGGTTGGTTTATCCAATGTTCTTTAGTTTGATTTAGTGATGCAGTGTTGAAACAGGCCCTTCAGCCCACTGAGTCCACACCGACCAATGATTCCCCCATAGACTAGGTCTATCCTACACACTAAGGAGTACTTAGAAGCCAATTAACCAACAAACCTGCCCGTCTTTGGAAAGTGGGATGAAACCGGAGCACCTGGAAGAAACCCACATGGTCACAGGGAGAACTTACAAACTCCTACCCTTTCTAATTCTACTCCTATAACTTGTGAACTTGTGAAAAGTTGACAATAGGTGTTTACAATTCCCACAGCGAGTCAGACAAGGGAGGGGCATGCAAGTGTAAAGCTTTTGCGAGAGATGGAGAGTTTTCACTGAGAGAACGAGGGAGAGGGCAGATCTCAAAATAACATTCATTTACCTCAAGGATCATCGGGGGTGCTTAGTGCCTTTAATTAAGTATCAATATACCCCAGGCCATCAGTTAACAGTAGACATTAAAATAGGTGATCCAGTAGTTTTATCTAATCAGAATTTGTCAAATTGTGCTTAGGTTGTCAGCCGAATTGTCTATCCTTGTCAATATGCAAACTATTCCTCTTCTATGGATATACTTTCCAAAAGGGAGTATATCAATAAAGTCACTAGGCTGATTCCTGGGTTGGCAGATTTGGTATATCAGGAGTGACAGTCAAGTAGTTGTACTTTCATTTGAACTTTGAAGAAAGAGAAGGGATCTAATCAAAACCTACAGCAATCTGGATATGGGAAATCTGTTCCCCTCATCTGAGAAGTGTGAAATGAGGAGCCTCAGTATTAAGTTACAGGGCAAGAGATTCAGGACTCAAATGAGATGAAATTACTTCACTCAGATGGTGATAAACTGCTGGAATATGTGATCCCAGAGAGATGTGGAGGCCAAATCACTGAACGCCCTTGAGGAAGTAGATAAAGGAATGATAGGGTGCAGAGAAGGTGGGAATCTTGAGGTAGGTGATCAGGCAATTCTATATTAATGGTAAGTCAGACTCGAAGGCCTGAAGGGCCTATTCCTTTTTTTGTGTTTCGATGTTTCTAAGTTTAAATTTAAATTTCTAAGTTTAAACATGTCTAAGAGAAGAGATGAATGTGATATAAGTAAAAGGGAAGACATTGTCTTATCAATCCACCCCAACTATTCTGTAAAAAAAGCCAAGGCAAAAGTCGAAACAAATCATAAAATGCACTACATTAGAGGTCATGGAGAATCTCAAGATTATGTAAAGTAACATTAAAAATGTTCTTGGTCTCTCAATCTTCAAAAATATTTATGCATGCAGTATGAAACTTGAGGTCTTGATAAATGATTGTTGATCTGCAGTCTTACCACAAGACAGGGTCGACAGTAACAATCTCATTTCCTGCTTTACTAAAATTAAATAATGATGTTGCTGTTCCTGCTTTGGCTGAGAATAGCTTAAATGTGCACACCAGCAGATGCTGCAAGTGACCCATCACTATGGTCTGGGTTCTGCAGCAGTAAAGATGAGGCAGCTACTGATGTTCATCCTGTACTGAAGACCATGGAATTTATGTGCATGAATAGCCCAGCTCCAAAATTCTGAATCTGTGTCCAGTGACTCTTTGCCAGTTGCACTGCTTGTAGCCTTCTCCACCACAATCAAGCCAATATCAATAGTTGATGTGAATTTTAGCTAGTTCTCAACTAATCCGACAAGAAGATACTTTGAAAATCTTATAACTTAGTTTAGTTTATTGTCACGTGTGCTGAGGTACAGTAAAAAGCTTTTTAACACGTGCTATTCAGTCGAAAGACTATACATGATTGCAATTGAACCGTCCATAGTGGACGGATACAGGATAAAGGGAATAACGTCTAGTGCGAGGTAAAGTAGAGTCCGATGAAAGATAGTCTGAGGCCTGTCTCTAATTTTTGGTGACATACGCAGTGGCATGGACATTGTGGGTCAAGGGCCTGCTGCTATGCTGCACTGTGTTCTATGAAATTATCATTATTGCCCTTATGACCCCCTAGGATACCAATCTTAAGTACATATACTATAATTCCTTGACACAAATATTTCAAATATATATTTTACTTAACAAAATGTTATCTTTGATATTTCTGTTTCTATCATAATTAAGTGTAAATGTCCCAGTACTTATTCAGCACATTGTATAGTGATTCAAATCAACCACAATCCACAAACTGTTAGGTGTTAGGAATGTGACCATTTACCTGTGACTCTGTGGAGATTCAAGATTTCCCAAGTAAATGCAATCTTCTCCAATATACCTGATCGTATAATATTTACATTTGCGATCCAATGCCGAACTAGCATGAAGTTATGTGACAAAGCTCAAACATTTACATTTTCCTAGTACTCTGCACACTAAATGACACTGGTCAGACCTGGCTCCGAAATAGAGACACATTCATTTAAGTGGGGAGGGACAGATGCAAGTAAAAGGGGTTAAAATATGGTTTTCACAATTTTTTTAAACTAATTTAGTTAATTAAGAGGACCAAGTGTTTTTTTTTTAAGAGTCTTGTTTCTTGTTAACATTTTAATCGTTAAATTTTTTCATTTAATTTTTAATTTAATCGCATATTTGTCTCCATCTGAGACTTCCAGAAAAATTATAGCCCCTTGACAGATGGCTTAGTTAGGCGGCATGGCTTAAATGGTGATCCATTTAGGGATTTGCATTGGAAGGTCCTATGCACAGGGATTCTTATCCTGGAGGAACTAATGAAGCCAAAAGAAAATTTAACATGCTGAATGGTAATGCTAAAAACAACAAACCAAGCCAGAAACTTAGTAGTCATGGATTCAGACCTGAACTTCAACAGCCACATAAAAACAGTCACAAAGTCAGCCTACTATCACCTGAGAAATATATCAAGGATTAAGGGACTTATGTCTCAGCAGGATTTGGAAAAACTTGTCCAAGCATTTATCTTCAGCAGGTTCGACTACTGTAACAGTGTCTTTACAGGTCTCCCTAAAAAGTCGATCAGACAGCTGCAGTTAATCAGAACGCTGCTGCTCGAGTCCTCACTAAGACCAAAAAAGTAGATCACATTACTCCAGTTCTGAGGTCTTTACACTGGCTTCCTGTCTGTCAAAGAATTGATTTCAAAATACTGCTGTGGGTTTACAAAGCACTGAATGGTTTAGGGCCAAAATACATTTCTGATCTTCTGCTTAGCTACGAACCACCCAGACCTCTTCAGATCGTCTGGGACAGGTCTGCTCTGTGTCCCCCAGAGTCAGAACTAAACATGGAGAGGCAGCATTTAGTTTTTATGCACCACATATCTGGAACAAACTCCCAGAAAACTGGCAGGTCTGCTGCAACTCTCAGCTCTTTAAATCTAGACTGAAGACTTTTCTGTTTGCCGCTGCCTTTTAGTAAACAATACAATTTATTAATTACCTATACTGCACTGTAACTTCTATTCCTGGTTTTATTCTATTTTAAATATTTTATTTGATTGCTTTTAATTTTGTAATTATTATCTGAATAATCTAATAATCATTTTATATCTAAATGTCATTTTATATGTGTTTCTTTCAAATGCTTTAAATGTTTTTATGTAAAGCACTTTGAATTACCTTGTGGTTGAAAGGTGCTATACAAATAAACTTGCCTTGCCTTGCTTGAAGGTTGCCACGTTAGACATGCAGACGATGAAGAAGAAAATTAAAAATTGTCTTCTAGTTTCGTGTTAATGAGCATTCGTTTTCACATGACGAGCTACCCATTCTACTTGAGGACTGTACATTTGCCGGGTGCCACAGATACCTTTGTTCATAAGTGATAGGAGCAGCTTTAGACCATTCAGCCCATCTAATCTTTGAACAGATGGCTGACAGCAGCGGGTGCTGGGAAAGGAGATGGTCTTGACACAGGGAATGCATGATATTAGTAAAGAGCATTATATGTTAAGTGGGCATACAGCAGCATAATCTAACTGCTGTAAGCAAATTCCTAGCCCAGGTTTTAAATTGTTATGTTTAGTTTAAGTTAAATAACAGAACAAGTAAACTCAGTACACAATTAAATCCATGTTTATATTACATCTTGGCAGAGCATCAAATTCTAATCTCTAAAATATTAAAAAAAATTAAGTATAGAAATTTATTCCAGGAATTTTGAGAGTTGTGCTTAGTAAATTCCAGTCTCATTGAATGAAGTCTTTTTTGTAAATTATTGTTCAAAGACCAAAATATTAAAATTACTATCAATCAAAAGAAGAATGCTGCAGTGCTCCGAGACATAAACAACTAATGATGAAGCCACACTCTTGGAAAATGATACATTCCACAGTTTTGTCTTCTAAGTTTGGTAATTGGCTATAGCTACCGAATAAACAATAATAATGAGTAGCACATCCAATCGCATCATCTGGTTGATGCCAAAAACACAATCTTGTTACAAACTAAGAAATGAAAAGAAAGACCTGCATTTAACAGGGCTCGACAAACACAACACAACACAGTATGTGTGCCATCTTGCGGAGTCTGGTGGGGAAGGGGTTTCTAATTGAATCCCATTCCCATCTCCCACTGTCAGCATCACCACCATGACGCCAATTACTGATCTCTCTTTCCAGCCACAAGAATCGGCAAAACCCCATATTCCATTCTTGCCATGTGAGAGCCTTGAACAAGCCACACACTCCCTTTAGAGAAAGATGCACTTTTTTCATGGTCTTTTACAAGTCCAAGACATTGCAAAGTATATTCTAGCCAAAAGGGTGATTTGGAATTGTGGACTCAATAAGACCATTCTACAATGGAGCAGAATTAGGCAATTTGGCCCATCAGGTTTACCCGCCTTGGATCATGGCTGATCAGATATTTGCTCTGAACCCCATTCTCCTGCCTTCGCCCCATCATTTTTGACACTTACTAATCAAGAAGCTATTAATCTGCGCTTTAAAAAATATCCAATGTCCTGGCCTCCACCACCATCTTGATTAATACGGGTGTCAGAGGTTATGAGGAGAAGGCAGGATAATGGGGTTAAGGAGGGTGAGATAGATCAGCCACAATTGAATGGTGGAGCAGACTTTATGGGCCTAATGGCCTAATTCTGCTCCTATCACATGACCTTATGACCATCGGTGGCAATGAATTCCATAGATTTACCGCCCTGTGGCTAAAGACTCACTGGTGAAGAAAACCAATGCAGCAAATTATTAACAAACTCCACAATGGTGTGTAAATCAGAGGTGAAGAATGCGAACCAGCTTGATTATTGACATTCAGTAATATCTGGGAGCCATGAGTTAGCAATGGATAGATGGGGCAAGAGGAGAAAATCAGTGCAATTGGAGAGAAAACATCTAGAGTTATTTAAGGTAAAAATAATGCATCTTCCAAAACCTCTTAAATTAGCCATAGGGTCAAAACAATGCAGATTGGCAAGTTTCAGAACCTCCTCTGGTGTTACCAAGATAATCTAGATTTATTGTATAAATTACTGATAATTCAGCATAATCTAATGACTGATTAAATAAGTGAAATGACACATCACTCTGAAAATAGATACAAAATGCAGGAGTAACAGCGGGACAGGTAGCATCTTTGGCGAGAAGGAATGGGTGACGTTTCGGGTTGAGACCCTTCTTCAGACCTATTTCAGGGGAGATGGAGACAGAGATATGGGTAAGGTGTGAAAACACAAATCAAATGGGACAATGACCAAAGAAATGTAGAATGGTACATTGTTAGCTGAGGGGAAGGTGACAGTCAGTAATATTTAATCAGGAAGACAGTGAAACTTATTGGAGAACTAGGATGGGGGAGGGATGGAGAGGGGAAACAAGGGGTACTTGAAGTTAGAGAAATTAATATTCCTACTGCTGGGTTGCAAGCTGCCCAATCAATCCTATGATCTTTATGGTTTAAAACATGGAAAGAGCTTGCTGCTGACGTTGACAGGGAGCTAAGGCATTTCTACTGCTCCTTATAATTAATTCTATGCCTCAGTAAAAACACCAAGTGCTGGTGTAATTCAGTGAGTCGGGCAGCAACTGTGGCGGGAATGGATAGGTGGCGTTTCAAGTCAGAACCTTCTTCAGACTGATGGTAGTGGTGGTGGGTGGGGTGGGGGGGGGGGAGACATGGGGAAAATAAATGTTCTGCACATTGACATCAATCTCTCTTTTCCATCACTTCTTATCTCAAATGTAGTTTCATGATAATTATTGCCCAACACATTCACAGGCACGTATTTGTCTGCACAGAAAACAATTAAGGTAATCCTTTAATTGATTGGAGCCTGCAATTGGATATTTTTTTAGCTAACCATGGCCAGAATTGACTAAAGCGATGAAACTCTGAAAAGTTTAATTTATTTTCTATTTGTTCCTTGCTAGCTGTTTAGAATCGGGAAGATATGGGAGGTATATTCAACAGAGTTGTTACGAGATTTCAGATGTGAACATTCGCAGGCACGAACTCTCCAGCACAGAGAACATCTGGATAATCCTTTAACTGATGCTGTGAATAACTGAACCAGGATGCCATGAATATCTCAACAACAATCCTAGATTTCCCCCATTACAATTCCATGATAATTAGTGTATCTCCGAGATAGGAAAGTGAGTAGAAAGAAAGAAAAATCACCCTGGCTTTCCATCACTAGAATATAAAACCTGTTGCATCAGTCCATCAGATTAATTCACCCACTGGGACCTAATTATGATCATCTCCAAAGATGACAACATTTGATGCCCTTATATTAAAGAATGATCTAGATCGAATACTAAAGAAAATTTGGTGTTTTACAATGTGATGTCAACATTAGTAAAGCACAGTAAGAACAAATTTATTCTCTGCATTTCATGTTTAGTTTAGTTTGGTTTAGTTTAGTTTAGGGATACAGATACAGATTGCAAATTAGAAATACCTGCCACATGATGTCTGAGATAGACACCACTGTTGATTGCTTCAAACCCTGATGAAATTTCATGAAGCTGGAAAACATATTGTTGCCTCGGCGACATCATTTTAATTTTGGTTGTTGGAGCAGATGTAGCCATCTGTTAACACAATTAGGATTACCTGGGGTACACAAAAATGCTGGAGAAACTCAGCGGGTGCAGCAGCATCTATGGAGCGAAGGAAATAGGTAACGTTTCGGGCCGAAACCCTTCTTCAGACCTGGTCCCTTTTAAACCCAACAGTAACAGGGGATATTACATCATCCGAGGACTATTTTTTCTTTCCTCCATGCCAATGCAATGCTGAATAACCTTTAAGATCAGCTACCTTCCAGAGGAACACAGAATTAATTCAGAACTGCTTTTGTTGTTTCCGGAGTGGAATGTCAGCCGTTTTCCTGATCCTATTTCCATCAGCCTGTTACTCCACCACCTGGAAAAGTGCTTAACATCATTTTGATATCATGCATATTTAACAAATGACTGTTTGCACTTTACATTCCAGTAGATGTTCAAATCCAAGATGTTCATTTTCATTTTGATTGGTTTAAAATGTATGATTATTTATAAAGAACTATGCTTAAACATTAATTAAAGGCAAATACCTTTCAATGTGCAGATAAAGAAAGTTAGCATGAAGCACTACATGTAAAAATGTGTTAGATCTATACAGTTTGCCTCATGAGTGAAAACATTCTAAAGAATCTGCACTGAAACATCAGATACAGCAAAGTAGAACAAAATGCATGGTTTTTGCCTTTATTCCATTCCCTGCTGTTCTGGGTCGATTACTTTATGTTGGAAATTCAAAGGCCTGTGAACATCTAGTTGAGGCAGTTCTGCTCTGCTACTGTTTACAGGCAACTCTGACTTAAATCATTTCAAAGTTAAATGTTAACTGTTGGACCTGTTCAGACAATCTCCCAGAAGGAAGAAGACTACTGAGTGCAGTGATGTATTTACTTTGTTTTCATTAGATCGAAGACTTTAGAGATACAGCGTGGAAACAGGCCCTTCGGTCCACCAAAACAGTGCCGAACCAGCGATCACAAACCTACACACGAAGGGCAGTTTACAGAAGCCAATTAACCTGCAAACCTGTATGTCTTTGGAGTATGGGGGGAAATGTACAAGCTCCGTACGGACAGCTAGTAGTCTGGATCAAACCCGGGTCTCTGGTGCTGTAAGGCAGCAACTCTACTGCTGCACCACTGTGCCGCCCTTTCCAGAACACAAGTTTCCTTTGCAAAGTGTGCTCTGAGGAAGGATCCCGTTCCGAAATGCCGTCTGTCCACAAGTGGGAAATGCTGGAGGATCCCAGCCTGACCTACTGAGTTCCTCCAGCACTAACTTCCACAAATTATTTTTACACAGCTTTATCTGGATGGTGAACAGAAGTATACATTATGTCATAAAGGATTAAACTCGAGAATCGAGATCTTTGGATTTTTGACACAAGCAAAAACATATTAGATAATAAAAGATTCAGAAAAATATCTCCAGTTCGAATAGATTCCACTCTTTAGTTTGAAAGCAAGTAATCAACAAGTATACAGCACAGGAAAAAGCATAACAATTCACGAATAATTATTTTTATTTTGAACATTATTTTGAATTTCTTTGAGTTTAGATTAGTTTAAAGATAGAGTGTGGAAACATGCCCTTCAGCCCACTGAGTACACACCAACAAACAATCACCTATACACAAGTTCTATCCTACACCCTAGGGACAATTTACAAAACTCAATTAACCTACAAACCTGCAAGTCTTGGGAATGTGGGAGTAAACCAGAGCACCTAGAGAAAACCCACACGGTCACAGGGAGAACGTACAACTCCGTATAGACAGCACTCATAGTCAGGATCAAACCCGGGGCTCTGGCACAGTAAAACAGCAACTCTACCTCTGCGCCTCTTTGAATGTACGACACAAGTTATGCTGAGTAATAAACAAGCTTAATCATCCATGTCATTAAGTTCACTGCTACACTAAAGGGCCTGTCCCAAGGGCATGCGACTCCATGCGGCAAGCGAGACCTAACGTGGTCGCTTGAGCCGTACGGCCTCGCGGGGCCGGTCCCACTTCGATCGCCGGAGCCGTATGGAGTTGTGCGGAGCTGGTCCCGACATCACGCAGGGCTCCGAAATACTGACTGCATTCACAAATTCCGTGTGGCAACGGCCTGCCGGCCCGCAGCCGCCTCTTCGCCGTACGCACCGCCTCGACACCGTACACGCCGCCTCTTCGCCGCACGCACCGCCTCGACGCCGTACGCACCACCTCGAAGGGCGTGCGCAGCATCTCAACGCCGTCCGCAGCGTCTTGACGCCATACGTCACGCGCAAACTTCCCGTGTCACTCACTCGACCTCCGCGCGGCTGCCGCTTCCGGTTTGGTCGCGCTTGCCGCATGCAGCCACATGCTGGTGGGACCGGCCCTGTACGGGGATCACTCGATCTCCGCGCGGCCCCTGCTTCCGGTTAGGTCGCGCTTGCCGCATGGAGTCGCATGCCCGTGGGACAGGCCCTTTACAGGGAGAGGATAGGTGGGGACATCCATAATATGTGAATGGTTCGCAGATCACCATTATATAACATAATAGGCTCTACAGTCAAAGCATAATTAATGGATTATCATTAGATTCATTATCATAGTATTACTTACTGTCATAGTGCAGTTTGTTAGTTGCTGTTTGGCCTCGTGGGTCTCTTCATTGCTGCTGAGACCAGTGCTGAAACATTAGAACTTCCTGCCATGGTACGATACTGGATAATGCCACTGACTTCACGTGATACTGCTATAGAGGAAAATTTCAAAACCCGATTCTTTATTCACGGTAATTTTTTTCTATTTTGGTTCCTTTTTTTGTAGTGCATAAGTCGCCTTCTGCTCTTCCCGTTCCCCTGCACCCACACAGCCCTGTCCTGCCTTTATTTGTCCCTGACCCTCACACTTCCTACCATGCTCATTGCTAGTTTGATATTCCAGGTAATTTCTTTCTGAATCATTAGTTTCTCCATTTCTCACAACTTTTTTGTCAATTCCCCCTTTTTGTTTGAGGTTTTCCTCTATGGACCCTCTCATTAATGCCTCCTTTCACCCTTTCCTTCATTATCGTTGTGTTTCATTTATCTCCTCGGTTTAATGTAATTAGATAAACCTAGAGAGGAACATTGAGACAGTGTTATTCAGTGGATGCTACTCCCCTCCCGCACACAAGACCCCTGGCAGCCAAATGGAGTGAAGGACAACACGAGAGTTGAAAAGGGGATAGATTTGGACAGGAGAATTTGTTGGTGGGATACAGGAGGGGAAAGGTCAGGTTAAAGTTTCAACGACAAACTTGAACAACTCGTTTTGTAATCCCAGCAGCTGGGGAGAAAACTAAAATAAAATCAGAAGAAATAATACTCAGCAGGGTAGGCAGCATCGGCAAGGGTACTGTCCAATTCACCTTTAACCTTATTGCAGGAACGTTGGACCTTTTATTCTCTGGAACTATTTCCATTAGTTTTTAGTTTTTTTAGAGATACCAGCCATGAAAACCAGGCCCTTTGGCGACCTGCGATCCCCACACACTAACACTATCCTATACACACTAGGGACAATTTTCAATTTTACCAAAGCCAAATAAACTACAAACCTGTACATCTTTAGAGTATGGGAGGAAACCGGGGTTCCCGGAGAAAACCAACGCAGGTCACAGGGAGAACATATAAACTCCGTACAGACAGTACCCGTAGTCAGGATCGAAACTAGGTCCGTTGCACTGTCAGGCAGCAACTCTACCACTGTGCCACCATGCTGCCCACCAACTGTTATGCTACAATGTTGGGAATTATATTCTGCATTCGGTATCTTTCTCTTCACTCAACTTATTGTTTGGCCTGGTTGTACTTGTGTTTAGTATTATCTGATTTGTAGGGTAAGCATGCAAAATAAGGCTTTTTCATCGTACCTCTATACATGTGATTATAATAAACCTAAACTAACCTAAACCCACGATATGCATGGGGTTGGTGATGGCACTGAACACCAAGCAAACAATTTAATTGTACCTCTACCTCACCTTACTTGCGCATGTGACAATAAACTTGGCCATCTATTAGTCAGGTAATCGTGTAAAATATATGAAATCATTTGTATCACATAACAACTTTGGATCAAAGAAGCTCTCACCCATAACATCCGTAAGGCAGAAACAGGCAATCCAGCCACAGGCTTCATGTTTTGTTCAGGCTCCACAGGTGCTTCCTTGCACCCGACTTTACATTACCATCAGTATCTCTTGCTATTAATACAACTTATTGAGGAAACGATGAGAGGAAGAGCTCTTCCTGTTTATTTCATTCAAAGTGACCTACATTAATTACCATTGTAACTATGTGGATATCGCAGCCCCACTCAAGCTTCGAATGTAAAATAAGCATTTACATTTGAAGCTTGAGTGGGGCTGCGATATCCTCTCATGTTTTACCTCTCAGTAAATGATGAGCCAGCAGTCAGGAATCTCTTTACCATCAGCAATCAGAGGTGACAGTAAGGTACTCCCGGCTTGGACAATAGCTACCGGGCACTATGGAAATGTTTAAGAAGGAACTGCAGATGCTGGAACAATCGAAGGTAGACAAAAATGCTGGAGAAACTCAGCGGGGAGGCAGCATTTATGGAGCAAAGGAATGGGCGACGTTTCAGGTTGAGACCCTTCTTCAGACTGATGAGGGGATGGGGGGGGCGGGAAGAAGAAAGGCAGAGGCGGAGACAGTGGGCTTTGGGAGAGCTGGACGGGGAGGGGAAAGAGGGAGAAAGCAAGGACTACCTGAAATTGGAGAAGTCAATGTTCATACCACTGGGGTGTAAACTACCCAAGCGATATATGAGGTGCTGCTCCTCCAATTTACAGTGCGACTCACTCTGGCCGTGGAGGAGGCCCAGGACAGATAGGTCGGATTGGCACTATGGGAAGATCAGTGAAATAAAAGGTGAGAAACCTACAGTAAGTACAGCCATGGGTCTTCTCAGTACCAGAATCAGAAGCCAAGACCATCCAGTGCGACGAAAGGCATTTTAATAAATTAGAAAAGAGGATGGATGAATTCAGTTAAATCTTGGGATTGGATTATATGATTAATCAGCAGTGTTGGGTAAAACAGTGGCCATTGTTTTATTAAGTAGTAACATTGCCTTTTCCCCTGGAATAGGCCTTCCCCATAGAGATCCAGAAATAGAGAAAAAGACTGGCACTGGCCTAAGCCATACACCATGGTTCCTTGAAATAGGCAAAGGACAAAGGATAAAGGACATTTATTGTCACATACACCTATTGGTGTAGTGAAATTTGAGTTCCCATTTGCAGCACACAATAAAAATAAAACACAACATTAAAGAATTTAACATTGAACATAAAAACATCCCCCCACAATGGTGCCCATTGTGAGGGAAGGCAACAAAGTACAGTCCTCTTCCTCTTGTTCACCCATGGTCGGGCCTATTGAGGCCTCCGCAGTCGCTACGACGGCAGCCCGATGTTACAGGCCCTCTCACCGGATGATGGAGCTCCGGCGTTGGGAGAACACTCTCAGCGGCTTGGAGTGTCTGGAACGGCCGCTTCCTCCCCGGAGACAGCGGCTCCTGAAGTGCACAGGCCGCACTGGTTGGAGCTCCAACACTGGCGATCTCGGCGAGAGATCCCAGGCTCCACAGTGTTTAAACCCAACGCCGCCCGCAGCTGGATGCTCCTCGACCACAGCTCCGCGATGTAGGAGTCGACGGTCTCAGCACTCCGGAGCTTACCACACGGCGACCTGGGTAAAGCATCACACGCTCTGCGATGATGCTTCAGCGCTGCACCGCTTGCGCCGCTGCTGAAGCTGAGATTCTGGCCGGTCCCGACAGGAAACGCCGCTCCAGTCCCGTTGGTAGGCCGTGTGGAAGGGGTGAAAATGCAGCTCAGAGGAAAGCCGCATCTCCGACCAGGTAGGGACTGCGAAATAAAGTTTCCCCCTTCCCCCCCCCCCCCCCCCGCCCCCCACATAAAAAGACTAGACCTCCAAAACAAAAACTTTCAACACACTAAAAAATTTTAAAAGGGTGAAAGGACAAACAGCTGCAGGCAGGGCAGCCATACTCGACGGCGCCCCACTCGAATAGCGACAATGAATGTATTGTCATGCAGCTGAACATTTACTCAAACTAAATCAAAAGTATCTTCAGCACATACAGGCAGAGGGATTTATGTCAATACAAACTCAATTATTAGGCAAACCATGGATTAGCAGTGTCATTCCATCCTAATGTAAAGTTCATAGATGCACAATTTTGTTACAGCTCTGAAAATATAGCATATTTAAATTATCAACATTGTTGTCAAGCTAGTCATATAAATGCCATCGTATCATTTAATCGAATACAAACTGTCCTATGCTGTACTTACGCTTTGATCTCAAGATATATTTTAAAGAGTTGATTCATATCTACTGCTGTAGTTAAATTCACTTTATTGAAGTATGAACATAAAAAATACTCAATTTAAATGTAAAACACAAAATGAGATAATGGAAGTGCTGCAGCTTAAACCTTTCAAACAAGTTCTGAAAAAACTAACCATGAGAGTAGTCAGCAATATTGCCATCCAATTAAAACTCAATTAAAATTCAAATGATGCTACTTGCTTCACAAGAGGACCAGCTTTCATTGCCAACCAATTTAAAGTGAGATGTTATAGTGGTCTGAATTATGTTAGTGTAAGCTATCTATGCAAACCAATTGCTAAATTTTACACCCAATTGCCAGTTTAGGCAGGGCTCCTTGTACTTGATCAAATGCTGCCTTCTTGTCAGGTACTCTTACTTCAACTCTGGAGTTCAGCTCTTTGTAATGAGGTCAGGAACTGAGTGAGAATTCATAAACTGAGCTTCTGTGAGCAGGGTGTTGCTAAGCAAAACGCCATTTAACAGCACGAGCGATTCTCCCTTCCCTCATTTTGCTCCCGAGCAAGAATAAGCTAATGGAAACGCAATTGTCTGCATTGAATTTGCCCTACTTGTAGTCGACAGGACATACCTGGAGTATTTTCGACATTGTTGAGTAGATGTCAGGGATGAAGCTGTACTGGAAATCTTGGTCAAGGGAACAACTAGTTCTGGAGCACAAGTCTTCTGTACTATTGCCAGAATGTTATCAGAGTGAGAAATGGTGGCACGAGTCTTTACACGGAGGGTGGCGAGTACCTGGAATACACTGTCAGGAGTGGTGGTGGAGGCACTTGAGAGACATTTGGATAGGGACATGTACATGCAGGAAATGGATGGATATGGATTATGTGCAGGCGGATAAAAGTTGGTCTTGGCATCACGTTTAGCACAAACATTGCGGGCCGAAGGGCCTGTTTCTGTGCTATTTTGTTCCATGTTGTATGTTCCTTTTCTGTGCCCATTACTTTTAGCCATTATAACGGTGTATCGGGATAAAGTGAATAATATTGTGCAAGAAGGAACTGCAGATGCTGGTTTAAACTGAAGATAGCCACAAAATGCTGGAGTAACTCAGCGGGCAGGCAGCATCTCTGGAGAGAAGGAATGAGTGAATCATATTGTTACTTATTGCTTTTGGGATAGTTTAAGCATATGGAAGCCAAGCACAGCATAACAATTTTACTTGCTGTTTTGAAAAGGATTGGACAGGATGGACAGAGAAATTATTTTCTCCAATGAGGGAAATGGAGTAAAAAAGGCATCATCATAAAATTAGAACAAATCTATACAGGTGAAAAATCACTTAATTGCACAGAAGTTAGTGATATCTGGAACTCTCTTTCCCCAAAAAAGACCATGACCGTTAAATCAACAGGCACATTGGGCCTGAAATAAGCCATTGTCAAATAAATGTATACTTGGTCAAAGAAGCATGATTTTTTGTCTTTCAAAGTAGGATAGAATAACAAATTCAGGAATTAATGCAATCATCATCCTGGAGTGACAGGGCAACTTTTAGTACCATTCACATCATGCATTAAGGTTTCAATTTTGTATCTGCTTCAGCAATCCCACAGAAACATCCTACACACATGATTGACATAACCACTTCAGCACTGAAAGGCTGCTCCTCATCAGAAATATCATGTGCAGGGTCCCAAATGAGGAACAAGTCCAGCACTGTAGGTTTCAAGAGGGATTTTATGCCTGAGATTCAGAGTTTGATGTAACTTTTTAACTGCTGTGAAAACTCCAATTGATCACCACTTTCAACTGCTCTACTTCACAAGCTGAATTAGCTGACCTAAATCAAAGAAACCCTCATCATTTGAAAAACAGTAAATTACACATTTAAACCTTCTCCAATTACCGGTTCTTTGCAAAGTCCGTTCCAATGTAGGTTATAATCAGGCCCCCTCATAATCAGGCCCAGGCCAATTTCAATTTTAGAGGCCCCCAAACCAAGAACAAGCAGAGGCCCCTCAATTTTAAGCCCCCCAAATCACGATCCCTTTGAAGCAGACAGGCATGAGGCCCATGCCAAATGGCACTCGTTGTCCCCCCTCTGATAGGGCCTGGTTATAATCCATTTCCTATCCTGGAAAATTGTTTTTCTAATTTTTAATATAAATCTTTATCACAGAATGGGTTTATACAATAACTTTGTAGGTAAGATCAACTCTACCACTGTTTCAATTTACACCTGCTTTACCCTCAATATATTAATGACTAGAGCCAGGATGTTTAGGTACTAAAAAACTCTGAAATAGGCAGGCAAAAAGGCATAATAAAATTACAAAAAAGGCACAAAAGGCATTTATTGACAAAAAAGGCATAAAAAGGCATGTATTTCCACCACCAAAATATGGTTTAAAATGATAATATAAAGGTATACTGCATTAAATGACCGAAGTTACCTGGTTGCACATAATTACTAGCATTTTTTTTCCAAATTATCTGGTGTTAAACTATGCCGTCTGTCAGACAGAATATGCTTCAGTTGTGAAAAACTTCTTTCTACCTTACCCGTCACTGGTGCATACCCGAAACAAGCTACAGACTCTATACCTTGTGCATTACAACTACCTTTGAGAACTTTAGCTATGTTTTCTATTTCTTCAAGATCTTTGTTAGCTAAAATCACTCTCTCACATTTTCCTTGTATGTCTTTACCTACATCGCCAGGAACTTTACGAATATCGTCAGTTACTTTGTTGAAAACCTGCAAGTTATTCACTAATGTTTCGCCACGTTTCTCAAGCGAAGTGATAGCTTGTGGGAAGTTTGCAAAATTGGAAGCAATAAACACTAGATCGCGGTGGAGGGACTTTTTCTGTATGATTTCACTGACGATCCTGACTGCAGCAGATTCTTCTTCTTCAAAACAGTTGAGGATTTCTTTTATCTTTTCAAAATGTGCAGCATAGTAAAGTACAGCAGAGAGCCATGTACCCCACCTAGTCAAAATGGGCTGAGGAGGTAGCGGAATCTCGGGTGACATTTCCTTGAACAACTGCACAGGTGACGGTGCTTTGAGGAAGATTTTCTTGACATTGGAAACTAGGCTACTGACATGTGGAAACAAGCTACGTATATGCTTGGCAATTCTATGAAGTCCTTGAGCTAATCATGTCAAATGCAACATTTTGGGGAATAAAACTTTAAGTCACAAACAGAAGAACATTGTCGTGTTTTACACCTTCTGGCCAAAGTGCAGCAAGTGAAGATATAAACAACTGAGCAATAGTTGAGCTGTTTGACCTCCAATACTTCCGATGTCAACAAATACTCCTTTGATGGTTGACCTGCCTCCAGTGTACCGATGACCACATTGACAACATAACTCCCCACAGCATCGGTTGTCTCATCTATTGAGATCCATATTTTGTCGCATGCAACTTAATCTCTAATTTTCTGCACAACAATGTTGAAGTTGCTGTCAACATAATTTTTCCATAATGATGACTCGCTTGGTATATGTTTTTCTGTGTATTTCTCTAAAAAACCTCTGAGAGATTTGTTTTCCAATTTCCACAGTGGAATTCTATGAATGCCTTGCACAGATTACTCGAAAACTCAGATTTGTGACTGGAGCCAGCAGTAAATGTAGTGAGGAGACAAGCTTGGGTATTTTGCTTGGGTAGTCTACACCCCAGGGGTATCAACATTGACTTCTCTAATTTTAGATAACCCTTGTCTTCTCTCTCCTCCCCCTCCCCTTCCCAGCTCTCCTTCTAGTCCTACTGTCTCCACCTCTTCCTTCCTTTTTTCCGCCCCGCCCCCACATCAGTCTGAAGAAGGGCCTCCACCCGAAACGTCGCCTATTCCTTCTCTCCATTGATGCTGCCTCACCCACTGAGTTACTCCAGCATTTTTTGACCACCTTCGACTTTTCCAGCATCTGCGGTTCTTTCTTAAATAGATCTTAGAGAAGACTGAACCAGCGGGCAGCGGCATGAACGAATGAATGACCGACGGTGGCGCCCCAGGTTTTGCCCCAGTGGTGGAAATTTTCTTCTAAGTTATACTATGTTAACATTAATAATAACATTAATATTAATGTGTTAACACAGAAAACGTCATTGTAATCATGGTACAAGTAGAGAAAATAGCACGACCTTTTAGCAAAAAGGCAAAAAAAGGCTGATTTAGGCACTCGATTGTGAAAAAGGCATTATCCTGGTGAAATCATCAAACAAAGCATGAAAAGGCAAATGGCATTTATGGCAAAATCCTGGCTATTAATGACTATGGTTTAATTTCATAAAGTAACTTCTCAATTTTAAAATGGCACATGTAGTTTATTCTGTACATTGCACATCTCACACTTGTCAAAAGCAGATATTCTGCACAATTATTTACAAACACATTTATGTGTTTTTATTTACAACAACATTTTACTAAATAAAAATTAATGCTTTTCTAGTCTTAGGTTTGAATGAAAATCAGCCACACACTGGTGCAGCTGGTAAAACTGCTGCCCCACTGCACAATGTGATCTAGACCTCGGGTGCTGTCTGTATGGAGTTTGCATGTTCTCCCTGTGTCCATGTGGATTTCCTCCGGGTGCTCCGGTTTCCTCCCACATCGCAAAGAGGTGCAGGTTTGTTGGCTAATTGGCTTCTGTAAATTGCCCTAGTATGTAAGGAATGGATGAGAAAGTGGGATAACATAGAACTAGTTTGATCAGGTGATCGGTCTACACTCAATAGGTTGAAGGGACCTGTTTCAATGCTGTATTTTTCAACCAATCAATTCAAGCCTTTAACCAGGGATAACATAGGACTATTACAGCACAGAGGAGAGCATTCATCCCGATGCAGCAATGTAAGCTCTTAGTAGCGCAATTGATCAGTTCCATTACCTTTCTCTTTCTCCTCTTGAAAGCCCTGATTACAGGTTGAGCGTTCCATAACTCGGAACCAAATGGAAGAATTATTGATAAATGAATGGGGCGTGTGGCAGAACATCAGTAATGTGCGAGTATCAAAGGCAGCCAGTCGCTGATGATTATTGACAAACCAATAAGCGGATGCATTTACGTCAGTTCAAGGACAGTCAAGGATAATAAAATCTCGCTAAGTAGAAAAATTCAAATGGTATACTTAAACTGATATGAAAATAAAACCATTTTAATTTCCTTGCAAAGATTTACTCAAAGTACACAGATTTCCAGTTTTCAGTTCCAGTTTTTTTTTAAACCTCGTAGTGATCATTACATCATGGATACCACGGCAGTTTTCACTCTTTCAGCATTACTGCAAGTTCTCAGAACTTGCTGGTTTCGGTTACCATAGAACAGGAGACAAGGGCATTTTCACACTCGAAATGTCATTATTTCCTGCATTGACATGTGAAACAGAGACAAGCTGTCAGCGTGTTTATGATTCATTTGAGCAAATGATGTTATCTTATTTCAAGCCATATCGCAAAAACATATTGGGCTCTATTCATGATTGGGTTATATCACGCCTCACTCTGAAACGTTACAAGGAGTGGTCTCTTCAGCCTCCTGCCATTCATTTATTTGTCCACCTCTTAATCCTCTGTTAATATAAATCTACCAATCTAAGATTTGCAAATAAGCCATAATTTTAGCATCAATGTGTATTTGTGGAAAAGAGTTTTGTATGTGCTATATGTTTTGAATGTATAAACATTTACTGACTGACCTCCAGAAAGGCCTGGTTCTGCCCGCTGATTTTTTTTAACTTCCAGTGCGCCAAAACATTTGCACATTGGTCATTACAGTGGGGCACCAGCGACAACTACAGTATATACAACTCATTATCTATACAGTGAATTTCAGATATTGACATCAAAAGTATGCCACTGAGTAGTCTGAGCCAAGCCATGCATAGACAGCTTTGAGCCTGTTGTATTTTGTGCTGTTGATGGAGCAGGAGGTCATGGGGGAAAGGGCATCTGACCCTAATGCTGTGGTGGGATGGTATGATATTGGGAGGGGGGGGAGGGGGAAGAACAGTCAGCAGCCTCATACTTCGAGTTGCAAGCAAGGGCAATTGGGGGCTGCATTCCTTGAACTGGCAGGAGACACATTGCATTCCAGTGATGCAGGGTGCAGTGTGGCGGGATGGGTGGGATGGTGTTAAGATACATCAATGGCCTTGTTCCTGGAGCTGAGAGGTTGAAGCAAGGAAAATGAAGAATCTAGGATCTTTCTCCTTGAATCAGTTGTGGGAGGACAGCGGAATGAGAGAAGCATTGTGCTACGGAGCAGCAGCACCTGCAATAAGCTGAGCAACAGGGGTATGGGAGCTCTAGGTCAGCTGTGCAGGCCTAAACAGATTGCAGTATCACAAGGTCAGGAGATCAGGCAATAGGGGCTGAGGGTACAAGATGGCATTGCTGGTGGATGTTCCAATCCAGCACTGTGATAGGAAAACCCTTATTTTGAGAGTGCCAAACAATACTCGCTCTTGAGAATGAAGTGAACCATGCTCCTCCACAACACTCCAAAGGAGGTATTTTATTTAATTAGCTTCATTTAGTTTAGAGATACAGCAAAGAACAGGCCCTTCTGCCCACCGAATCTGCGTTGAGCAGCTATCCTGTACACTAGGGACAATTTCCAATTCTTACTGAAGCCAATTAACCTACAAACCTGTACATCTTTGAACTGTGGGCGGAAACCGGTGCACCTGGGGAAAACCCACGCAGTCACGGGGAGAATGTACAAACTCCATACAGACAGTACCCGGAGTCAGGATCAAACCGGGTCTCTGGCACAATTCTACCACTGCGCCACCGTGCAGCCCCATCTGAAGGAGACAATGAATAGTTCTGATTTGCAAATGTGGGATTTCCCTGAATTTCAAGAGTGATCCAAACCCATGCAGACGTGATTGCTAAAACAAACTCTTAGCTGTCTTATGTTGAAGAAAGTGTTGTCCAATTCGATATCTATCTGTTCTCCTTAATACGATTAAAACATTTGTTGAATCACTCCTCAATCTTCTAAATTCCATTGAATGCCTTGATGGTTCATATGGACAGGGCATGCTGAATAGCCCGTTTCTATGCTCCGTGGTTCTATAATAAAATAACTTTAGATTATGCAATCACTCCTCAAGCTTTAATGCCTTTACTAACCATGAACTTATCATTGTCTGCTTTATGGAAACACAACCACACTCGACTCAATTGAAAGCGTGTTAGTGTTAAATGTAAATGCAAGTCATCCAGGACAATATATTAACACACTTACAGCAAAAATCCCCAGATATCCTGATAACCTAACACAATTTAATGAAGTATCCACCTTGTTCATTTAGTTTAGAGATACAGCATGGAAGCAGGCCCTTCGGTCCACTGAGTCCACGCTGACCAGCGATCACCCATACACTAGTTCTATCCTACACAGTAGGGGCAATTTACAGAAACTAATTAACCTACAAACCTGCACATCTTTGAGATGTGGGAGGAAACCGGAACACCCGGAGAAATCCCACATTGTCACAGGGAGAACATACAAACTCCATACAGACAGCAAGCATAGTCAGGATTGAACCCAGGTCTCTGGCACAGTAAGGCAGCAACTCTACTGCTGTGCCACTATGCCACACTATGCAAATTCACTCCAAGTCCCCCGTAACTCAAGCTTAAAGTTGAAACTACTTAAATACATTTCCAAGAGCATGGTGAAATTCTGTGTTTCCTACAGGAATACTATATACAAACCAGGTATAGCCCTTGTTCTGCAATATGTAACTTATTATTCATAAACTTCAAAGGAAAGTGGTCAGGATTTATTGATCCATTTGATCAAAATCTAGATTAAATGGTTTATCGATAGTTATACGATTTGCTAAATTGGTGCTTATATTCTCAGCAAAATTCTTCAGGGCACCTCAAAATTTCCCTTTCAATATTTAATGCCAAACTAGTCTATGGGCACTATCAGCTGGTGTTTGAACTGTTCAATGCTGCATAATTTGTGCTCTAACTTGGTGAAGAATCTGTAACCCATCCACGTTCACACAAGTAGACGGCGAGATCACACTAGCCCTAGTATTGTGGGCAATGCTTAGACTAGCCTGGCTTTTGACTTCCAAGTTTGCACAAATATTTGCGTCAGCACCTGGAAATCTTCATTAAGCATACTGAGACTTTTGATCAAATTACTGTAAACATGTGTCACAGCTTTGACTCCTGTCCAACTTTGTTGGGGATTGCCAGATTTTATATGGGCTGTCCATGGATTGGTTAACCACACATTAAAAGACTGTATTTTCCACTGCTCAAAGAAACATCAGAACTCAAGCCAGGATCTCACTTGCATTTCTTCCCTTCCAGTTTTCAATGTGGCAGAACAGATGCTTATGGTTCTTCCATGTGGCTTGCCACCAACTTTTTTTTATTTAGTTCAGCGAAATATCAACCAGAGGCCAGAGAAGTATCAATAGGCTTCTAGTCACTGACCTACATCGTAAGGATGGATCCACACTTTCTGCATTCACCATTGTCAATTTGATGCTAAACACTAGTTCAATCCTTAATGGTGGCATTATGAGCAGGAGCGTGGCCTTAAGCAATGCAATGCTGCCTTGTGGGTAGACACAAAATGCTGGAGTAATTCAGTGGGTCAAGCAGAATCTATGTCGAAAAGGAATAGGTGACGTTTCGGGCCAAGACCCTTCTTCAGACTGATTAGTTTCCCTCTCCCCTGACTTTCAGTCTGAAGACGGATTTTTCAACCTGAAACTTCACCTATTTCTTTTCTCCAGAGATGCTGCCCGACTCACTGAGTTACTGCAGCATTTCCCGTCTATCTTCGGTGTAAACCGGCATCTGCAGTTAACTTCCTACACACAATGCGGCCTTGTAGGTGGGTCAGAACAACACCAACAAATCAGAAGAAGAGGCCTGACAAAGTATAAAGCAGGATCTTCTGAAAGAATTGGAAACAAAGAAAGAAAGAAATAGAGTTTAATCCAAGCAAGGGTGAGATGTTGCACTTTGAGAGGTCAAATTCTGTCCAGTGACCCCGACAGTCTTTCAGGTGAGGCAGAGGTTCACTTGCACCTCCTCCCACCTCATCTACTGTATCCGCTATTCCAGGTGTGGACTCCTATATATTGGCGAGACCAAGCGCAGACTCTGCGATTGTTTAGCTGAAAACCTTCGCTCAGTCCACCTCAGCCTACGTGATCTCCCAGTCACCAAACAATTTAACTCCCCTTATCATTTCCATACTGACCTTTCTGTCTGGGCATCCTCCATTGTCAGAGTAAGGCCACATGCAAATTGGAGGATCTGCATCTCATATTGTTCTTGGGCAGCTTACAACCCAGCGGTATGAATATTGATTTCTCTAACTTCAAGTAACCCTTGCATCCCCTCTCTCTCTCTGTTCCTCCCCCACCATAGTTGTTGTATTAGTTTTACAGTCATCCTGTTGAGTTCCTCTGTCTGTATACTCATTATCACCAATCCCACATGGCCTATTGTGTGTCCCACATTTCCTTGATTATCACTGCTTTTTACATTTCTTCCATTCATTTCTCCTAAGTACTGTCTATATCTCTTGTTCCCTTTTCCCCCCGACTCTCAGTCTGAAGAAAGGTCTCGACCCCAAACGTCACCAGAGATGTTGTCTGATCTGCTGAGTTAGTCCTGTCTTTAGTGTCTGTCTGTCTTCAGTTAATGGCAATACCCTTAACAGCATTGATGTGCAGAGGAAGCTTGGTGTTCAGGTTCATAATAGCAACACAAGTAGATGGAGAGATATAATAGGAGTATGGCATGCTTGCCTTCATCGGTTGGGGCATTGAATATAAGAGTCAGAAAGTCATGTAGCTGCCTTATAGGACTGTGGTTCGGCCACAATTGGAGTATTGTGTGGCGTTCTGGTCACCCCATTATACAAGAATGTAGCAGCTTTGTAGAGGGTGCAGAAGAGGTTTATCAGAATTCTGCCTGGATTAGCTATGAGAGGTTCGACAAACTTGGATTGTTTTCTCTGGAGTGTGGGAGGCTTAAGGGAGATTTGATAAAAAGTTTTTAAAAAATGAGAGGCATAGATATGGTAGAACCTTTTTCCCCAAAGTAGAAATATCAAAGACGAGGAGGCATAGCTTTAAGTTGAGGGGAGCAAAATTTAAAGGAGATGTGCGGGGCAAGCTTTTATTTTTGCACAGAGTGGTGGGTGCATGGAACATGCTGCCAGGGGTGGTGGTGGGGCCAGATCAATAGTGGAATTTAAAAAAGCTTTTAGATCGCCACTTGGTTATGCAGGGGATGAAGGGGTATCGATTGCGTGAGGGCAGAGGAGATTAATTTATCCTAGCGTCATGTTGGACACTGACATTGAGGATCAAAGGGCCGGTTCCTGTTCTGTTATGTTCTGTTCTACAAGTTCTAAATAAAATAATAGCCATACCCCTTGGCTTAGTCAATTGTCAAACCTTTCAAAACAATAAATGCCCATGAAACTAAAATTTCAAACAAAAAAAATCAAGCAACTAAAATTTTTCAAGCATAACATAAAGTTAGTGTAAGAATTTAAAATTGTTAGAAATATTGATGTAAACTTGAATCAAGAACATATTAATTACACAATACTTACCTAGATACTTTATATCCGTTCCTGCCCACTAAACCAAAAGGACTGTGTGGGAAGAAACTGCAGATGCGGGTTTAAACCGAAGATAGACACGAAAAACTGGAGTAGCTCAGCGGGTCAGGCAACATCTCTGGAGAGAAGGAATGGGAATAGAAAAGGAAGAAGGGTCTCGACCTGAAACGTCACACATTCCTTTTCTCCAGAGATGGTGTCTGACCCGCTGAGTTACTCCAGCTTTTCGTGTCTATCTTTAATCCAGAAGGACTTGCTGTTCAGACTCAGGTAGTAGATTCCCCAGTGTGAAATGCTGGGGTCCTGTGTGCTCTATTGCTGAGGTCCTATGTGTAGTTGAAGCCCGTTCAGAAATCACTGAAAATAAAAGCCAGCAAGTTCAGGTCCTATACATGCAGACAGAATGCTGAAGATGGTGTCACTTGCACAATAGCTCCAAGCAAACCTGGCAGCATCCAAGCTAATTTTAGCCCAACTAAACAATGGTGTTTCAAGAATGAATAAGGCAAATGATCAAATTACACAGATTCCCACGATTGGGTAATGAGAATTTGAAAACTGATTATCTTGGGAAAGATTAACAAATAATTTTGTTTGAAAGCAACTGTTCACTATTTAAAAAAAAACTTAAATGTTTCCAGTATTAATGACTGCTTACATCAACAATTCTGGAATTAATTGTGAGAATAATGTATTATTGACAGAAGCCAAACTCCCAGTGGATGGATGCCAGAGTCTATGGTCCACAAAACCTTCCCCTGTTCTTCTACATCCAACTCCTACCCTTTTCCCTCACATATTTATCCAGCTTCTCCATGAATGTATTGATGGCTCATCACCTCAACCACTCTGTAGTAATGGGTTTCATACTCTAAACCCTACAAGCATTCCCTCTGAAATCCCCATTGGATTTATCTATGACTGTTTTCTAATGACAGCCTCAGGAAACAAAACTAGAGGTTATCTCAAAAGAAAAAGCAAGCTATTTCCAAAATAAATATAGATAAACTTGCCTTGTGGCCTAATCTCCTTATATCAAATTGCAAGATGAATGAAATGCAGATGCTATGCAAATGAGAAAAAGCAACTTTATCTGGAGAGTAACTGACGCAAAAACATTTCTCATAGTTTATATTTTTGCAAATAGTTTGCAAAATATGAATAAGATGTTCTCACAACATATTTTAAAAAGTGGCAGTGGCTCAGAAACACAGCAAGTATTAGTGATGAATGCTTTCTGCTTAATGGCAAGATGAAATGAACCCAGATGTAATTTTCCATGCTTTACATCATTTCTGTTAACCAAGAAATAATGATGCAGTCTTGAGAAAGAGAGACACAGAAGAATGCAGATGTCACAATCTTCAGCAAAAAGCAAATTGCTCGAGAAGTTCGGCCGGCCAGGCAGAATGTGTGCAGGAAAATGGGCAGTCGATGTTTAGCGTTGAGACCCTTCCTCTGGACTGCCAGACCTGAAACATCAACAGTCCATTTCCCTTCACAGATTCTGCCTGGCCTGCTGATCAGTTTGTTTCCCTCAGCAGTTAGTTTGAAACATTCTGCTAAGGTAAAAAAATAAAAAATAAAAAATAAATAAACAAAGTCAGGGACAGACAACAAAAATAAAAAATATATATAAATGTTATATAATTATATAAATAGACTGACAGCACAGCCTAGTAGATTTTTGTCTGTGCAAATGCCATTAACTAGAAGCAGATGTTACTGCTTTTAAACTGAAACTAAAATTAAGATTCTTTTGCTGTTAAATTTAGATTTTTCTGAAACTATAGGCAGTACAAAGAATTAATCGTCTTCCCCTGTTTCCAGAACATTCTGAATAGCAGAATTTTTCAAACTAACATGGAATTTAAATCGGGTACATACGCATCAATTGTACCATGGATACTGTTAGCAAATGATGAACCTAGATAGTCCAAGGGAAATAATGGGAGTGCAGTATCTTCAGACAAATCATAACAATACATTTTGGCATCAATTTTTGCTAGTGATTCAAAAGTGTCATTGGGAAAAATTAAGAGACTTGCCATACTGATCAAGCAGAGTCATAACATAATTCGTGGTGTTTTTCTACTTTGCCACCTCAAAAGGGAAACTGTTTCCATATTCTTTGTTCGTTTTGACATGTTTGTTCTGAGGACTAATGTAAAGTGGAAAATTATGACACAAAGACTTCTGCTGTGGCTTTCTAGTTTTACTGCAGTTTGACATTTATACAGCAACAAAAGTTAACAGCCTAAGTAACACCATCACATTTGTTACTGTTGAATGTTTAAAGATAAAGGGAGAGCAATCGCTGGGATGATCAGTTACAAAGATATGATAATGTTAAGGGCTAATGAAATCATGCCATTCGAAGTTTATCAAAGAAAAATGATGAAAGAAAATGACTGAAAGAACATGTTGTGTTTCAATACCAGTTCAAAGTTGTCTGTTGTAAGGCCACATTCAATTTAGGGTTAAATAATAACTGCCGTATGTGATGCCATGTTATAAAAAAACATTCCCTCTGTTCTTCATGAAACTACTCACTAAGTACAGGTATTAAAAAGGGCTGCATGATCCATTCTACCTGACCAAGAGCTCAAAATGCACTGAAGTTACATAACGGTATTAATGACTTCAATTTCCAGGAGCATTTTTATTCTCTGTAGACTACTGAAGGACATGTATACTTTCAAAGAGTCCATCTAGACTAAACTGAATGGATAAGTACCAATTTAAAAAAAAAGAGGATAAATAAATTATATGCAGGAAAAGGGATGAAAGGAAATGTGAAAACAGAAACTCTCAGTTTTTGGCGAAATGGATAAAAATTGCTCAATCCCCTGCAATATTGATGCATTATCAGGACAGGCAAAGTTTAATTCTAATTGTCATGCTGCTGGATGTGCAAGAATATACTATGCATCCTTTTTTGCCCCTTTTTCTCCTCTATTCCCTGACTAAAGGGTCTCCTGCCGATGTTGAAGCTCTGAGGCTGCCATTAATAATTTGGTATGAGACCCAAGAGACTGTCTTCATGTTCCATCTATCTAACAATAAAGAGAATGGATTGAAAAAGGTTTTTTTTTTAAAGATGGGAAAAGTAAAAAGTTAAAAGGAACAAGCTGAGAAAATGAGCATTGTAATGCTCTGTTCTCAGTCTGAAGAAGGGTCTTGACCTGAAACGTTACCCATTCCTTCTATCCAGAGATGCTGCCTGTCCCACTGAGTTACTCCAGCATTTTGTCTATCTTAAATGAGCATTCTAACCTGGCTAAGTAACAGTACTGATAGATTACTGAAATAATGATATGGTTAGATAGGTGAAATATACAAATTCTGTAGATTCATGAAGTATAAAAACAGATTTATATAATGGAACACTCATTGGAGATGTCATTATGCAGCTTTCAATCAGAATTTCAAGCCGATAAAATATTGCAGTGTATTCAGGTAGGAATTGTACCACCATGATAGTCTCATAAGAGTGTTAATAGGGTTGTTGACCAATACCAACAATAAATCTTTAACAACTTGGAAGTCACTCGGAAAACCCCTGGTGGTGAAGGGATTTAGGCAGCATAATTCCATATTCATCTTTTTTTCCTCCCGAGCAATTATAGTTACCACACATCAAGTTTCAAATTAAGCGTATTATGACTTCCCTGAATGTTACATTCTGGTTAGCATTTGAATGAGTAGAACTAATCTGAAAGTTAAATTAACATTCCTCCCAGAAGGATGAGGACTTCTTTTCTTTAGTTGGAGTGCATTTTACAAAACCGAACACACGAGAGCTTCTGGGAACAATTATGTACAAGGCTATGATTAACTCCGCACCTTCACTGGTCACTTTTGGGCCTCACTGTTTTAATGCTAATTCAGGATGTAAATCATGGTCCAGATTATGAGATCAGTTCACAAACCAATGGTACTCACCATTGACCTCACGGGCAGCTGCACAGAATGATCCCATTCCCAACAGTCGTCAGTTACTCTGTTCGTCAAATCAGTAGTAAAGAAAGCAAACTCAATGCTAGCATTTATTTCAAGAGGGCTTGTATACAAAAACAGGGATGTAATACTGAGGCTCTATAAGGCGTTGGTAAGTCCGCATTTGGAATATTGTGAGCATTCTTGGGCACTATTTCTGAGGAAGGATGTGCTGGCTCTAGAGAGGGTCCAGAGGAGGTTTACAAGAATGATCCCAGGAATGAGTAGGTTAAGCATTGATGAGCATTGGTCGGCACTGGGCCTGTACTCGCTGGAGTTTAGAAGCATTGAAACATACAGAATAGTAAAAGGCTTGGATAGAGTGGATATGGAGAGGATGTTTCCACTAGTGGGAGAGTCTGGGACTAGAGGTCATAGTCTTAGAATTAAAGGACATTCTTTAGGAAGGAGATGAGGAGAAATTTCTTTAGTCAGCGAGAGTGGTAAATCTGTGATAATCTTTGCCACAGTAGGCTGTAGAGGCCAAGTCAGTAGATATTTTTAAGGCAGAGATGGATAGATTTTTGATTCGTACGGGTGTCAGAGTTATGGTGAGAAGGCAGGAGAATGAGGTTAGGAGGGAGAGATAGATCAGCCATGATTGAATGGCGGAGTAGCCTTGATGGGCCAAATGGCCTAATTCTACTCTTATCACTTATGACGTGAGGAGAGAAATCACTGTCATCCAGCAGCTGTGATACTATTAAGTTGACTAGACAGCCATTTCCATTTAAGAATTATCACGGCAAACTATTGCAATTGATATCCGATGTTTTAAAAATTCGACTGAGTGCTATGCAGACTTTGGAACGCACAAAAAGGTGATTATGGTATAAGCTGAAATAACATGTGGGCATTTTTTACACATATGATGAAACTCATTAATCCATACCTCAAATTTGCATTGTGTGTCTGCGTGTCTCTGCCTATCACACAGGAGGCCCTCTCGTCATTTGACTTCGCAAGGGATCATCAAGGTTCGGGGACACTATTGGGTGGGTGTCTGGTAGTTAGGAGGTGGGACAATCTGGTTGGACTCCAGGAATATAATGAAACCATTTGGCTAGGAATTGGTGGTCAGCACTCATTGTCAACAATAGAGACTTATAGTCCAAAACTGAATTATTTTGTAATAATGTTATAAATACAGCAGCTTCACAATCACTTGGTTCAATGATGAGCCTGAAAGCAAGAACAAACCAATATTGGATCTGGTGTAAGCTGGAGGTGAACATACTGAAACCCTACAACACTCATCTTCCAGACAGGACTTGAGGTACTCCCATTTACTTCATTAATTCACTGGATAGTTCACAAATAGTTGCAAATGTTCACTAAATGTAGGAGCCAGAACATCCTGGATCCAGCCCACTTACGTAAATCTGCGTTCCATCCCATCTGCGTTCCATCCACTCTAAGTTTGGAAAGCTGGCCATGTTACCCCTCCATACCCAAGAGTCAGAGACAGAGTGAGAGAAGACCGAGTGCAGAGAAGACTGTATAGTGCAGGTAAGCCTTAAGCTTCACGAGTAAAACTCACACACCATTTTAATCAGGTCTTTACCCTATTAAACGAGGAAAAACACTGAGTTACTGATCAATTAATCTGTCTACCAATGACTTGTACATCTTTAACCCTCTACAATTAAACATAAAGTACAGAATCAAATTGTTATGTCTACTAACCTCTGCATAGAGCTGAGTGGCTGGTTGCAATGTATACCACTCACCTCAACCCATCAGCACTCTGCTGCTAGATTCATGGCAAGTCTGTATGAGAGAACAATGTGCACCCTGGCATCTTAACTCCAACTCAATTTAGACTTCCAGGCTTGATAAATCATGGAGCAAAGTCAGAAATGTGCTTACCAACTAGTACCAGATAGGCAACAATTCCACATCCTATAGGTTGTCCAAATGATACAGAAGTCCCATCAACTTCTAACACTTATTTCATGAATGTCTTCCAGCTTACATCATCATAATGCCTCGCTATAGACTCAATTACACATACATGCCATGCACCTGTGGGCATGCAAGAGAATGAAATGAAAGACAAGCAGTGTCAAAGTTCAAATGCATTAACAGATTAAGGGTCAGAAATTTATGGTTAGCCAAAAGTGTGGCAACATGGACCACAATCTACAACCCGAAGACCTGAAGGCAGCGGCTTGATGGCGCAGTGGTAGAGTTGCTGCGTTACACCGATTACAGCGCCGGAGACCTCGGTTCGATCCCGACTACGGGTGCTGTCTATATGGAGTTTGTTCGTTCTTCCCGTGAGCGCATGGGTTTTCTCCAAGATCTTCGGTTTCCTCCCACACTCCAAAGACGTACAGGTTTGTAGGTTAATTGGCTTGGTATAAATGCAAAATTATCCCGTGTGTGTGTAGGATAGTGTTAACGTACAGGAACAGCTGGTCAGTGCAGACTCGGTGGGCTAAAGGGCCTACTTCCGCGCTGTATCTCTAAACTAAAAAAACAAAACCCAAGAAACAGAAAACAATAAACGACAAATGGCAACAGAAAACAATAAACGACAATGGCCTAGAAGTGGCAAAAAAGCTTGGTGCCTTTTGTGGTGAAATGTATTTTATTTTTATTTACTGAAGGAATTAGAGAGGGATTCATTTTTAAAACTTGAATTTTACCCAAAGTATAAACATGAACATGACCAAAATGCACTTGCATCATTGGAAACTGTTTTTGCTCCTTAACCCATTGTTACATTACTCATCTCAGACTTTCATATAACATTGAGGTTTCATCTTATTGTCACAGCTTCCTGTTCTCACATCAATACAGAATATTGATTAATTAAAAATATTGCAATCCTCATCAAATTATCCATCTACCATCAATAGTAGATCTCTGTCACTGTAAATTTTAATGTTGGGAAATGTGTTACCTAATCACCATCGCAATTAATCTTTAATGGGATTTTTGTTGAGGCTAGAATTACACAGGTATAAATGCAGCTCCAGTCAAGATCTTGCAACAACCTCAGAACAACCGCAGAGATTACTTCACAGGGCACATGTAGTATTCTCCAACTGGCATACCTAGTATATCATTGTGCCCACATCATTCACATCACAGGCATTCTTCTTCACTCTAATGCACTTCACTCCAATGCACCACTCTAAAAAAAAATCTTACTATCAATGCTTGTGGCTATACCTTTGCAATGGCTCTGCAACTTTCATGATTTAGAATTCCAATGTTATTCTTTCCTTGGTACTCAATGTTTGTGTTTGTATATACTAAATCTATTTATGATAAAGTGATTCTCAGCAGGTTAGGAAAGATACGAGTTTATCCCAGTCTGTCTCAATGTGGCAAGTTCAGAATTTCATGTCTCTGACTTGGGAATGGCACAGTATCTACCATTCGGGTATTAAGGTAGAAGAAATAATGAACTCAGCAATGGCCCAGAAGTGGCAAAAGGTGTGCATATCCTTGCAAATTAGTCACGTCCTCCCAGTCAGCCATCGCAGACATCCCCTGCCCCATCCATGGAAGAGGGTACACTTCCACATTGACCACGTTAACCACTGCGGACCCAACACAAGCAGAGTGGGAGCCTGTCAGCCATAATCCCAGGAAACAGCCAAAGGAGAAGATGCCAACAACCTTTGCAGTAGTTCTGCAGCCTTCATGCCTTGGTTTAGCTATGTGATTCTTTCTTTGGCACTTTTGCAATTGTTTGATGCTTCTATTTTGTACACAAACTACCTATGATAAAATGTTCTGAACGCACGAGGAAAGAAACAGGTTTAACCCCAGTGTATCCACGCGGCAAGTTCCCAATTTTGCCACATATGGCGGTGGAGGCCAAGTCATTGGGTATTTTTAAGGCAGAGACCGATTGGTTTGTATGGTCATCAAAAGTTATAGGGAGAAGGCAGGAGAATGGGGTTGAGAGGGAAAAATAGATCAGCTATGATCAAATGGCGGATCAGACACGATGGCCAAATGACCTAATTCTGATCCAATGTCTTGTGGTCTCATCCCTGTCAATCTCATCCCTGCCGTATCATGGGGAAGACTTGTACAAATTTTATTGACTAATGAAGATAAACAGGCCCTTCGGACCAACTCGCCCACACCAGGCAACAATGTCCCAACTACATTAGTCCCACTTGCCTGCGCTTGGTCCATATCCCTCCAAACCTGACCTACCCATGTACCTATCTAATTGCTTCTTAAACGATGAGATAGTCCCAGCCTCAACAAACTCCTCTGGCGACTTGTTCCATACACCCGCCACCAGGGGCGGAAAACCCGGGGGGGCCAGAGGGGACACGTCCCTCCATGTTTTGAGAGGTGGGGGGACACCCCCCCCAAGTTTTTGTAATCCGTATTTTAAAATCTCCGCTTTCCGCGATGCAGTGGGGTGGGACTGCTGATCGAGGGTGCCGATTGGACGAAAGAGATGTCAGTCAGCAGGCAATGGGGGCGGGACATGATAATTCAGCACGATGATTGGAGGAGGGAGGGGGGTGCGACTGAGGATAGAGTGCGGTGATTGGAGGAGGGAGACGTGGCACAGACCTGCGCCTCATCCGCAGGCAGGATCGATCCCGGCCGGCTCTCTGGCGCTGTCCTGTCCCCACCCGAGTGCCCCCCCCGCGGGTGGCCAGAGAGGTCGGCAGCAAAGATCCTCCGCTATAGGATCTTTGGTCGATAGTCAGACCGGCGCGGTGCCCCCCAGATCCACAGCCAGCGCAGAGAAGCAGCGCTAAACCAGGTCAACTCTGCCTGTCCCGCCAGGTGAGCCTATAGCCTTCCTGGACTTGCGGGAAATATGGCCAGCGCAGAGAAGCAGCGCTGGTATCCCGTCAGTCCAGACAGGGCTGTAGGTTAACTCCGTGAGACACGCAGAGTTGAGCTGCATCTAGCGCTGGATTGAGCCTCCGAAGCAAAGATACTACCTCGCGCTTGTGTGTGTGAGTGTGCGCATGCGCGCGCGGCCGCCAAAAAATTGTGTCCCCCGTCCCCTCCATGTTTTGATAGCAAGTTCCGCTCTTGCCTGCCACCCTTTGTGGGAAAAAGTTGCCCCTCGGATTCCTATTAAATCTTTCCCCCTTCAGCTTGAACTTATGTCTTCTGGTCCTCGAATCTCCTACTCTGGGCAAAAGACTGTGCATCTACCCGATCTATTCCTCGCATGATTTTGTACACCTCTATAAGATCTCCCCTCATCCTCCTGCTTTCCATGGAATAGAGACCCAGCCTACTCAACCTCTCCCTGTAGCTCACACCCTCTAGTCCTGGCAACATCCTCGTAAATCTTTTCTGAACCCTTTCAAGCTTGACAATACCTTTCCCATAACATGGTGTCCAGAACTGAACACAATATTCTAAATGCAGTCTCACCAACGTCTTATACAACTCCAATATGACGTCTCAACTTCTATACTCAATACTCTGACTGATGAAGGGCAAAGTGCCAAAAGCCTTTTTGACCACCTTATCTGCCTGCGACTCGACCATCAAGGAACCATGCACCTGTATACCTAGATCCCTCTGCTCTACAACACTACCCAGAGGCCTACCATTTACTGTTTAGGTCCTGCCCTTGTTCGACGTCCCAAAATGCAACACCTCACACGCTTCTGTATTAAATGCCAGCAACCATTCCTCCATCCACCTGGCCAATCGATCCAGATCCTGTCACTCTTGGTGACCTACTATTGCAGCTATTCTGGCCATAGGCACAGCCATTTTTAATGAGAGCGCTCAGAGACAAGGAATGAGTTGGTTAAAACTACCAAGCCAATTGGCAGAGATTTAAGTGGGATTAGGAAAGAGTCAGAAAGTCCAAACATAGGAAAGGAAAAAATAGAGACTCAAAGAATGTTGTAGCTGGAACAAAGAAAGGTGATGGATGCCAATTCTGTTCATCTGCATAACAGGAAGTATCAGGATATGATCGCCTGCTTCCAACTATTCAGCTTGGACACACTTTCCTGGAGCTATTTGCCAGGGGTGCCAGATACAAAGTGATGCTTTGTAAATCAGACCTTGCCATCCATCAGGTGCTTTTTAACCAGATGGAACAAATGTAAGATTCACAAGGAATTTTCACAAAGATTCACAGCAAGGTGCATGGCAGTGTGGATGTGTGCTGTGAAGCTACTTGGCATGGATCAGGAGAAGACAGTTTTCTTGGTGTGGCTTGCAAGGGATTCAAAGTGATTCATTCCAGAATGCTTTAGAGCAATCAGAAGTGGAAGTAGCACTCTAAGTTGGGAAGAGATTCAAGATGAATGAACTGCATGGTAGTACAGATAGAGGCATCGCAACCTCACAAGGCTAGAGACCTGGGTTTAATCCTGATGCTGTGTGCTGTCAGTGTAGAGTAGCACATTATTCCTGTGATCGCATGGGTTTTCTCTGGGTGCTCCGGATTCCTTGCACATTCCAAAGACTTGTCAATTGGTAGGTAAATTTGCTGCTGTAAATTGCTCTCGTGTGGTCATGAGTGGTAGAATCCAGGGCAAGTTGATAAGAATGTAGGGAGAACACAAAAAGTTAGGATTAGCATATATACGGTCTTTTTTTTCCATGCTCTGTATCTCTATAACTCCATAAAACAATTGAATGGAATGTACTGTACTATGATATTTTGAACAAGTGGATAAGTGAATCTTCTTGTATCATAGGATAAGGGCTTGATAAAATTTACAAGAAACCGAGGAAGAGAAGCTGGAAATATATTTGTGAATGCCATTGTTACGTTAAAAATAATCAAACTCTCTGGCACAATATCAGTTTATTAATGGAGGGGCTATTTAGTAAAACATAAAGGCAGTGATTAAAGGTCACCAATGCCATGTTGCAAATAAATAAGACCAACTCCTTCAAGACTGGAACCTCCAATCCTAGGTCTAACATGGTGCAGATAATTTCCACTTAATATTCAGATTTTGTTTTAAAAGAGACACATAGTTTTTAGACTTTAGAGATACAGCGCGGAAACAGGCACTTCCGCCCACCTAGTCCACACCAGCCAGTGATAACCCTGTACACTAACACTATTCTACACACCAGGGACAATTTTACCAAAGCCAATTAACCTACAAGGCAGTACATGTTTGGAGCATGGGAGGAAACTGCAGCACTCGGACAAAAAACACGCGGTCACAGGGAGAACGTACAAACTCCATACAGACAGCAACTGTAGGCAGGATCGAACCTTGGTCTCTGGCACTATAAGGCAGCAACTCTTCTGCACCACTGTGCCACCCTCAAAGAATGGTTTAAATAAAATCCTTGGCTGAAAATCAACTAACCAGACTGGCCATTTTGACCAAAGATTACAATTCTCAATTCCCATATTGTTTATTCAGCATTATCTTGTGTATTCATACAAAGATTAAGAATCTTTACAGTTCATGTCCCATCATTGACATAATTTACTCATCTACAGAGACAGGGGCATTTTACATTTAACTCCATTGAAAGCAGGTATTGGATATCAAAATATTGGATAACCTATGATGAGCATTTGTTGGCATTTGGACCTGTACTCGCTGGAGTTTAGAAGTTTAGAGTTTAGAAGTTTAGAACAATGAGAGGGTCCAGAGGAGGTTTACAAGAATAATCCCAGGAATTAGTACGTTAACCTATGATGAGCGTTTGTCGGCAATGGGCCTGTACCCGCTGGAGTTTAGAAGAATGAGGGGGACCTCATTGAGGCATTCAAAATAGTGAAAAGCTTGGATAGAGTGGATGTGGAGAGGATGTTTCCACTAGTGCGAAAATCTAGGACTAGAGATCAGAGCCTCAGAATTAAAGGACGTTCTTTTAGGAAGGAGATGAGGAGGAATTTCTTTAATCAAGAGGGTGGTGAATCTGTGGGAATTTTCGCCACAGAAGGCTGTGGAGGCCAAATCAGTGGGTATTTTTAAGGCAGAGATATTCTTGATTCGTATTGGTGTCAAAGGTTATGGGGAGAAAGCAGGAGAATGGGGTTAGGAGGGATAGATCAGCCATGATTGAATGGCAGAGTAGACTTGATGGGCCGAATGGCCTAATTCGATTTCTATCACTTATGACCTTATGGAAGCTGTTCGATAAGCTTTATCTTGGAGAGCAGTTTAAAAATGGTGTAATAACTAAAATAGTTATTGGTTCAGACATTGTGGTCAGATTCACCTTTCCCATTCTTCACTTCAATGGAAATCTGATGTCCAGTCACAGTGATTGCACTAATCAGCTGGGCAGACATTCAGAGACATTCTTACAAGCAGAAAAGTAACGTTTTAACAAAAAAAAATGATCAAGCATGGAAGTCAATTTATGGTTATGGGAAGAAGGCAGGAGAATGCGTTTGAGAGGGAGAGATAGATCAGCCATGAATGGTGGAGTAGACTTGATGAGCAGAATGGCCTAATTCTGCTACGTAACTTATGAACAGAAGTAATCGACAGATATAAAATTATCTTATTAAAAGGCAGGGAGTCGTTATGCAATAATGATAGTTTGTACACCATTAACGAATTTGTTTCATTTCATATCATAAAGCACAAGACAACAGAAGGAACAGCATCATTCTCATCAGGTCATTGATGTCTCGGGTTGCAAAAGCTGCTAAATAGCGCACCCAGCGGAGACATAGCGAATCGCCAGCAGTTACCAGTGGATGGACAGTGCTTAGGCATCCTTCAGGAATGTCTTTAAGTACAACAGTGAGCACTGAATGCTTTGCCGTTATGTATCGATTTAACTGCGATTTCGCAGCAAAGTCTGGAATATTTACTCCCAAGAAATCCTCATTGAATCGGATGTCTTATTAAACAAAAATGAAACATTCTTTACGACGATGATGTCAATTTCCCGGCAAATTACAATAAATCAGCTCATTTTACCGGGTCATAATACACATATGAATACCCTTGGCTGTTTAACGCTACATCATCTCCGAGAAGGCATCGGCAATGTCTCACGTACTCGGGAACAGACAATAAATAATACGTTATTTCGGAAAACATAACAATTCCCTAAACTTCCGTTCATATCTTGCTCAGAGCTTGTATTTCTTTGTTGTTCTTTTCGAGAGAAGTGGGAATAACTACCATGCGATATCAAAGCAAGTGATCAGACCTGAAGTGAAATAAGCAATTATTTTGTATTCCACATCTTGCATTAGAATATGGCAAAGGTTTCATTCCCGAAAGAATATTACTTTCATATTCTATACCCTTCATTTTTTTTAATACCTTCCCTAATTATTTTGATTGTGAAATGTGGCCGATACATTTAATATCACCCATTTTAAATTACACGTGATGTCTAATTTGAATTACATCTTCACGTTGTAGATATCACGTCTGCGGTGATAAAGGCGAGGCCACAAATTGACAGGAACTACAGGGGAATAATTCAAGGAGCATTGTACGAGGACACGATCCGGACAGCGGACAGCGCCGTGCATTAGAGAAGTGTCAAGAGTGTTTTATTGTCATATATGCCCCGAAACTGAACAAACGAAATTCTTCCTTTACGTAGGGCGGGGTGAAAGGTGGAAAGACGTTACGTTTAGACCACATAACGCGATCGCAAGTGTCTTCAGAAGTTCCAAACTCTCAAAACAAAAGAATTAGTCGGTAACATAAAAGGGCACCGGATAATTAAAATAGGAAACACTCACAGTTAGAAAGCGCACACCAAGGAGCAAAGTTGCAGAATAAAGTCGGAGTTGGTTCCAATGTTGGACAAAGTTCTTGTTTTAACATCTCTGACCAGCTTCATAGCAACAGCTTCATCAGCACATCCGAGGAGGCGAAAGGCTCCCTCTCTCTCTCTCACACACACATACACACATTCGCCGGGGTGTTCCGCCCCTGTGAAATCAGTCTGGGATTCCTTGTCTTGTCTGACCTCTCTACACCAACTTCCCTCGGTAGCCTCGGTGCATCGCTGGTCCACAGACTGCGGGCAGCCCGGGGTGGGAGTGGACGAGACGGGACGGGGTGGGATGTCTGGCGGTGGTGGTGGGACAGGGCGTGAGCATCGGTACATGTTGCGGGCGGGGTAGGCGAGGCAGCCGCCACTCTGCTCCGCCCGGGGGGACAGGGACAGGGACAGGGACAGGGACGGGGACCCGCCCGGGACCGGCAATGAAGTGTGGGACGGGGAGCAGCCGAGACACGGGGACTCCTGTCACGCAGCTCCCGGGGGCAACGCGGAGCCTGGGGGGGGGGGGGGGGGGGGGTTGCACAGATCGCTTCAAACAATAAAAGCCCACCTTTGTTTCAAACACTTTCCTTTGAAGCTGCAGCCGTCCGTATTAGAGTTTAAAGCCCTGTCGCCCGCCCGCGACTGTGAGCCGGCTACCCGGTGCTGCCACTCCCCTCCGCCGCTGTTCCTTGTTTAGTGAGCGGCCGCTTCACATTCTCCAACACACAGCTCACAGGCTCCGGGTCAACTCAGCGCCGCATCAAACCCTGGCGCACGGACCTTCCATTTCACCGCCGGCTCGTATTCTCCACCAGAAACTTCTCGTTCGGGTTCTCTTTGACGAACCCACACGTACCCAGCCCTGTGCTCTCTCTCTCTCTCTCTCTCTCTCTCTCTATCGCTCTCTCTCCGAGGCGGCAGCCCGACAGGCGACTCGGTGACCCCCCAGTCACAAGCTCAGCAGCATTACAGCTTCAGCGGCAGCCAGTTAGATCACAACCCCGCGCCTTCTCCAAACCTACCTCAACACAGAAGCAGACAGCGGCTCGCCGCCTCCCAAGAAAACTACCCCACCCAGAGACCGCCACCCCCCGCTACAATCTGGTGTCCCGCGAGGTCTGTTCTCAACCCCTTACCGTCAGGACTCTGCGGCCAAAATCTACTCCAACTCCATTTCCAAGTTTGCAGATAGGCGCTACAGTAGAGGGGCCATCTCGAAGATCAGTACAGGAAGGAGATAGAGAGCTTAGTGGTGTGGTGTTAAGACAACAAACTCACTCTCTCAATATCAGCAACGTCAAGGAGCTAGACACGGGTTGCAGGAAGCAGGGTGGAGTACACATCACGGCCTGTGTCAACGGTGCTGAAGTGGAGATGGTCGAGAGCTTCAGGTTTCCTGGGGTAAATACCACCAACAATTTGTTTTGGTCTAACCACATTCGATGCTACAGCCAAGAATGCACACCAACGCCTCTACTTCCTCAGAAGCTAAAGAAAGTTAACATGTGGCCAATGCCTCTTACCAAGTTCAACAGCTGCACCTTAGAAAGTATCCTATCCAGATGCTTCACAGCTTGGTATGGCAAGTGCCCTGCTCAGGACCACAACAAATCACAGGGAGTTGTGAACATGCTCCAGTCCATCACACAAATCAGCCTCCTCCCTGCTCCCCCCACTCCCCACACCGCACTGATTCCATCAATCTTTCACGCTGTCGCAGGAAATGACCATTCACACCCTAGTCATTCTCTCTTCTATCCTTTCGGTCAGGGGGAAGGTACAAGTGCTTGAAAGCGCATACCACCAGATTCAAGAACAGTTTCTTCCCTCTTGATATCAGACTTTTGAATGGACCTCTCATATACTGTATAAGGGATGATTTCCTAATCTTCACTCTACTTTGAGATCTGCAATCTCCAGGCCCCCGTTCTTTATTCTTTATTTTTATTATTTACACTTTCTCTGTGGGTGCAACACTATATTTATTTACTGTCTGCTTATTTTCTTGTTTGCACAACCTGATGTCCACATCTACGGTATGATCTGCCTGGGTAGCACACAAAATACAATTTATCACTGCATTATCCAATACCAGTAACAAAGCAGTACCAATAAAAATCCGCAAACATACAGTCTCCAAACACAATCATAAGGTCATAAGGAATAGGAATAGAATTGGGCCATTCGGCCCATCACTTCACCATTCCATCATGGCTGATCTATCTCTCCCTCCTAACCCCATTCTCCTGACCTCCCCATAACCTCTGACACATGTACAAATCAAGAATCAATCTATCTCTGCCTTAAAAATATCCACTGACGGCCTGCACAGCTTTCTGTGGCAAAGAATTCCACACCCTCGGACTAAAGAAATTTCTCCCCATCTCCTTCCTAAAAGAACGTCCTTCAATTCTGAAGCTATGACCTCTAGTCCTAGACTCTCCCACTAGTGGAAACATTCTCTCCACATCCACTCTGTCCAAGCCTTTCACTATTTGGTATGTTTCAATGAGGTCCCCCCTCATTCTTCAAAACTCCAGCAAGTACAGGCCCAGTGCCGACAAATGCTCATCATAGGTTAACCTACTAATTCCTGGGATCATTCTTGTAAACCTCCTCTGGACCCTCTCCAGAGCCGGCACATCCTTCCTCAGATATGGTGCCCAAAATTGCTCACAATATTCCAAATGTGGCCTGACCAGTGCCTTATAGAGCCTCAACATTACATTCCTGTTTTTGTATACAATATCTTAGAAAGAGGGCCACATACCCTTTCTGCTGATGCAATGTCAAAGAAAGGGTTGCATAGAAACCACCCCCCAAATAGAGGCTCAGTCATCAAGAAAGTTACTGCACATATTTGAATTCTGAACTGAGAGCATCTGAAAATGAACGGCTGGTCAGTCAACATCTGTGCAGAGAGAAAGAGTAAAGCTTCAGGATTGGATCCGCTAGGGGGCGCCGCATTGACGGCAGCCACTGCCTACAGCCTGTTTGTCTTTCAATCTTTTATTTTTTTATTTTTTAGTTAGTTTAAAGTCTGTTTTTGGGGGAAACTTTAACTTTTCTATGTGGGGGAGGGGGGTAGGGTAAGGGAGAAACTGTTTCCCAGTTGCTTCTTGGCGGGGACGTGACTATTTCTCCAAGTCGCGTCCTCGCCCCCCTCCTCGCGGCCTACCACCTGGATCGGAGCGGCCTTTCCTGCCGGGGACCGGGAACCGGACCAGAGCTACAACAGCGGTGGCGCAGCGCTGAATTCACCACGGAGCGGGCGATCCCGACCTGGATCACCGTTTGGAGCTCCGGAGCGTTGGGCCGCTGCTCCAACATCGTGGAGCTGCGGTTTGGGAGAGCTTCCAGCGTGGGCGGCGCTGAACAACATCGCGGAGTCCTGGGGCCCTTTACCAAGGGCCGCCAGCGTTGAATCTCCACCCAGCATGGCCTGCGGACTTTGGGAGCCGCGGACTCCGGTAGGAGGTGGCCGACTCTGATGTCCAGGCCACTGAGGTCCCCCAGCCCCGACGTCGGACTTACATCACCCCGGCGAGCGGGCCTGAACATCGGGCCGCCCGTAGCGGCGACTGCGGTGGGCTCGGGGAGGCCCCGACCACGGGTGAACATTGGGGAACATTAGAGGAAGATGACTGACTTTGGTGCCTTCCCTCACAGTGGCTAACTTTGATTCTGCTGTGTGGGGATGTTATATGTTGAACTATCGTGTGTTGTGTTCTTTATTTTTATTGTATGGCTGTATGGTGACCACACATTTCACTGTGTCAACTGGCACATGTGACAAATAAATGTATCTTATCTTATCTCTTTATGATGACTTGCATCATAAACAGAGATTCAATGTCCCCCTGGCACAATTCCTCAGACAGAGAACGCAGGAAATAGAAGCCAAAGTAAACCAGTTGGCCTTTTGTGCCAGCTTTGCCAGTCAATAAGTGGAGGAATGGGATTGCTGGAATTGTTCTGAGAGCTAGCATAAAAGTGAATGCTGAATGGCCTCTTTCTATGTCATAAGGGAATGTAAGAAATAAAATTGTTGCTGATTTTATCACCTCAGTATCACTTTACTTTCCCCAGTATCCTTTGGTTTCCCTAAAGTCCAAAGTCTATCGGCTCCTGTTTTGAATATGCTCAGCCACTAAGCCTTTTGGGTAGAGAATTTCAAAGATTCTTTACCTATGGTAAATAACTTTCTTCTTGGCTCAATCTTGAATGGATAGTTTATTTTTATTATGAGGCGGTGACCCCTGGTTCATGACACCCAGCCAGAAGAAACATCATCCATTTATCCCGAAGAATTTTGCATGTTTTAATGAGATCACCTCTCATTCTTCCCAGCTTGAGAGAATGTTACACAAGTCAGCTTAATCTCTCCTCAAAGCACAAACTTCATATCCCAGGAATCTTGTTGAACCGCTCTTGCTCTTCCTCCTTCACATGTCATGGAGACCAGACCTGTACATAATATTCCAGATGCAGTCTTAACCGGGCACTATATAATTCCAGTGAGAAGCCTTAAGAGTCATAGAGTGAAGCAGTGTGGAAGCAGGCCCTTCGGCCCAACTTGCCCAGACCAGCCAACATGCCCTAGCTACACTCGTCCCACCTGACCGCATTTGGTCCATATCCCTCCAAATCTGTCCTATCTGACTGTCTAACTGTTTGTTAAATGTTGGGAAGTCCCTGCCTCAACTACCTCCTCTGGCAGCTTGTTCTATACATCCACCACCCTTTGTGTGAAAAAGTTACCCCTCAGATTCCTATTCAATCTTTTCCCCTTCAACTTAAGCCTATGTCCTCTGGTCCTCGATTCACGCACTCTGGGCAAGAGACTCTGTGCATCTTCCCGCTCTATTCCTCTCATGATTTTATTAACGATCATCTTCTCGTCCTCTTGCACTAAAGGTTAATAAACCATTGTGTTCTGTTGTGTCTGCACATTGGTTTTTGCTCAGTCATGTGCAAGAGCCTCTCCCCATACAATATCCTTCATTCTTTCACCATTTAAAAAATATGTTTCTACTTTTTCCTTACCATAGTGGATGACCTCACACATTTTCCCATCTTATCTTGCATCTGCCATGTCCTGTCCACTTACTTTAGCTCTGAACAACAGTCAATCACACCATTTGCTGGATACTTCTCCACAGTCAGTGCCTCATAGACCCCAAGAGCCCCAAACACAGGTCCTCCATCAGATTGTTCATAACTAGAGAGAGTTCATAACTGGGCGGCATGTTGGCACAGGTGTCGAATTGCTGCCTCATAGTGGCAGAGACCCAGGTTTGATCCTGACTACAGGTACTGTCTGTACAGAGCTTGTACATTCTCCTGAAAATGCTGGGGTAACTCAGCAGGACAGGCAGCATCTCTGGAGAGAAGGAATGGGTGACGTTTGGGGTCGAGACACTTCTTCAGACTGATCTAATGCGTGACGTTTGGGGTCGAGACACTTCTTCAGACTGATCTAATGGGTGACGTTTCGGATTCAGACCCTTCTTCAAACTGAATTCAGAATTGTACATTCTCCCCGTGACCGCATGGGTTGTACCCGGGCATTCGGTGTCCTCCCACACTCCAAAGACGTACAGATTTGTAGGTTAATTGGCTTTGGTAAAGATTGTAAAGTGTTCCTAGTATGCAGGATAGTGTTAGTGTATGGGGTGATTGCTAGTTGGTGCAGACTCGGTGGGCTGAAGAGCCTGTGTCCGCACCGTGTCACCAAACTAACAACTAAACTAAACTATCCAGACAAAACTCGATAACGAATGACTCACAAGCCCTGGATACAACAATAAGGATAGTAATTCATGAATACCAGTCACAACTCATCAGGCAAAGATGCACAGTTCACCAGAAATAACCTCAGACAGATGTTCATAAACACATGCACTATCTCACAGATCCAGGCACAACAAATAGACTGCTGAGCAAAAACTCTGTAATTGCAACGTTATAATGTTGTTGCAACACTATATTCTGCACTCTGGTATTTTTCTCTTTGCATTACCTGCAATATTTTTGTGGAGTGGCTCAATTGCACTCATGTAGAAATGAATGAATGAATGAATGACATGAATGAATGAATGAAAACTTTATTGTTACATGCGACCAGTCACAGTGAAGTTCTTTGCTTACCAAGGTATGCAATAGTCGCCATATAAAGGGCGTCTACAAAGTTACAAAGTATCCGCGCCAGGTCGTCCTTTGTTCTCCCCCCCTCCCCCTTCCCCCTATCTCCACGCCGATCCCTAAGCCGTGTCCCCATTGTTCTTCCCCCTCCCACATGGCGGCTCCCCCATGCTGAATCATACAAAATTATTTGCTTGGATATCACACACAGTTTTTCATTGTATCGCACTAAATGTGACAATAATAAACCTATACCTAGATCTATTCTGAGCGGTGATCATCACACAACCAAGCAACTGATGTGTTTGGCATGGGATGCTGCCATGGGAACTCTTTTGCATTGATATCTTGATGCTGGGAAGTTAGGCCTCCAGCAATGACAACCATCTTCCTTTTGTAAGATATGAAATTAATTGTTTTCCATGATAATCAAGGATTTTTTCACTCCAATCAATCTCTCTTCTCAGCACTCCCACTGGGCAGAAATCAATCACATTTTCAGAATCAATCACATTTCCTTAGACAGTTTCCTACACTTGTGTAAACATAGCCACTCGGACAGCTCACTGTTCTCAGAGCATCACTGCCAGGGATGCCCACTATCTTTATCCAGTGCCTTACAACAAAACAGGAAATGCTGCAAATTCTCTAGATGTCAGGCAGCAACTGCGGAACCAAATACCAGGTTAATATTTCAGTTTGAAGACCTTTCTCTAGAATTGGGAAAGACAGAAAAGTTTGTTGGTTTTTTTGCAGAAAGTATAGGGAAGGGATGGATAAGACAAAGGGGATATCGCTAATGGGTGAAACAGGTTGTATTGGGGACTAGGTGTAAGCAAAAGCAAAGTGTATGGTTGATGCCAGTGGAGAAGTGTTCCCCTATATTATCAAGCTGCTGAATGGTCCTTCCATAAGCTAGAGTACTGTCCGATTCACCTCTACCCCATTGTGGACATTGTCTTTGGGAACTGATGCACTACAATGCTGGCAACTATATTCTGCACTCTGTACTTTTCCCTTTGCTCTATCAATTGTACTTGAGTTTGACGATTGTATTTATGTATAGTATATCTGATTTGTTTAGATAGCATGCACAACAATACTTTTCACTGTACCTCAGTGCACATGACAATAATAAATCTAAACTTAATGTCTCCAAACATGAATTCATCACTTTAAATGAATGGTTGCCCTTTACTGACTCCCAGAACAAAGGAGATAGCCTCTGTGTGGTACAGCATTATTTCTTTCATTTAAAAAATATTCAAATTGCTCTGTATCTTATGCTTCACATACAATCGTTCCAACAATCCTTTTTTAAACTGTGATGGACTGATTTATGTTGTTTCTCTCTGGTACTTATGTGCTTCTGAGGTGGCTGTGGTGAGGATTTCAAATGTAACTGCAAGCATTTAGCAAAAAGACACTGGCTTGGTAAATGAGATGGAGGGCATGCTGCCTGCAGACTGTTGCCACTTAACTTGCCTCCTGCTCTCACCAACTGCAAAGCATGTTTGTGGACACAGATTTTGCCAATGCTCCTTACAGGAACCAGCCAATTGGATATAAATAAACTGTTGAAACTTTGAGTTCCACTTTATTTTACTTTAAAAATATTGCTTACTGGAACATTTACGTGTCCCATAATAAAATTTTACAAGAAAACTGACAGCAAAAAGTGAGCACGCTTATTGCATCATTTTCAATGTTTGCAATATTGCTTCTGCAATTAGAACTGCACCGATATCTCACAAGGCTATGGGTCTGGGAGTGATTATGGGGATGGGGAGAATTAAGGCCCCTGGTAGGACTTGAAAACAAGGGTGGGATTTTTAAAATGGAGCTAATATAGGTGCCAATATAGAATCACACCAACAAATGAGTAAGAAGGAACTGTACATGCTGGTTTAAACCGAAGGTAGCAGGATAGGCAGCATCTCTGGAGAGAAGGAATGGATGACATTTCGGGTTCAGTCTGAAGAAGGGTCTCAACCTGAAACGTCACCCATTCATTCTCTCCAGAGATGCTCCCTGTCCCTCTGAGTTACTCCAGCATTTTGTGTCTAATACCAACAAATGATTCAAAGAGAATTAATGTGATAGCATATGGATGATAGACAACTGAGTTGCTTTAAGGTAATAGTATAGGGCAAGGGGGTCCAACCAAGAATAGATAAATAGAGAGATAGTAATCAAGTGATCTACTTTGTTTAATGATATAGCCCACATTGGTAGACAACCTGTTGCAAATGCTGCCATTATAATCTGACCAGGTTGCCTGATGGTTTGTATTAAGTAGTATTTTTCAATTCCTGGCAAGTAAGGAACTCATTTGTGATTCTTAAATGAAGACAAATCGCAAAAGATTTAATGTTTACGTTAAAAATTCTGCAGTTCCTTAAAATCCACGCATGAACAGCAACATTCCAGCCTATCCACAAAACTGAGTTATCTTCAAAAAGGAAAAGGGAATTTACGTAACATGACCACATGGTGTTACTAATCTGATGAGGCGCCATTAACAACCAACCGGCTGCCACCATTAGGCAGTTTCCAAGGACAGGAGCAAGTGTAGTAGCAAACTTTTGAGACATGCAACCTAAAAAGCATAGAGATGGGAATGTGTGGCTAGTTCAGATATAACAAGCTGGATGTGCAGTGGTTGGAGCCACATGTTAACAGGCATTAGCTGAAAGTACCTACCCTGAACTAGCACTTAATCTGAGCCAGCAGACTGGGTAATGCACCTTATTTGCTAGTTAATTATTGATCAGAGTGAAAGCAAACTGAAAGGTTCTGCTGAGGACTTTGAACCTTGTGAATATGGATATGTTATGCAGATTCCCAGACTTCAACAGGCTCGAAGATGATGCAAAGCAATGAAGAATCAGGAAGTGATTCACACACGCAGAATATGTGGCTGCTCTTGTATCTACAATGTTTACGGGACATTTCCAGTTAGGTTTAAAGCCCACGATGGTCTTTAGCAATTCGATGGTGGGGATTTAGCAATGATATTAGCCATCAATGCCAAGGGGAGGTGCTTATACTGCCTCTAATTGGAGATGGTCAATGCTGGGCATTTGCATTACTTGCCACATTAATGCAAGCATCAAAATTGTCTCGATCTTCCTGCATGAGTGTCAGGATGGGGTGGGAGTAGATGAGGGCATGGACTCCTTCATTGTCTAAGTAGCTGTGAAGGTGGAAAGTGAGTAAATTCACATCTTACTTTAAGATAGTGGTCAGGTAATAACAATCAAGTTAAGGTTGGAAGAGGAAACAGACCCTCTCTTGCAGTAATAACTGTGGGCTGAGATCATTGACCCTAAACAACCACAACATTCTTCCTTTCTGCTGCTATGTTAGGCTCCAAAGTCCTTGAAACAGTCAACATGTTTCAGAAGGTCCATGTGACCTCAACTGTTTCCCTGCGGATTTGGACATATGACATGTGACAAAAGAATTGCCAGAATTTGTGAAAAAACAGTATTCCATTATTCCAACAAAAAAATTCCAAGGGAACAGAACCGATCCTCACTTCCCTCCATTTATTGGGTAAAGCAGAGAATAGAAGCATGTAACAGACATCAACATTATTAATATGCTAGAAAAAATAATTAACAGAGTTACAAACTCAAAACACAAGAGGCTGGATTGCATGTGCATTTCAGTGCACCATTGTGACCAGTACTTACAGATACTTACAGTTAACTTTAGTAGTAATTGGCCAATTGGTGATATTGCTTTAAGAACATTTCCATGCACTGTTGGTAGATTAACAAATTTAAACAGTGATCTTATTAAATGCCTTAAGTGGGATTGACAAAGCGTACAAGATCTTGTCCTCATGAGCATTGTGGTTGAGTCACTTTATTTACCTTGGATGGGATGCAAACTTATGGAGTGTTGAGTCTAAGAACTTTCTTCTGGCAGAAACTTTACCTATTCCACTTGGACCTTCAGTTCTGAGCCAACCTCACCATTTATGTGAGCAAGAGTGTCTAATCTGTGTTTTACTCTCCCTATTCCCTTATTCAAATATATATTTTCCTGCCTGTTCCTATGTGACACAAATTCACAAGTTAAACGAGCTGACACGGGTGTGAAAAGCTCTCACTCTAGTTCTGCCAATCATACCTGATAAGCATAGACTTCTGAAGCCAATAAGTGCTGGAGTAACTCAGCGGGTCAGGCAGCATCCCTGAAGAATATGGATAGATGGCGTTTCAGGTTGAGATTCTTCTTCAGCCTCAAACATTATCTCCTGTGGTTATCACTGTGCCCCTGAAGCACTATAGTCTCCCCCAACAGGACAGCATTTGTGCTCATCACTTTTACGACCACCATCCCTTCTATTGATCTTGTACTTCTCGGAAGTTTTCCCACCAATGAACGATGAAATGTGATACCTTTATATTCCCTGAAGTGTTACCTAAGTGAATTGATTAGGAATCATGGCTTTTCACATAGGCAAGGGATGTGTTTGATAAAGGTACAGCACTTCCTGCTTAGAGAATTTTAATTAGTTTATGGCCTGGAGTTTAGAAGATTTTTAAACTAATATCTGGGAAAGCCCACAGCCAATAATTTGGTTGCTACTTTAAACATCCTGGGCTTGTGTTTGTTACAACCCTTTTTCCTTCATGTAGCTCAAAAGCTGAGCTCGTCTTTGCGTGGTCACCTTCATAATTAAAATTACTTCAGACACATTGGAGGGTGCTTTGAAATCATCATTTGGTAATAAAGTATGGGTATTCATCCCACAAATTGTACAGCATTGCTACAGATATATGGAGTCATTGATTTCACACAACCCTTCAAAGATACACATAATGGTGGCAGCTAATAGAGACACTTCCTCAGAGTGCGGGATCCCAGGTTCAGTCCTGATCTTAAATGTTAAGGGCCTGTCCCACTTGGCCGTCATTTGCGCACCATTTACGCGACCTGGTAGTGTGTGGGTGGCGCGGGATGGGCGCATAGAGTGGCGTGTGGAGTTGCGCGCGGTATCGCGCAGCGCTCCAGTATTTCATTCTGCACGAAATCTTCATGCGCCACCAGCCTGTCGCGTAAGTGACGGCCAAGTGTGACACCCTGGCACGGCGCAACTTCCCACCTCCAACAGCAGCAGAAGCAGGCAAGCGATCGCCGAGCTCGGCCTGGGGCTCACGGCCATTGTGGATCCGGATCCGCCCCCACTCCTACTCCCAGAGCGGGGCCAAGACGATTGGAGATAGACACAAAATGCAGGAGTAACTCAGCGGGACCAGCAGCATCTCTGGAGAGAAGCAATGGGTGACGTTTCAGGCCGAGACCCTTCTTCAGACTGAGTTACTCCTGCATTTTGTGTCTATCTTCAAATGACATCACGCTCTCCAGACGGCTGTGCAGACACATGATGACGCGCGCGACCGTCGCGCGTCAGTCACTACCGGCCTGTCACGTAAATGACGGCCAAGTGGGACAGGCCCTTTACCTGTGTGGAATTTGCACGCTCTTCTTGTTACAGATGGGTTTTACTTTGAACAGTGGCGGACCTACATTTATGGGGCCCAGAAGCTTGAACTGTTATGGGGGCCCCTTCACAACCAGCAACGAGGTCTGGGTAGCCACTGTTATCTTCTTCAATGGGGTTGTTCCACGACAGATCACCACAAATTTTAATTTCTGTCATAAATGTTAATAGTGTTTTAAATTATTTATAATTATTTTATATTAAATATATTTAGAATGAAACATCCTTAATTTGAAAGTTTTTTCATTTACGCTAGCCTACATGATACTTTAATAACCTTTTAATTTTTATTTTAACTATTATTTTGTATTGAATTACACTATTACTAATATTATTATTTTTTTAAACCCTTCTCATACAGTAAGTAGACCGAACATTTTTAAGCAATGTGGACTAAGCATGATATTCACCTCCAGAAAAAAAGTAGGAAGTATTGGCCAGGGGCCCAGGAGGCTGGCTAGCCCCCCTGCGGGCTCCAGGGGCAGCGCCCCGGTGTGGGTTCAAGGGGCAAAGTGATTCTCAAGCTTTCTGCTGGTAGTTTACATAACAGAAGCTTAGAATTTTTCTAACACATAAGCAGTAAAATACCCCCCAAAAGATATATATATTGATGAAATAGACAATAGACAATTGGTGCAGGAGTAGGCCATTCGGCCCTTCGATCCAGCACCGTCATTTTAATTAGTTAGGTTAGGTAAGGGGGAGGTACAGCGAAACCTGGGTGTCCTTGTACACCGGTCACTGAAAGTTGGCGTGCAGGTACAGCAGGCGGTGAAGAAAGCTAATGGAATGTTGGCCTTCATAACAAGAGGATTTCAGTATAGGAGTAGAGAGGTTCTTCCGCAGTTGTATAGGGCTCTGGTGAGACCACATCTGGAGTATTGTGTACAGTTTTGGTCTCCTAATTTGAGGAAGGACATCCTTGTGATTGAGGCAGTGCAGCGTAGGTTCACGAGATTGATCCCTGGGCTGGCGGGACTGTCATATGAGGAAAGATGGAAAAGACTAGGCTGGTTTAGAAGGATGAGGGGGGATCTTATAGAAACATATAAAATTATAAAAGGACTGGACAAGCTAGATGCAGGAAAAATGTTCCCAATGTTGGGCGAGTCCAGAACCACGGCCACAGGCTTAGAATAAAGGGGAGGTAATTTAAGACTGAGGTGAGAAAAAACTTTTTCTCCCAGAGAGTTGTGAATTTATGGAATTCCCTGCCACAGAGGGCAGTGGAGGCCAAATCACTGGATGGATTTAAGAGATAGTTAGATAGAGCTCTAGGGGCTAGTGGAGTCAAGGGATATGGGGAGAAGGCAGGCAAGGGTTATTGATAGGGGACGATCAGCCATGATCACAATAAATGGCGGTGCTGGCTCGAAGGACCGAATGGCCTCCTCCTGCACCTATTTTCTATGTTTCTATGTTTCTATGTTTCTATGTCATTCACTGTGATCATGGCTGATCATCCGCAATCAGTACCCCATTCCTGCCTTCTCCCCATATCCCTGGACTATGCTATCCTTAAGAGCTTTATCTCTCTCTTGAAAGCCTCCAGAGAATTGGCCTCCACTGCCTTCTGAGGCAGAGAATTCCACAGATTCACAACTCTCTGAGTGAAAACATTTTTTGTCATCTCCGTTCTAAATGGCTTACCCCTTATTCTTAAACTGTGGCCCCTGGTTCTGGACTCTCCCAGCATTGGAAACATGTTTCCTGCCTCTAGCATGTCCAAACCCTTAATAATCTTATATGTTTCAATAAATGACCTCATAAAGCTAAAAAAATCTTTACAAAAAATATGCTACCTGAAATGGCTCTTTGCCTAGCACTGAGATGAGAAAAAACATTTTCACCCAGTTGAGAATTTGTGGAATTCTCTGCCACAGAAGGCAGTGGTCTCACCTCATTCAGCAACACCTCGGTCTCCCTTCCTGACACCCACTTCTCCTTACCTCATCTACGCTCACTTCCCCTCACCTACACACATACACCTCGACTAATCCCCTCGGCTCGACGATACCTCACTACCAAACCTCTCCTCACACCTAAACCTCGCCTCGACTAAACCGTACCTCACTAAACCTCGTCCCTAAATAAACCTCACATCTTAACCCCACCTCAACTTAACTAAACCCCACGACTAAACGACACCTAATCTGCACCTCGACTAATCACCGCCTCTCTTCTGCTCCCACCATTGACAGCACCTCACGTGAGCAGAACGGCTCCGACCAGGGGGGCGGGGTTGAGCACGGAGAGCGGCGCAGGCGCATTGCCTGAGAAAGCCGGTGGGAGGGGAGGGGCGCATGCGCGCTGACGTCGAGCCCCAGCCCCGCCCCCCCCCCGCCCGCGGCGGCCGCAGCCTCTCAGCAGAAGAGAGGCAGCAATTAGTCGAGGCAGGGATTATATGTGAGGTGGGAGGTTAAGTCGAGGCGAGGTTTAGTGCGTTGAGGTTTAAGTGTGAGGTGAAGTTTAGTCGAGGCGAGGGGTTTAGTCGAGATGAAAATTCAGATTCATTTATAGGAAAAGAAAAAAGTCAGAATTCCGATTTAAATCGGAAGAATATCTGGACTAAAGTCGCTTCTGGGGCCCCTCTGGCAGCAATGTTACAAAATTTTGAGATTTTTTAAGTCAAGTCTGCAATTTATCCCATCAGATAAAGCATAAAAAGACGTTTAATTTGACACCTAATTCACTTTCATATCTTCAGTATTAAAACAGTTATGGCCATTTTCATACTCGGAAATTAGCATCTTGTTCCCTATTGCTTTTCCATTGACAACACAAAAGCTGTGATCGAGGACAGTCAAAAGCCCATAACTTTCTTAAAAATTAAGAGAACTGAAAGAAATTTTCAGTTATTATAGATTGAAGCATTCTGAAACAAATATGAAACAATCTTACTTGGATGACCTGAAATTAAAGCATATAATTAGTTAGTTACCTAATTGTAGCTAATTACAAAATTCAATTACGAGATCTAAACATCTATCCATTTCTTAGAAAAAGATTAACATTTTTAAATAGCCTAAGTGTCCAAATAATATTCACTCAAGAATTCACAATATAACATGATTTTTAAATCTCATTGTCATGAATTCATAGGCTAAATGGAAGGAATTTAGTGTTTAATTCCCGTGAATTAATGGACATTTTAATCATCTTGCGAGTGAGATTTTGTGGACGCGATCGTTTGGAATGTTGCATTTGCGGTGAATTTAAACCCCATATCGGCAGGGGACATACTGCCGGTTCGTATATTTACATAATCACATTTTCGCAACGTAAAATTTAGATTAAGGTAATCATAAGAAGCACGTTTATATGTAAAATAAATGGCTTACCTTTAGCTGTGCCGTACGTGAAATCCGTCCCGGTTATCGGCGGTTACGGCATTAGAAGCTGATTTTTATTTTACTCCAGCGCAGAAATTGTCCCGCGATTTAATTTTTTTTTTTCACAGAACAGCAGTCGGAACAATTCTTCAGCATTAGCTAGCACCCGGAGAAAATATATGCAGGACAGGCGATAGAAAACCGCATTTTAACCCCGCCCCCCCCCCCTCAAAGGCGCCAAAGTCGCGCACACAGCCAGTGACAGAACTGCAGTGCCGCTGAAGGTAAGTTTTGTAACATACCTAGATTAGGGGCCCTGAACTTTAAGCTTCATTAGTTTCACAGTAGATCCGTCCCTGACTTTGAATGCTCCACTTTCATCCCACATCCAAATGAGGTCCAGGTTGGTAGATTATTTGGCCACTAGAAATTTCCCCACCTACGTAAATGGTAGAATCTTGAGGAAGTTGATAAGAAAATGGGCGAAGGACCTGTTTCCATGATGTATCTCTGTAAGACTTTATTGTTTTGAAAGGTAGTATGGAAGTATTATAATCATCAATAAAATCGATGCCAACTCAAACTCAACTATGCATTTCATCCATCTTATTTTCCCTTACGCTTTTTGTATTCAGCTTGGTTCATCACTAAATTTAAACCTAATATTCATTGTAAACCAGCTTGTTCTATTCCATTGTAATCTGTATATTGGTCATCCAGGGAGCATTCGCTTTGATACCCTTCCATTTTTCCAATGCGTTCATCTAAGAGCACGTCTAAACAGGCTCCCGGTGCACGTTTACTATATCACCTGCTAGTTGAAAATGTTCACAACCATCCAGAACTTCTCAAATCACAACAAAATTCTGATCATTATATTTCAAAAGGTCTCTTTGTAAACTAAGGCCCACTTTCCCCTTTTCATGTGAGCTTGACAGTTATCTTGCATATATTTCAGACATTTCTCCCCATTTTTCCTATGACTGTTGGTTTGCCAGTTCATGTTAGGATAAATGAAGTCTTGATGTTATAAATTTTGTTTTGTCTCTTAAATATTATGACTGTATCTGATTCCACCATCTACTTTGGCAGCACCTTGCAAATATCAACACTACCTGTGTAAAAAAACCCATCCCTAGATCCCCTTTAAAACTCCTTCCTCTCACCTTAAACCTATGCCTTCTTGTTTTTGATCCCCCTACAATGGGATAATGATTTGAACTATCTACTTTGTTATGCCTTTCATAATCATATACTTCTATCAGGCCACTCTGATGCCTCCTTCACTTGAGGTGAAATCAATATAAGCTGACCCAATATACCCCATACCTGAAGGTCTCCAATCAAATGCATCCTAGTGAATCTCTTCCGCACTCCCTCCAATGCAACCAAGTCCTTCGTACTGCAGATAATACTACAAGTGGCACTGACTTTAACATTGTGGAGCCCTGGGATCTCTCGCCGAGGTTGCCAGCATTGAATCTCCGCCCTGCTCAGCCTGTGGACTTTCGAAGCTGCGGTCTCCAGTAGGAAGCGGCCGATTCGGAAGCTCTGGGCCACTGAGAGTGTTCTTCCGTTCAAGGGCTTGAAACATCGGCCCATAGCGGCAACTGCAGAGGCCTCAATAGGCCCCAACCACGGGTGAACAGAGGAAGAGGACTGAACTTTGGTGCCTTACCTCACAGTGGGAAACGTTGATTCTGCTGTGGGGGGATGTTTTTTATGTTTTATGTTAAATTCTAAAGTGTGTTTATCTTGTTTGTGTGATGCATGGTAACTCAAATTTCACTGCATCAATTGGTGTATGTGACAATAAATGTAATTTGTCCTTAAGTGAAGCCTAACCCGTCTTTTGTAAAGTTACAACTAAACATCACTACGCTTAAAATGGTAAAGTGAGGTATATATGTAGTCATGAGGTTAAAGATTGTGATGGTACACTTTTCAGCTGCTGCTGATGGTCCTCAGTTTATTTTCAATGTTTGTTTCATATTCATCAGATCTGTTCTGGGACAATC
>JAXLNO010001358.1:0-23295 GCA_038087875.1 Malacoraja senta | reverse complement strand
CTACCACCTTATTCTTAAACTGAGAGGGGGATTGACCTCTAGGAGGGACTGAACTTCAGTGGATAAGTTCAAGAGAGAGGGCTAGAGCTCTTGATTACGATACGGGAGTCAGGTGATATGGGGGAGAAGGCAGGAACGGGGTACTGATTGGGGATGATCAGCCATGATCACATTGAATGGCGGTGCTGGCTCGAAGGGCCGAATGGCCTACTCCTGCACCTATTGCCTATTGTCTATACTGTTAGGCAGCAGGCTCCACCCGCCCTGCGCGCCACGGCGTGCCTGACTGAACAGGATCGCCAGAGGCCGCAGTTTCCACGCACAGCGTACATGGTATTGCCAGAATCGGTCTCGGTCTAGTGAAGGCCTTGCAATTTCCTTTTCACTGCCGTGGTCTATACTTGAACAACACAGCACAGCATACCGAGACAAAATACAGAAGGCTGTATATACTGTAGCCAAGAGGTCTTGGGCTGTTGGTTCTCCTGGTCTCCAAGCCTCTGCAGGACTGAAAGTACAGACAGAAAGAGTGGAGGAAATAGCAGGAACAAGTAGTTATAGAAACATGCCAAACAGGCCACTTTTATGAGTGTGCCATTAAGCTACACGGAATTGGCAAATCTCTCTGCAAATGTTTTTTTTCTCTTTTCTTCGACTCACTCACTTTCTCCAGTGAAGACCCCCTCACGTTGACGGCTGACGCGAAGCCTCCCGCTGGACACAGAGGGTGAGCAGCGAGAAGAAGGGTCCTCGACCCGAAACGGAGACGCTGCCTGTCCCGCTGGGTTACCCCAGCATTTTGTGTCTATCTGAAGGAAAATACAAGATTCAAGTTTCGAGTGAGTTTATTGTCATGTGTCCCAGATAGGACAATGAAATTCTTGCTTTGCTTCAGCACAACAGAACATAGTAGGCATGAATACAGAACAGATCAGTGTGTCCATATACCATTATATAAATATATACACACATGAATAAATAAACGGATAAAGTGCAAATAACAGATTATGGGCTATTAATGTTCAGAGTTTTGTCCGAGCCAAGTTTAACAGCCTGATGGCTGTGGGGAAGTAGCTATTCCTGAACCTGGTCGTTGCAGTCTTCAGGCCCCTGAAGGTAGTAGGGAGATGAGTGAGTGGCCAGGATGGTGTGGGTCCTTGATGATGCTGCCAGCCTTTTTGAGGCAGGGTTTATCATTAGTGCGGCATGGTGGCGCGGCGGTAAGGTTGCCGCCTCAGACCCCGGTTCCATCCCGACTACGGGTGCTGTCTATACGGAGTTTGCACGTTCTCCCTGTAACAGTCTGGGTTTTCTCTGGGTGCTCCGGTCCCCCCACTCCCTCCCCCACCCCAACTCCAAAGGCGTGCAGGTTTGTAGTATAATTGGCTTCGGTCGATATTGTAAAATGTCCCCAGTGTGTGTAGGATAGGGCTAGTGTACGGGGGTGATCGCTGGTCGGCACGGACTCGGTGGGCCGAAGGGCCTGCCTCCGCACTGTATCTCTAAACCAAAACTAAGCTATAACACTAAGCAAGCAACGGCCAACGGTTTAAAACACTGATACACAGCTCAGAACAAATATATAATCTCTTTGAAGCACAAAACCTCACTGGAAAAGTGATCAATCACGGCTGACAGAAGAACTTAAAGATAGTATTCGGATCAAAGGAGAACACTTGGAAAGGTGCCAAGAAAATAGAGTGCTGGGAAAATTTCAAAAAGAAAGACATCGCTGAAAAAAGTGAAAGTAGAATAGAGGAAAATGACAATAGAAACATGGAAACATGGAAAATAGGTGCAGGAGGAGGCCATTCGGCCCTTCGAGCCAGCACCACCATTCATTGTGATCATGGCTGATCGTCCCAATCAATAACCCATGCCTGCCTTCTCCCCATATCCCTTGATTCCACTAATCCCTAGAGCTCTATCTAACTCTCTCTTAAATCCATCCAGTGACTTGGCCTCCACTGCCCTCTGTGGCAGGGAATTCCACAAATTCCAATACATTTATAAGGAAGTCTGAATGATTCCATAAGACAGACACAAAATGCCGGAGTAACTCAGCGGGACAGGCAGCATCTCTGGAGAGAAGGAATGGGTGACGTTTCGGGTGGAGACCCTTCTTCAGTCAGGGACGAGGGAGGCACAGAGATATGGAAGGGTAAGGTGTGAAAACGAGAGATCCAAGGCGACGCAGATCAGGGAAAATGTAGGATGGGTCGTTGTTAACGAGGGGAAGGTGACAACGAGGCTTGCAGAGATTAAATGTAATCAGGAGGACAGTCAGACTGGTCGGAGAACTAGGATGGGGGAGGGATGGAGAGAGAGGTGACTTGAAGTTAGAGAAGTCGTGATTGATACCGCTGGGGTGTAAGCTGCCCAACTGAAATATATATGTCAAAGTTTAGCAAAGGTTAATGCAGGTCGCGTGCAGACTGAGAGAAGAGAAATTACAATTCAGGATAAGGAAAGGCCAGGAAAATATAGTCAATATTTTGTGTTGCTCGATATTCACACAGTGGGTGTATGGAACGAGCTGCCAAAGGAGGTAGTTGAGGCTGGGACGAAAACAGCATTTAGTTGGACGGGTACATGTCCAGAGGGATGGGTTTCATAGGTTCGTAAGTGATGGGAGCAGAATTAGGCCATTCGGCCCATTAAGTCTACTCCGCCATTCAATCGTGGCTGATCTATCTCTCCCTCTCAACCCCATTCTCCCCGTAACCCCCCGACACATCCAAGAATATGTGGGATTTATCAGCCTTCAATCCCATTCATTTACCCAGTATTGTACCTATGTTTAGTTTAGCTTAGTTTAGTTCCGAGACACAGCGCGGAAACAGGCCCTTCGGCCCACCGAGTCCGCGCCGACCAGCACAATCCTGTCCTATCCACATGGTAAGGAGGCCACCTCATCTACTGCATCTGGTGTTCCCGATGCGGCCTCCTTACAATGTGGATAGGACAGGTTTAGAGGGATTTGGGCCAAATACATGGGCAGGTGTAGATGGGGCATGTTGGTCAGTGTGGGCAAGTCGGGCCGAAGGGCCTGTTTCCACGCTGTATGACTCTATGACTTATATGGAGAGGTTAGGTTGATTGAGTTAGCTTTCCATGGAATGCAGGTGGCCGAGGGGTGACATGATAGAAGGATGTCAGACCTTCAGAGGCATAGATAAGGTGGACGGCATCCATTTCCCACGTTCTCCACTACGAAATAGAATTCAACACAAAAGACGTTCCTTTCATAGTGGAGAACATCAGGGAATGAAGATGTGAGAGAAAGGGACCGGTAGAGTTGCTGCCTCACAGCGCCAGAGACCCGGGTTCCATCCCGACTATGGCCGCTGTCTGTACGGAGTTTGTACCTTCTCCCCGTGACCTGCGCGGGTCTTCTCCAAGAGCTCTGCTTTCCTCCCACACTCCAAAGACGTGCAGGTTTGTAGGTTAATTGGCTTGGCGTAAGTGTAACATGTAAAATGTAAAGGTAGACAAAAATGCTGGAGAAACTCAGCGGGTGCGGCAGCATCTATGGAGCGAAGGAAATAGGCAACGTTTCGGGACGAGACCCTTCTTCAGACTGGTGAAGGATGGGGGGGGGCAGGGGGGCGGGGAGAAGAAAGGAAAAAGGAAGAGGAGGAGCCCGGGGGCTGAGGAGAGCTGAGAAGGGGAGGAGACAGCAAGGGTTACCGGAAATTGGAGAATCACTGTTTATGCCGCTAGGGTGCAGACTGCCCAAGCGGAATATGAGGTAAAATTGTCCCTAGTGTGTGTGTAGGGTAGCGTTAGTGTGCGGGGATCGCTGGTCGGCGCGGACTCGGCGGGCCGAAGGGCCTGTTTCCGCGCTGTATCTCTGAACTAAACTAAACATAGGTACAATACTGGGTTAAATGAACGGGATTGAAGGCTCATAAATCCCAAGGAAACGATCTCAATCTTGGATTGAGGATTGGATAACAAACAGGAAGAAATGGATAATTTTCTGGTCGGGGAGCCGAGATTGGTGCGGTTCAGTACTGACATGTCCTTCAGTGTCGATCGTAGATAAATATTAAATTCGACCAAAGTCAGTAAATAGCAATAACAATGGCCGTAGCTGCAGGTTTATATGACCTGCTGAGTTACTCCAGCATTTTGGTGTATTTCGTACAATAAGTCAAGGGAAATCACTGGTACTTTTTACATTGATTTTCAAAAGGGATTAGCAAGATCCCAAGTAATAGAAGTAATAAAATTAATGCTCAAGATGATTAATGCTAGCCTTTATTTCGAGAGGACTAGAGCATAAAAAAACAGGGGTGTAACGCTGAGACTCTATAAGGCCCTGGTCAGGCCACATTTGGGGTATTGTGAGCAGTTTTGGGCCCCATATCTGAGGAAGGATGTGCTGGCTCTGGAGAGGGTCCAGAGGAGGTTTACGAGAATGATCCCAGGAATGAGTGGGTTAACGTACGATGAGCGTTTGACGGCACTGGGCCTGTACTCGCTGGAGTTTAGAAGGATGAGGGGGGGAACCTCATTGAAACTTACCGAATAGTGAAAGGCCTGGATAGAGTGGATGTGGAGAGGATGTTTCCACTAGTGGGAGAGTCTAGGACCAGAGGTCACAGCCTCAGATTTAAAGGACGCACCTTTAGGAAAGAGATGAGGAGGAATTTCTTTAGTCGGAGGGTGGTGAATCTGTGGAATTCATTGCCACAGACGGCTGTGGAGGCCAATAGATATTTTTAAGGCAGAGTTTGACAGATTCTTGATTAGTACGGGTGTCGGGGTTACGGGGAGAAGGCAGGAGAATGGGGTTGAGAGGGAGAGATAGATCAGCCATGATTGAATCGCGGAGTAGGCTCGATGGGCCGAACGGCATAATTCTGCTCCTAGAACGTATGAACGTGAACTTTTGATGCGTGCTCTGTTCTGGCTATAGAATCAAAATGCTGGAGTAACTCAGCGGGACAGGCAGCATCTCTAGAGAGACGCAATGGGTGACGTTTCGGGTCGAGACCCTTCTTCAGACCCAATTTGTTCTCTCAGTGTGAGCACAGCACAGCCACTGGATACAGACACCATGGCATAGGCCTGTAGCGCCACCTATTGGAATAGGTGCTTCATACACAGTCCCGAACACACAGCAATGCTCATGAATAATGCCTGACACCTCTTCCAAATGTAGATAGACACAAAGTGGTGGAGTAACTCAGCGGGGACAGGCAGCCTCTCTGGAGAGAAGGAATGGGTGACGTTTCGGGTCGAGACCCTTCTTCAGATCGAGACCCTTCCTCAAACTGCAGCCCGGGTTCCATCCTGACTACGGGTGCTGTCTGTACGGAGTCTGCACGTTCTCCCCGTGACCCGCGTGGGTTTTCCCCGGGTGCTCCGGTTTCCTCCCACACTCCAAAGAAGCACAGGTTTTTTTGTAGGTTAATTGGCTTTGGTAAAAAATGGTGAATTGTCACCTGGTGTGCGTGTGTGTGTGTAGGATAGTGGTAGTGCGAGGAGTGATCGCTGGTCGGCGCGGACTGGTGGGCCGAAGGGCCTGTTCCCCCCCACCCCGTATCTCTAAACTAAACTAAGACGGGTCATGACACCATGACTAACTGGGCTGGGCGAGGAATGTGCCTTGGTAATATCCTGTTGTGTGCAGTAGGTCAGGGGCAATACAAATGGAGTTTGGGTTTGCATATAAACAGGATGGCTCAACAGCCCAGGAATGGCCATGTGCAAGGGTTAAATCATTTGTCATTGTTTCGGCTGTGCATGGAGAATGGGGAGAAGCACATTCCTCGTTTTAAACAAACTGTTACCAGTTCCGAATTTTCCGATCTACGCAGGGATTATAAAAGCCTTCCTATCGTGCAGCAGAGAGCAAAACAACTTGTTTTGTAACTGAAGATAGACACAAAATGGCGGAGAAACTCAGCGGATCAGGCAGGGATGCTTATCTAAGATGGATCTAAGTGCTCCTGTAGAGTGATACTTGTACTGAGCTGTACACAAAAATGACTTTCACTGTTCCTCGGTACATGTGAAACATAAAACACCATCTCTGGAGATTATAGGTTCGAGTAAAAGTATTAGGCCATTCGAGCCTACTCCGCCATTCAGACATGGCTGATCTATCTTTCCCTCTCAACCCCATTCTCCTGCCTTCTCCCCATAACCCCCTGACGCCCATATTAATCTAGAATCTGTCAATCTCTGCCTTAAAAATATCCACGTAACTAATGAACGTAACTAATACAGCAGTCTCTGTACCACACCAGAAAATCAACCTAATATCGCAAAAAGAACCAATTTAACACAGCAGAGCCCGTTGAATGCAACCACACAGCTGCTTATTACAGCCAAGTTTATTTGCAGCCACAAAGTCAATTTGCTTCACATCAAATATTCCATTTCTAACTAGATCATCTGTCTCATACAATGGTGTCTATGTAATGCATCAAATAGTGCCCAATGTTTTAAAAAGCAAGCAATGTTTCCTTAATAGAGTCAAGAGTGACTAATCACTAATCCAATGTCAAGTCATGTCCTTATACCTCCTCCCTCCCCGACAGTGCTTTCAGGTGAGGCAGAGGTTCACTGGCACCTCCCCCAACCTCATCTGCTGTATCAGCTGTTCCAGGTGTGGGCTCCTGCACATCGGCGAGACCAAGCGCAGGCTCGGCGATTGTTTCGCTGAACACCTCCGCCCAGTCTGCCTAAACCTACCTGATCTCCTGGTGGCTGCCAAACACTTTAACTCCCCCACCCATTCCCACATTGGCCTTTCTGCCCTGGGCCTCCTCCACTGTCAGAGTGAGGCCACATGCAAATTGGAGGACCAGCATGTCGGTGTGAAAACGCACACACCTCCAGATTCAGGGACAGTTTCTTCCCGGCTGTTATCAGGCAACTGAACCATCCGATCACCAACTAGAGAGCGGCCCTGACCACCCATCTACCTCATTGGAGACCCACGGACTATCTTTAATCAGACTATCTTTACTGGACGATCTTGCATTAATACCTTACTTCCATCATCCTGTATCTGTACACTGTGGACGGCTCGATTGTAATCATGTATTGTCATTCTGCTGACTGGATAGCACGCAACAAAAGCTTTTCACTGTACCTCAGTACACTTGGCACACAATAAACTGAACTAAAATAAACGAAACCAAATAATTTAAATGAAGATTTACGAGGATGTTGCCAGGGATCGTGGACCTGAGCTACAGGGAGAGGTTGGACAGGCTAGGATCTTATTCCTTGGAGTGCAGGAGGATGAAGGGTGATCTTATATAGGAATATAAAATCATGAGGGGAATAGAAGTCTTTTACCCAGAGTAGGGCAATCAAGAACCAGAGGACACAGGATTTAAGTTGAGAGGGGCAAGATTTAACAGGAATCTGAGGGGTAACTTTTTCACTCAGAGGGTGGAGGGTGTATGGAACGAGCTGCCACAGGAGGTAGTTAAGGCAGGGACTATAACAACAGGGTGACCACGGTGGCGCAGCGGTAGAGTTGCCGCCTTACAGCGAATGCAGCGCCGGAGACTCAGGTTCGATCCCGACTACGGCTGCTGTCTGTACGGAGTTTGCACGTTCACCCCGTGACCTGCGTGGGGTTTCTCCGAGATCTTCGGTTTCCTCCCACACTCCAAAGACGTGCAGGTTTGTAGGTTAATTGGCTTGGTGTAAATGTAAAATTGTCCCTCGTGTGTGTAGGGTGGTGTTCGTGTGCGGGGGTGGCTGGTCGGCACGGACCCGGTGGGCCGAAGGGCCTGTATCCGCGCAGTATCTCTAAAGTCTAAAGCGTGTCGGATAGTGCTGGTGTACGGGGATCGCTAGTCGGCGCGGACTCGTTGGGCCGAAGGGCCTGTTTCCGCGCTGTATCTCTAAACTAAACGAAACATTTAAAAGACTTAGAGGGACATGGGCCAAATGCGGGCAGGTGGGACTAGCGTAGATGTGGCATGTTGGTCGAGTTGGACAAGTTGGACTGAGGGGCCTGTTTCTGGACTGTACATCTCTACGACTCAATCTAAACTTCCTATTTAATACCAAAAACTATTTAATATAGTAAGTAGATCTATGTAATACAACCCCAGAATATCTCTTTATTGCATGGTTTTAATGGGGTATGTATTCAAAGCAACAGGCACAGATAAATACCACAACCAGAGATGCTTCATAACACAACCAGTCCATTATATACAGCGGGGTCTATTTAATACAGCATACAGTTCACAGTTAAGAGAGCAAAGAGTTTCTATTGAATGTCATGAAGAGAATCCATTGTAAAGAGAATTGCCTGCATAATATAACAGTGATGACTGATTTAATTTAGCTGACATTATATCAGAGATAGCAATGTCTATTTAATTTAGCAATCAGGGTCTTTTTAACGCAGGATACAATGACTGCTGCATGGGCTTATGCATTAGACACAAAAATGCTGGAGTAACTCAGCGGGACAGGCAGCGTCTCCGGAGAGAAGGAATGGGTGACGTTTCGGGTCGAGACCCTTCTTCAGACTGAAAACAAAAAGTGCTTAATACAAAAAGCAAAGATCATTTGAGACAGCCTGTGTTTTTGAACACAGCAGTCCAGGTAGATATTTTAGTTTCGTTTGGAGATACAGCGTGAAAACAGGCCCTTCGGCCCACAGAGTTCGTGCCGACCAGCCATCCCCGCACACGAACACTCTCCTACACCCAGTCGGGACAATTGACAGGTTTTACCGAAGCCAAATTAAACTACAAACCTGCACGTCTTTGGAGTGTGGGAGGAAACCAGAGCACCCGGAGAAAACCCACGCAGGTCACGGGGAGAGAACGTGCAAACTCCGTACAGACAGCACCCGTAGTCGGGATCGAACCCGGGTCTCTGGCGCTGTGAGGCAGCAACTCTACCGCTGCCTACTGAGCCTAGATTTTAGTCCACTTCCATAAAAAATATTATGCCAATGAATTCTGTCAGACAATAAAAACAATGATTAATAAGTCCATTGCAGATAATTCGGACAAAATCGTTCAAATGTTCCATAAAACAAAATCCAATCTTATTAGAGTTAAATAATTAGCTTGTCATGGTGGATTTATATGATGTAGTCTTTATGTAATGACTTTAGGGAGAAATGTCAGATATTCCCTGCAATACATCACACCGAGAGGATTAAATGTCTTTGGACTTCAGATCTTAGAGATACAGCAATATCCTTCAAGGAAACCCATGTGGTCACATGGAGAAGGCGCAAACTGGTCTGTCAACAGCTCCATCCAGGACCGCAAGAAATTGCAGCGAATTGTGGACGCAGCCCGGACCATCACACAAGCCAACCTCCCTTCCGTTGACTCCATCTACACCTCACGCTGCCTCGGCGTGATCAAGGACCAGTCTCACCCCCGGCCACTCCCTCTTCTCCCCTCTCCCATCGGGCAAGAGGTACAGAAGTGTGAAAACGAATGCACACACCTCCAGATTCAGAGACAGTTTCTTCCCAGCTGTTATCAGGCAACGGAACCATCCTACCACAACCAGAGAGCAGTGCTGAACTACTATCTACCTCATTGGTGACCCTCGGACTATCCTTGATCGGGCTTTGCTGGCTTTACCTTGCACTAAACGCTATTCCCTTATCACGGCTGCTATCTGTACGGAGTTTGTGCGTTCTCCCAATGACCGCGTGGTTTGTAGGCTCATTGGCTTGGTATAAGTGTAAATAGTCCCTAGTGTATGTAGGGTGGTGTTAATGTGCGGGGATCGCTGGTCGGCGCAGACCCGGTGGGCCGGTTTTCACGCTGTATCTCTAAACTAAACTAAAATGAGCAGGAAGGAACAGCAGATGCTGGTTTAAACCGAAGACGGGCACAAAAAGCTGGAGTAACTCAGCGGGACAGGCAGCGTCTCTGGAGAGAAGGAATGGGTGACGTTTCCGGTCAAAGAAGGGTCTCGACCCGAAACGTCACCCATTCCTTCTCTCCAGAGAAAACATACAAGATTGTTAAGGGCTTTGACACGCTAGAGGCAGGAAACATGTTCCCGATGTTGGGGGAGTCCAGAACCAGGGGCCACAGTTTAAGAATAAGGAGTAAGCCATTTAGAACGGAGACAAGGAAACACTTTTTCTCACAGAGAGTGGTGAGTCTGTGGAATTCTCTGCCTCAGAGGGCGGTGGAGGCAGGTTCTCTGGATGCTTTCAAGAGAGAGCTAGATAGGGCTCTTAAAAATAGTGGAGTCAGGGGATATGGGGAGAAGGCAGGAACGGGGTACTGATTGGAGATGATCAGCCATGATCACATTGAATGGCGGTGCTGGCTTGAAGGGCCGAATGGCCTACTCCTGCACCTATTGTCTATTGTCTATTGTCTCCAGAGATGCAGAAACTAGAATGAGCCTGATGAATAACAATAGTATGCCTGTTATTTGTGACACAGTTGTAATACTGCCAAGGCTAAGTTGCTCTGACATACAAACCATCAATATTATTCATTAAACTCAATATTCCCGACCTGCACAGACTCCGAGTCTGCAAGTTGAAAGGATGCTAATGCTTGCCGAGTGAACGATTCTTCATGTCTCCATCGCTGTCTGGTCTGAATCCATGACCTAAGGCTGGGAGAGTGAGGGGCTCTTTGAGAGATGGTGAATCGCCATGATAGACACAAAAAGCTGGAGTAACTCAGCGGGACTGGCAGCATCTCTGGAGAGAAGGGATGGGTTATGTTTCGGCTCGGGACCCTTCTTCAGACTGAGATTCATAGAGTCATTCAGAAGAAGGGTCTCGACCCGAAACGTCACCCAGTCCTTCTCCCCAGGGATGCTGCCTGAGTTACTCCAGCATTTGGTGTCTATCTTCGGTTTAAACCAGCATCTGCAGTTCCTTCCTACACATCACCTATCCATGTTCTCCACAGATGCTGCCTGACCCGCTGAGTTACTCCAGCACTCTGTGAAACGTCACCTATCCATGTTCTCCACAGATGTTGCCTGACCTGCTGAGTTACTCCAGCACTCTGTGAAACGTCACCTATCCATGTTCTCCACAGATGCTGCCTGACCCGCTGAGTTACTCCAGCACTCTTTGAAACGTCACCTATCCATGTTCTCCACAGATGCTGCCTGACCCGCTGAGTTACTCCAGCACTCTGTGAAACGTCACCTATCCATGTTCTCCACAGATGCTGCCTGACCCGCTGAGTTACTCCGGCACTCTGTGTCTATCTTCAGTGTAAGCCAGCATCTGCAGTTCTTTAGTTTTTAGGTTTTTAGTTCAGTTTAGTTTTAGAGATACAGCGCGGAAATAGGCCCTTCGGCCCACCGACCAGCGATCCTCTCACACTAACACCATCCTACACGGACTAGGGACAATTTTTATATTTACCAAGCCAATTAACCTACAAACTGGCACGTCTTTGGAGTGTGGGAGGAAACCGAAGATCTCGGAGAAAACCCACGCAGATCACGGGGAGAGCGTACAAACTCCGTACAGACAGCACCCGTAGTCGGGATCAAACCCGGGCCTCCGGCGCTGCATTCGCTGTAAGGCAGCAACTCTACCGCTGCGCCACCGTGACCGCCCAATAAGATATTGGATATCTTGGATGTAAGATAAGTTCTCTTTTACATATGGGTCTGAAGAAGGGTCTCGACCCGAAACGTCACCCATTCCTTCTCTCCAGAGATGCTGTCTGAGTTACTCCAGCATTTTGTGTCTATCTTCGGTTGAAACCAGAATCTGCAGTTCCTTCCTGCACGTGGATCCCCCATGGTCTTTTTGGGGGGACATGCGGTGGAGGGTATTATGCCGAGGAGTCCCATGCAACCAATATCTGAGCCGGCTCACAGGCTCGCCTGCCTGCTGCCTCTTCTGTGGGCTTGGAGAGTCTGTGTCCCACGTATATGAATGAATAGTGAAGGAAGGAACCGCAGATGCTGGTTTGCACCGAAGATAGACACAAAATGCTGGAGTAACTTAGCAGGGACAAGCAGCAACTCTGGAGAGGAATGGGTGGAATTTCGGGTCAAGACCCTTCTTCAGACTGTGAATTCTTTATCGCCACATGCGACAAATCACAGTGACATTATTTGCTTTGTACACCCACGGTATGCAAAGGGTCGGCACCTAAAGGGCGCTGACGGAGTTACAAAGTACCCCGCGCAGGCTCCTCCTTTGTTCTCCGCCTCCCCCTCCTCATGGCGGTCCCCTCATGCTGGGTCCTCCTGTTTTCTCCCCCCCGCCAACCCACCCACCCCCACCCTCACGGCAGTTCCCCCGCGCCGGGTCAATAGCCAATGGACAATAGACAATAGGTGCAGGAGTAGGCCATTCGGCCCTTCGAGCCAGCACCGCCATTCAATGTGATCATGGCTGATCATCCCCAATCAGTACCCCGTTCCTGCCATCTCCCCATATCCCCTGACTCCGCTATTTTTAAGAGCCCTACCTAGCTCTCTCTTGAAAGTATCCAGAGAACCTGCCTCCACCATCCTCCGAGGCAGAGAATTCCACAGACTCACCACTCTCTGTGAGAAAAAGTGTTTCCTCGTCTCCGTTCTAAATGGCTTACTCCTTATTCTTAAACAGTGTGGCCCCTGTGGTCCTCCTTATGTGTATTGTGTGAGGCTGCAGCCCCTGCACCAATATCTAAAGGGGCTGCTCCTTGCCTTCTGGCTGCACTTCCCACCCACCACCCTCATCTTTGGACACCCCTGTGCGTAGGGGAGAGGGTAAGGGGGGACAGGGCAGCATCTCTGGAGAGAAGGAATGGGTGACGTTTCGGGTCGAGATCCTTCTTCAGAACTATTAGGGAGAGGGGAGGCAGGGGTTACAAGTTACGTTGAATGGCTTGTGATAAACATCTTTCCCTTTTAAGGGAAAACAGGAATCCGTCAGGAATTTCCCTTGAGTGGCGGAGGGGGGGAATTCAAATTCTGTGCCAAAGTTCAGACCCAAGTTGCCAAATATATAATACTTGGACCTTGACAGTCTGGGTTTGCGGTGCCAAAAATATAATTGTGGACATGTTGGTTGAATTGTTCTGCTCAAGTTATTGACGCATTTGTTTGGTCTTGTTTGCGTTAACAACGAGGGTGCCTGAGAAAGATCACAATCTCTCTGCCGGCCGGTAAATCAATGCTTGAAATACTTCAACTGGAGTGGTATCGCAAAGCGTGGAGCGCTCTGTCAAGGTAAATTTTCCGACCACAGACCCCCTGATTATGAACATTTCTGCTGGCAGACCCTTTTAGACATTTGGCCTTGGGACATTTGGCCAAGTTTAGACTTGACTTTTTAGACTTTAAAGATGCATCGGGGAAACAGGCCCTTCGGCCCACCGAGTCTGTGCTGACCAGCGATAGACAATAGACAATAGGTACAGGAGTAGGCCATTCGGCCCTTCGAGCCAGCACCGCCATTCAATGTGATCATGGCTGATCATCCCCAATCAGTACCCCGTTCCTGCCTTCTCCCCATATCCCCTGACACCTCTATCTTTAAGAGCCCTATCTAGCTCTCTCTTGAAAGCATCCAGAGAACCTGCCTCCACCGCCCACTGAGGCAGAGAATTCCACAGACTCACCACTCTGTGAGAAAAAGTGTTTCCTCGGCTCCGATGCCCGTACACTAGCACTATCCTACACACTTTAGACTTTAGAGATACAGCGCGGAAACAGGCCCTTTGGCCCACCGAGTCCGTGCCGACCAGCGATCCCCATACACCAACACTATCCTACACAGTTTAGACTTTGGAGATACAGCGCGGATACAGGCCCTTCGGCCCACTGAGTCCGTGCCGACCAGCGATCCCTGTACAATCGCACTATCCTCCACACGAGAGACAATGAACATTTGTTACCAAAGCCAATTAACCTACAAACCCGCACGTCTCTGGGGTGTGGGATGAAACCGGAGCACCCGGAGAAAACCCACGAGGTCAGCAGGTGACGGAACAAACTCCGTACAGACAGCACCAGTAGTCGGGACCGCACCCTGGCGCTGTGAGGCAGCAACTCTACCGCTGCGCCACCGTGCCGCGCCTTATCAATCAATCTCGAGACCAGACCATTCTCCTCTCCGCTAATGAACCGCGCCAACAATTGTGGCCCTCATAGCAAGACCAGCGCACTAGATAAACAATTGTGGGTGGATCTGACAAACACAGTTTAAAAATAACCCTTTTCCGTTTCAAAGCTGCAAGCGATATGAGATTAACACTGCTGGAAACAGAAATTGATGATGAGATCAAAGATAGAATTGCATGTTGGGCTCCAGCCTTCTGAAGCACTGGCCCGCACAATGTACCTTGGAAACACACTCCAAGGGCGTGTTCTCAAAGTGATGCCTGGAAAGATTAGGGCACTGTTTGCCGGTGAATATCAATGAGTGAGAGGTTTCAGTGGGAGTTGTCGAGATACAGCGCCCGAGGTCAGGACCGAGATAGGAGCAGGAGTAGGCCATTCGGCCCTTTGAGCCAGCACCGCCATTCAATAGATAATAGACAATAGGTGCAGGAGTAGGCCATTCGGCCCTTCGAGCCAGCGCCGCCATTCAATAGGCAATAGGCAATAGGTGCAGGAGTAGGCCATTCGGCCCTTCGAGCCAGCACCGCCATTCAATAGATAATAGAAAATAGGTGCAGGAGAAGGCCATTCGGCCCTTCGAGCCAGCACCGCCATTCAATAGACAGTAGGCAATAGGTGCAGGAGTAGGCCATTCGGCCCTTCGAGCCAGCACCGCCATTCAATAGATAATAGACAATAGGTGCAGGAGAAGGCCATTCGGCCCTTCGAGCCAGCACCGCCATTCAATAGATAATAGGCAATAGGTGCAGGAGTAGGCCATTTGGCCCTTCGAGCCAGCACCGCCATTCAATAGATAATAGGCAATAGGTGCAGGAGTAGGCCATTCGGCCCTTCAAGCCAGCACCGCCATTCACTGTCATCATGGCTGATCATCCCCAATCAGTACCCTGTTCCTGCCTTCTCCCCGTATCCATTGACTCCGCTATCTTTAAGAGCTCTGTCTAGCTCTCTCTTGAAAGCAACCTTTAAGAAACAATTAGACAGGTACATGGAGAGGACAGGTTTAATGGGATATGGCCCAAAGACGGGCAGGTGGGACTAGTGTAGAAGGGGCATGTTGGTCGGTGTGGGCAAGATGGACTGAAGGGCACACGAGCTGATTGAAGGGAGTGTGGAGGTGTTGACCAGAACCCGCACGTCTTTGGAGAGTGGGAGGAAACCAGGGCACCCGGAGAGATCCCACGCAGGTCACGGGGAGAGAATGTGCAAACTCCACATAGACAGCGCCCGAGGTCAGGATGGAACCCGGGTCTCTGGCGCTGTGAGGCAGCAACTCTACCGCTGCGCCACCGTGCCGTGCAGCGATCATAATCACCTTATTATCACAGAATACCATAGCCTGGATCACTTCCTTTCCATCCCAACATAATGCAGCCTGTTTTGTTTCAGAACACAAACTACTTAAGGAAGAATTTCCCTGTCATTGTTCTCATGGGAAAGAAAACAAATTGTTCCGAAGGAATTTTGATTGGTTTTAAGACATTGTTTTGCCTTCCTCTCCACCGACCCATGTTGTAGCGATTCTGCTGTCCATGAAAAAGTTGCCCCGTTTGGTAGGATGTATGAAGATGCTAATGAAGAAAGCTAATGCAATGTTGGCCTTGATAACAAGAGGATTTCAGTACAGGAGTAAAGAGGTTCTTCTGCAGTTGTATAGGGCTCTGGTGAGACCACATCTGGAGTATTGTGTCCAGTTTTGGTCTCCTAATTTGAGGAAGGACATCCTTGTGATTGAGGCAGTGCAGCGTAGGTTCACGAGATTGATCCCTGGGATGGCGGGACTGTCGTATGAGGGAAGATTGAAAAGACTAGGTTTGTATTCACTGGAGTTTAGAAGGATGAGGGGATATCTTATTGAAACATATAACATTATAAAAGGACTGGACAAGCTAGATGCAGGAAAAATGTTCCCAATGTTGGGCGAGTCCAGAACCAGGGGCCACAGTCTTAGAATAAAGGGGAGGTCATTTAAGACTGAGGTGAGAAAAAACGTTTTCACCCAGAGAGTTGTGAATTTGTGGAATTCCCTGCCACAGAGGGCAGTGGAGGCCAAGTCACTGGATGGATTTAAGAGAGAGTTAGATAGAGCTCTAGGGGCTAGTGGAGTCAAGGGATACGGGGAGAAGGCAGGCACGGGTTATTGATTGGGGACGATCAGCCATGATCACAATGAATGGGCGGTGCTGGCTCGAAGGGCCGAATGGCCTCCTCCTGCACCTATTTTCTATGTTTCTCTTTTCTATGTAAGACTACATTGGCTGGAGACCTCTTCCTGGAAGAGCCCCTATCCATCTCTAACAGGTCGATCAAGATAGACACAAAATGCTGGAGTAACTCAGCGGGACAGGCAGCATCTCCAGACATTTTCTACATGTTCAATTCTACATTTTCCTTGATCTCATCTCCTTTGATGTCTCGTTTTCACGCCTGACCCTTCCTTATCTCTGTGCCTCCTCGCCTGAAGAAGGGTCTCGACCTGAAACGTCACCCCATTCCTTCTCTCCACAGATGCTGCCTGTCCCGCTGAGTTACTCCAGCTTTTTGCGTCTATCTTTTGTTTCGGGTCGAGGCCCTCCTTCAGACTGAGAGTCAGGGGAGAGGGAGTCCAGAGAGAAGGAAGGGTAAGGTGTGAAAACGAGATCAAAGCAGAGGATGTTAAAGGAAATGTTGGCTGAGGGGAAGGTGATAACGAGGCATACAATCAGTAATATTTAAACAGGAGGATGGTGAAACTGGTCGGAAAACTAGGATTGGGGAGGAATGGGGAGAGAGGAAGGCAAGGGTTACTTGAAGTTAGAGAAATCAATGTTAATACCGCTGGGGTGTAAGCTGCCCAAGTGAAATATGAGTAGCAGTTCCTCCAATTTGCGCTGGACCTCACTCTGACAGTTTATCAATGTGAAGAACGCACTATTATTTATCTGTAGAAGGGTCTCGACCCGAAACGTCACCCATTCCTTCTCTCCAGAGATGCTGCCTGTCCCGCTGAGTTACTCCAGCTTTTTGTGTCTGTCTTCGGTTTAAACCAGCACCTGCAGTTCCTTCTTTCACATTATTTTAGTTTAGTTTAAAGATACAGCGTGGAAACAGGCCCTTCGGCCCGTCGAGTCCGTGCGGACCAGCGATCCCCGCGCACTAACACTATCCTACACACACCAGGGACAATTTACATTTACACCAAGCCAATTAACCTTCAAACCTGCACGTCTTTGGAGTGTGGGATGAAACCGGGGTACCCAGAGAAAACCCACGCAGGTCACGGGGAGAAGGTACAAACTCCGTACAGACAGCACCCGTGGTCGGGATGGAACCCGGGTCTCAGGCGCTGTGAGGCAGCAACTCTAACGCTGCGCCCGTATTTTGTGAGTGCTGTCGTTTCTCTTGGGTTAGTTTGCACAGAGATTTGTCTTTGGCTCATGGAGAGTGGAGAATATTTCAGGAGGAGGCGACTTTAACACTCAGGGGGTAGTCCGTATCTGGCCAGTGAAAGCTATAGCAGCAGATAAAATTATGACTTTACGCTGCCTCGGCAAGGCAAGCAGCACAATCAAGGACCAGTCTCACCCCGGCCACTCCCTCTTCTCCCCTCTCCCATCGGGCAAGAGGTACAGAAGTGTGAAAATGAACGCACACACCTCCAGATTCAGGGACAGTTTCTTCCCAGCTGTTATCAGGCAACTGAACCACCCACTCACTGACTAGCGAGCAGTTCTGACCTCCCATCGACCTCATGGCACCGGGCCTGCACTCGCTGGAGTTTAGAAGGATGAGGGGGTGACCTCATTGAAACTTACCAAATAGTGAAGGGCCTGGATAGAGTGGGTGCGGAGAGGATGTTTCCACTAGTGGGAGAGTCCAGGACCAGAGGGCACAGCCTCAGAATTAAAGGACGTTCCTTTTAGGAAGGAGACGAGGAGGAATCTCTTTGGTCAGAGGGTGGTGAATCTGTGGGATTCATTGCCACAGAAGGCCAAAGGATGTTCGAAAGGCTGAGAGGCTTAGAGAAGCATTGATAGTAGGAGAGACTGAGGGCTGAATGGCCTGCTTCTGTGCTGTAATACTCCATGTAGTTCCATTCCAGAAGATAAAATTCCCCAATTTTATGTTAAGTTAAGCTTAAGCTTAAGTTTAGCTTAAGTTAAAACGAACAAGATTGGTCTCTTGTCCCTAAATTCCCGAGGGATAGAGGGAGTACGGAGAAGGTTCGCCAGACTGATTCCTGGGATGGCAGGACTTTCATATGAAGAAAGACTGGATAGACTCGGCTTGTACTCGCTAGAATTTAGAAGATTGAGGGGAGGATCTTATAGAAACTTACAAAATTCTTAAGAGGTTGGACAGGCTAGATGCAGGAAGATTGTTCCCGATGTTGGGGAAGTCCAGAACAAGGGGTCACAGTTTAAGGATAAGGGGGAAGTCTTTTAGGACCCAGATGAGAAAAACATTTTTCACACAGAGAGTGGTGAATCTGTGGAACTCTCTGCCACAGAAGGTAGTTGAGGCCAGTTCATTGGCTATATTTAAGAGGGAGTTAGATGTGGCCCTTGTGGCTAGAGGGATCAGGGGGTATGGAGAGAAGGCAGGGATGGGATACTGAGTTGGATGATCAGCCATGATCATATTGAATGGCGGTGCAGGCACGAAGGGCCGAATGGCCTACTCCTGCACCTATTTTCTTTGTTTCTATGGATTGGGAATTGGAATCCCAGTGGTAGCCTCCCCAGCTGACTGCAAGGGCTGCCCTCAGTATATACATACATATATATATATATATATATATATATATATTATTTCTGGAACACAAAATAGGACGCTGCGTGGAAAATAAAAAGTGCAAACACAGCAAAAAAAAACACAGCCAAAGTTTCGCAAGGGCATGGTGTCATATGCGTGATAGATCGGGAGGCCTCTTCAAGCGGGGACGGGATAATGAAGATAGGAAACCCACGACTGTATTAAAGCTGCGATTCTTTGTTGGAAAAGCTGAAGCCTGGACAAGAGCCAGGCAGGAAAAGGCAGCAATAAGCGAATATTTGAGTTGCTCCCACATCCACGCTCTGGCCGCTGCCAATATTACGAAGAGCAACAGGAAACTGTGAGGGGAGGACGGATTTCGTGGAGAGGGACTGACCGTGTCACCAGGAGGGGTGGGCTGTCCAAAACTTCATTCCTTTTCTGCTATTACTTTGGCTTCGTGCGTGTGTGTGTGTGTGTTTGTGTGTGTGTGTGTGTTTGTGTGGCTGGGACAAATTTGCAGCACAGTTCGAGACCACTGTCTCTACACAGCCTAGATGTGAGACGAATCTGAGTTGTTGCTGCTGCCCGACTAGACCAGAACAGAGACTTTAAACAGAGTTATCACAGGTACGTCAATGTCACACACACACACACAGCGCCGGTTAGACAATAGACAATAGGTGCCGGAGTAGAGGCCATTCGGCCCTTCGAGCCAGCACCGCCATTCAATGTGATCATGGCTGATCATCCCCAATCAGTACCCCGTTCCTGCCTTCTCCCCATATCCCCTGACTCCACTATCTTTTAAGAGCCCTATCTAGCTCTCTCTTGAAAGCATCCAGAGAACCTGCCTCCACCACCCTCTGAGGCAGAGAATTCCACAGACTCACCACTCTCTGTGAGAAAAAGTGTTTCCTCGTCTCCGTTCTAAATGGCTTACTCCTTATTCTTAAACTGTGTGTGGCCCCTGGTTCTGGACTCCCCCAACATCGGGAACATGTTTCCTGCCTCCAGCGTGTCCAAGCCCTTAACAATCTTATATGTTTCAATGAGATTCCCTCTCATCCTTCTAAACTCCAGAGTGTACAAGCCCAGCTGCTCCATTCTCTCAGCATATGACAGTCCCGCCATCCCGGGAATTAACCTACGCTGCACTCCCTCACTAGCAAGAATACACTAATGTCGTGTTTAAGAAGGAACTGCAGATGCTGGCAAATCGAAGGTAGACAAAAGTGCTGGAGAAACTCAGCGGGTGCAGCAGCATCTATGGAGCGAAGGAAATAGGCAAACGTTTCGGGTCGGGACCCTTCTTCAGACAAAGGGTGGTGGGTGTATGGAACGAGCTGCCAGAGCAGGTAGTTGAGGCTGGGACTATCCCAACGTCTAATAAAGATCATGTCTGCCAGTGATATTTTACGCTGAGGTACACGATTCTGCCTTCTAGCTGAGAGAAAAATGCAATCAAACGTCGATGATATTCTTGCCCTGTTCGATGTCAACCAGCATCTGTAGCTTCTCTGCAGTTGGAAGGAACTGCAGATGTTGCTTCACGCCGAAGATAGACACAAAAACGCCGGAGTAACTCAGCGGGTCAGGCAGCATCTGTGGGTGTGACATTTCGGGTCGAGACCCTTCTTCAGCCTTCAGAGGTTTAGGGCAATAAATAAATATCAGCTGTAGTTTCATGTCATGTGTCTGATAGAGATAAACCAAACGCCTTGTGGAATTACGGGGACGTGTTTAGTAATCAAATGTCTCAATTGGGACGCCTTGAATGTATTCCAGACAAAAGTCCAGCACTTGGACTTAAATAGAGCACAGTTCATCATGTGGGTCACAGAATCAGGGTCAACACAGATGGGCACACAGTGCTGGAGTAACTCAGTGGGTCAGGCAGCACCAGACTGATTCCTGGGATGTCAGGACTTTCATATGAAGAAAGACTGGATAGACTTGGCTTATACTCGCTAGAATTTAGGAGATTGAGAGGGGATCTTATAGAAACGTACAAAATTCTTATGGGGTTGGACAGGCTAGATGCAGGAAGATTGTTCCCGATGTTGGGGAAGTCCAGGACAAGGGGTCACAGCTTAAGGATAAGGGGGAAATCCTTTAAGACCGAGATGAGGAAAAACATTTTTCACACAGAGAGTGGTGAATCTCTGGAACTCTCTGCCACAGAGAATAGTTGAGGCCAGTTCATTGGCTATATTTAAGAGGGAGTTAGATGTGGCCCTTGTGGCTAATGGGATCAGGGGGTATGGAGAGAAGGCAGGTACGGGATACTGAGTTGGATGATCAGCCATGATCATATTGAATGGCGGTGCAGGCTCGAAGGGCCGAATGGCCTACTCCTGCACCTATTTTCTATGTATCTATGTATCTATGTATCTGTGGAGAACATGGATAGGTGACCTTCCGGGTCTGGACCCTTTCTTCAGAGTTAGGTGATATTCCGACCCGAAACGTCCCCCATTCCTTCTCTCCAGAGATGCTGCCTGTCCCGCTGAGTTACTCCAGCATTCTGTGTCTATCTTCGGTGGAAACCAGCATCTGCACAGTTCCTTCCAACGCAAATAGTTTGTCAGCCGGGCTGGTTGTTTTTTTTGAAAAGCTCAGGAGAAGACAAGTTGTGATTCCACCGCGAAGGAGCCACAGGGGGGAAGAGGTGTAGACGGAGTTGAAGATTTGGCGAGAGATCCCTGATATGTGTAGGAAGGAACTGCAGATGCTGGTTTAACACCGAACATAAGGCACAACATGCCGGAGTAACTCAGCGGGACAGGCAGCATCTCCGGAGAGACTGGAACTGGCGACGTTTCGGGTGTGAAGAAGGGTCTGGACCATCCCTTCTCTCCAGAGATGCTGCCTGTCCCGCTGACTTACTCCAGCAATCTGTGCCTGTTCCTGGCCTGTGTATGTTGCGTGCGGTTAAGTCTTCAAGTCGTGTTCCTGTTTGTTGTTTCGTGACCAGCTTGGAAGGGATTGCGAGGGAGGAATTTGATTAATGTAAGAAGGGACTGCAGATGCTGGTTGAAACCGTAAACACAAAAAACGCCGGAGTAACTCAGCGGGTCAGGCAGCATCTGTGGGTGTGACATTTCGGGTCGAGACCCTTCTTCAGCCTTCAGAGGTTTAGGGCAACAAATAAATATCAGCTGTAGTTTCATGTCATGTGTCTGATAGAGATAAACCAAACGCCTTGTGGAATTACGGGGACGTGTTTAGTAATCAAATGTCTCAATTGGGACGCCTTGAATGTATTCCAGACAAAAGTCCAGCACTTGGACTTAAATAGAGCACAGTTCATCATGTGGGTCACAGAATCAGGGTCAACACAGATGGGCACACAGTGCTGGAGTAACTCAGCGGGTCAGGCAGCATCTGTGGAGAACATGGATAGGTGACGTTTCACAGAGTGCTGGAGTAACTCAGCGGGTCAGGCAGCATCTGTGGAGAACATGGATAGGTGACGTTTCACAGAGTGCTGGAGTAACTCAGCGGGTCAGGCAGCATCTCTGGAGAACATGGATAGGTGACGTTTCACAGAGTGCTGGAGTAACTCAGCGGGTCAGGCAGCATCTGTGGAGAACATGGATAGGTGACGTTTCACAGAGTGCTGGAGTAACTCAGCGGGTCAGGTAGCATCTGTGGAGAACATGGATAGGTGACGTTTCACAGAGTGCTGGAGTAACTCAGCGGATCAGGCAGCATCTGTGGAGAGAAGGAATGGGTGACGTTTCGGGTCGAGACCCTTCTTCAGTTTTGCTAGCTCGCAGCGCCAGAGAACCGGGTTCAATCCCGACCACGGGTGCTGTCTGAACGCAGTTTGTACCTTCTCCCCGTGACCCGCGTGGGTTTTCTCCGGGTGCTCTGGTTACCTCCCACACTCCAAAGATTTGTAGGCTAATTGGCTTGGTATATATAACGGTGAGTGCAAAATAAAGTCGGATTCAAGATAGTCTGAGGGTCACCAGTGAGGTAGATGGCATGTGTAGGAAGGAACTGCAGGTGCTGGTTTAAACCGAGGATAGACACAAAAAGCTGGAGTAACTCAGCCGGACAGGCAGCATCTCTGGAGAAAAGGAATGGGTGACGACATCTTGGGTCGGAATATCACCTAAGTCTGAAGAAAGGAATGGGTGACGTTTCGGGTTGAGGCCATTCCTTCTCTCCAGAGATGCTGCCTGTCCCGCTGAGTTACTCCAGCATTTTGTGTCTATCGCAGGGGTAATAATGTATGATTAAAGATGATGCGGCTGGGCAGGTTGATGTGAGCAAGGCAGGAGGCGAGTGAAGGGGAGAATAAAGAGGGGCAAGTCTGATCTAGTTGTGCTACGGTCTGCAGTATGTTCTATGTCTCTTTTGCCGTAGAGAGCTTCCAGCCCACCGCTTCCCTCCGTCCTCGCCATCCCTGCCCCCACCCCACCCCATCCCCCCTCCCCCCCCCACCCTCCCCCACCCCACCCCTGCCCCCACCCGCACTCCCCC
>JAXLNO010001357.1:0-132038 GCA_038087875.1 Malacoraja senta | reverse complement strand
CGTGTGCGTGTGTGTGTGTGTGTATAAAGATATATATGTAACGGTTAAAACTAAACCATATCCCATTTTTATCTCCCCTCCTCCTCCCCTCCTCCTTTCTCGTTCCCCCTCTTAGTCCAGCTCGGACGGAGGACGGGCCAAAACACCGCTTAAAAAAAAACTAGAGCTCGGATCGGAAAAAATGAATTAAATCTAAAACGATTGAAAGAAGAGAGAGAGAACGAAACGCGAAAAGAAAAAGAGATGCAGCCCACCAGGCCCTGTGGATTTATCAGCCTTCAGTCCCATCAGTCTACCCAACACCATTTCCTGCCTAATGTGGATTTCCTTCAGTTCCTCCGTTACCCCAGATCCTCTGGCCACTACTATATCAGGAAGATTGTTTGTTTCCTCCTTAGTGAAGACGGATCCAAAGTACCTGTTCAACTCATCTGCCATTTCCTTGTTCCCCATAATAAATTCACCTGTTTCGGTCTTCAAGGGTCCAACTTTGGTCTTAACTCATTTTTGCCTCATCACATACCTAAAGAAGCTTTTACTATCCTGCTTTATATTCTTGGCTAGGTTACCTTCGTACCTCAACTTTTCTCCCCATATTGTCTTTTTAGTTATCGTCTGTTGAGAGAGAAGGGGAGAGGGAGAGAGAGAGGGAGGGGGAGAGAGAGGGAGAGGGAGAGAGAGTGGGAGAGGGAGAGAGTGGAGAGAGAGAGAGAGGGGGAAGGAGGGAGGGAGAGAGTGGGGGGGAAAGAGAGAGAGAGGGGGAGAGAGAGAGGGAGAGAGGGAGAGAGAGGGAGAGAGGGAGAGAGAGAGAGAGAGGGGGAGAGGGAGGAGAGAGAGGGAGAGGGGGAGAGAGGGAGAGAGAGTGGGAGTGGGAGAGAGAGGGAGTGGGGGAGTGGGAGAGAGAGAGGGGGAGGGAGAGGGGAGGGGAGTGGGGGTGAGAGAGAGAGAGGGGGAGAGAGAGAGGGAGAGAGAAGGAGAGAGGGAGTGAGGGAGAGAGAGAGAGAGAGGGGGAGAGGGAGAGAGTGGGGGAGAGAAAGGGAGAGAGAGAAGGAGAGAGAGAGGGAGATAGAGAGAGGGAGAGAAGGAGAGCGAGAGGGTGGAGATAGAGAGGGAGAGAGAGGCGGAGGCGGAGATCTTGGATCTAGAACACAAAGTTCTGGAGATCCTGATCTAGCTCAGGTCCAGAACAGGTCCTCTGACACCACCTGTTGCTAAGGGGAGGTGGGGGATCCTCTGATTGGTCGCTGTGTACCCCCCATACAGCATCATCTGTTGCCGGGGGGGAAGGGGGCTACTGATTGGCCGAAAGGGAAGCGGACGATCCGATCCGATTGGCTGCCGCACCCCATCGTGACGTCACCTGTTGCCAGGGGGGGGGGGAGCCCGGAGCGGAGAGACTGCGCCCGCCCGCCTCTGGGATGGATGCGCTCAGGGCGCGGATTGATTCATGAGCCGAAGCACTGAGGTGAGCGGATATTTCACCGCGCTCTTCACCTGCTCCCTGAATTTGGACTGGGTCACCGCGTAAATAAATGTGTTGGTGCAGCAGCTGAGATTCCTCAGCAAATACCCGACGTCGTTAAAGATCCGATGAGAATCATTCGGATCATTTCCAATTCCTGTGATCTGATAATAGACGAAGTTTACAACCAGCGTCAGCCACAGGAGGATGAAGCTGCCGGAGATGGTGAAGAGTAAAACCACAGACCTCCTCCTGCTCTCCATCTCCGGGTCACTGCGGTTCTCCCCCTTGCTCTCACCCCTCAGCCCCTTACGGACCCGACTGGCCACTAAAATGTGGCGGGACAGTCAGAGCGTTGAGCAGCAGGATTACAGCGAAAGGGAGGAACGGAGTTGAAACCGTGTCGATCCAGTCAAATGCACCCACCCGGGGTCAGTGTAATAACTGGCCACCGTGTCACAGCCCCACGGGACATTGTCGATGATTGTCCAGGGTTCATGTGTGAAGTAGCGGGGAATGTTTTTCACACAGAACAGAACGCCGGCTGTTGCCAGAACCACAGCCGCAGTTTTCCCGCTGCAATATTTAGTTTTCAGCTTCTGGCAACAAATGGCGACAAAGCGATCAAAGGTGAAAGTGACGGTGAACCAGACAGAACATTCTGTAGCTGCAAACCTCAGTACATCGTTAACACGGCACACAGGGGTGAGGGACAGGAAACTCCAATAAAAGTAATGTAATCGGAGCTGAACCAAAATGACCTCGATGATGAGGGTCAGTAGATCGGCCGCTGCCATGGCCACCAGGTAACGAGTGGTGCAGGTGGAGAGGCCACACTTTCCCGGGACAGGATCACAATCGCCACTAAATTCACTGCGGAAAGACAAGGGAACGGACACTGGTCATTTACCCAACACGGTCTCCGGGGCTGAACACCGGCTCGACTTTCAGCTCAAGATCAGGAGTGTTGGAGTCGGTGCGCGGCTGCTGCAAGTTTAACAATGTCAGAGCCGGCCCGACTGTGCCCGACCTGCCTGCCTGCTTCAGGGGAGAAGAGATAAGGTGACGGGCGGGCGGGGTAAAGGGCGGGGGAGGGAACGAGTAGCCACCCACCCATCTACAATAGGCGTAATGGTCCTTTCTATAGTGAACCCTGCTGCTGCTCACAGTCTGTGATGGGGCCGCTTTCACAGACTTAACCGTGAGCGGCCGGCCCCGTTTAACCAGGGCTCTGGGAACTCGGCATCTGATGGGGACGAGGAGGGAGACTTCCAGAGGGAAGGCAGGGACAACTTAGAATCCGGCAGCAGCAGCAGCAGAGTGGCTCCGTTAATGGATTCATTCCCACAGTGAGTTCAGTAGACAACAGGTGCAGGAGGAGGCCATTTGGCCCTTCGAGCCAGCACCGCCATTCAATATGATCATGGCTGATCATCCCCAATCAGTACCCCGTTCTGCCTTCTCCCCATATCCCCTGACTATTTTTAAGAGCCCTATCTAGCTCTCTTTTGAAAGCATCCAGAGAACCTGCCTCCACCGCCCTCTGAGTGAGAGAATTCCACACTCACCACTCATCACTCTCAAGCTTCCACTGAGGTTATCCCAATGGCTTCTTGATGCAAACTACTTCATCTATTGCATTATCCCCAAACTCTGCCCTTCCCAGAACCAGGTTAGCATTCAGCACAGATAAGGGAAATTACTCAGAAAGGACTTTACACAAGAGTAGACAAAAGTGCTGGAGAATCTCAGCGGGTGAGGCAGCATCTATGGAACGAAGGAAACAGGTAACGTTTCGGGCCGAAACCCTTCTTCAGACTGGAAATAGTTACCTATTTCCTTCGCTCCATAGATCCTGTCTCACCCGCTGAGTTTCTCCAGCACTTTTGTCTACTTTCGATTTTCCAGCATCTGCAGTTCATTCTTAAACACTTTACACAAGAGTGCAGCTGATAGGAGCAGAATTAGGCCATTCGGCCCATCATGTCTACTCCGCCATTCAATCATGGCCGATCTATCTTTCCCTCTCAACCCCATTCTCTTGCCTTCTCCCCGTAAACCCCGACACCCCCTACTAATCAAGAATCTATCACTCTCCGCCTTAAAACTATCCATTGACTTGGCCTCCACCCCTGTCTGCTGCAATGAATTGCACAGATTCACCACCCTCTGTCTAAAGAAATTCCTCCTCATCTCCTTTCTAAAGGTAAAGGTAAAGCTGGGGGAAGAACGCACTACAATGGCCGCCATATCCAATCATCCCTGATATTCCTCTTTCTCTCCCTGCCCACACAAGGTGCCCTTCACACTTCCCTCCTGAAGCAGAGGCCAATTGTTGCAAATGAGAGTGCACCCCTTCTGGTCCAGACGGTCGACGCAGAAAAACGGAGTAACTCAGCGGGACAGGCAGCATCTCTGGAGAGAAGGAATGGGACTGAAGAAGGGTCTTGATCCGAAACGTCACCCATTCCTTCTCTCCAGAGATGCTGCCCGTCCCGCTGAGTTACTCCAGCACTTTGTGTCTATCTACGATTTAAACCAGCATCTGCAGTTCATTCCCACACACGAAATCCAGACGGTGCCAGGAATGCAAACTATTATCCCCATGTATGGATGCTGTGGGATATATGTACCAAAGCACAGAGACAGGGGGGGGTAGTTAGTCGGGTTAGTTTAGACATACAGCGGCTAATCTCAGCAGACTCAAGATGGTGCAGGTGAAGTAACAACACACACACACACACGCCGGTAGATCCGCGGCCACTGGTTCAGGAGATCGATCCAATTATTGACCAAAATGCTGTGGGTGGAATCCGACTGTGACAGACAGACTCCACAGTGAGACACAGTGTCCACAGGAGCGGGTGTGCACTCTGATCAATAACTCAGTCACAGTGAACTTCACAACATGAACCCCTCTCTCCCAGTCACACCGTCCCGGAGAGCTGCCTGCCTGCCTGCCTGTCCCGAGCACTGGGACAAACACTGAAGGCAAGAACAACATTCTAGTGGCTCCCGGCCGGCAGCAGTGAGAGAAAAAGGGGCTTAGTTTCAGCTGTCTGAAAATAACAAATATCACAGCATTAATTCACAAATATTTCACTGAGAGGATTGATATTCTTCACATATTCTTGTACAACGATCATCAGTTGGGAACTTGTAACATGATGAGAATCAGGTCAACACCAGTTAACACACGGATGGAATTATACAACTTGAATTGTTCTGCTCACTTACCAGGGACACCAATGGCAGCAATGATCACGTACACGATTCTCTCCACACGCCAATATTCATAAATATGCTGCCCCATTTTCTGTTCCCAGCGACGTGTCCCCGTGAGCTACCGGTAATGTCTCGGAATGAAATGCTGGGACAGAACATTCCTGGGGATTTTATACCATTTCCGTCTCCACCGGGACTGTGAAGTTTCAACAGAGTTTTAAAAATAGAGATTTTGAAATGATTCACAAACAGATGACATCAGCCGAGTGAAATCCCTGCTGAGACAGGTTGTGATTTATTCAGGGAATTGATTGAGAAACTCCAAAGACTGGGAATTGTGGCGATAGATACTGAGGGATGGAAATTGGGAGCGGCGGCATTGTTCCAGCAAAGGGGATATTGTTTCAAACTCCATCAGATCCAACTCTCCACCTCATGTTGGTTGTCTGATTATCCTTCAATCCGTTTCACTCAGCAAGGCAATGCCAAATTCCAGGGACCCTCTCAGGGCTTCTGGTGCCCAGTTTGAAGGTGGACTGGACTGGGCGACCTTTGTCCACAGGTTGAGGAATTAGTTCAACACATCACCTCGGACTAAAATGCCCCCCCATCCCTCCACTCTGCTTCACCACTCAATATGATCGCGGCTTGACTGACTGTGACCTCAACCCCACACTCCCGCTGACTGACCCCGGGAACCATTCACTCCCTGCTTGCCTGGAATAGATCTGACTATACCATGGGACAATAACATTCACTGCCTTCCTTCATCACCTCTGAGGGGGAACGACCCAAAGGCTCACGACACTCAGAGAACAGAAACATTGCCGCCTCAGAATTGTCCTAAACCTAAATAAAACGGCGAATGATGCAGCACCTCTCCCTCCTCTCTTTCTCTCTCCCTCCATCCTCACTGCTGTCACTCTCTCTGAACTGTTACTCTATTTCCTACGCTCTCTATTCCCCCTCTCTGGGCTGCCCTCTCTCCGTCCACTGATGGAGTGACACACAGTGGGATAGTACTGATGAAGGGATAACAATGGGGCAGATCTGACGCAGTGACACACTGTGGTGGTACTGATGGAGGGGACACACTGTGGTGGTGGTACTGATGGAGGGATACACTGTGGTGGTACTGATGGAGGGATACACTGTGGTGGTGGTACTGATGGAGGGTACACACTGTGGTGGTGGTACTGATGGGGGGACACACTGTGGTGGTACTGATGGAGAGGACACACTGTGGTGGTGGTACTGATGGAGGGATACACTGTGGTGGTACTGATGGAGGGACACACTGTGGTGGTACTGATGGAGGGGACACACTGTGGTGGTACTGATGGAGGGACACACTGTGGTGGTGGTACTGATGGAGGGACACACTGCGGTGGTGGTACTGATGGAGGGACACACTGTGGTGGTACTGATGGAGGGACACACTGTGGTGGTGGTACTGATGGAGGGGACACACTGTGGTGGTACTGATGGAGGGACACACTGTGGTGGTGGTACTGATGGAGGGACACACTGTGGTGGTGGTACTGATGGAGGGGGGACACTGTGGTGGTGGTACTGATGGAGGGACACACTGTGGTGGTGGTACTGATGGAGGGACACACTGTGGTGGTACTGATGGAGGGACACACTGTGGTGGTGGTACTGATGGAGGGACACACTGTATGGTACTGATGGAGGGACACACTGTGGAGTATTACTGATAGCGTGACACACTGTGGAGTAGTAATCTGGGGTAGTATTATAGTGACAGATTTTCATATCGTTTCGAGGATTCTTTCCTTTAGTCACTCTGATTGAAGACACGGGTTCAGGAGTTAATCGAAACCCATTCACGAGCTCTCCCCGAGACATTCAATGCCGTCGAAAGGGAAATCTTCCAAACACAGTCTCTTGATTAATAGTTTCTTTAGTGTAGTAGCAAAAACAGTAAGATATTCATCCAAACTTCTTCTTGTATAACTACACTAGACTAAGTGAGACCCGTTGGATCCCAGCTTCACACAGGAGGGCTGGTCCCACAAAGCAATTTTCCACCTCTCCACCAATTCCAATATTGCTGGCCAGTGGGGGGGGAGGGGGGGGGGGTTACTGGAGCACTAACATCAGTTTTGTGGGCCGAATGGATTCTTGGGCAGGCAGCTCAGAAACTCAGGCCTGGTGGGCTGGCAGCTCAGAAACTCAGGCCTGGTGGGCTGGCAGCTCAGAAACTCAGGCCTGGTGGGCTGGCAGCTCAGAAACTGCCAGAAATTCTACTGAAAACAGGTGACAGAGTCTGTGAGAGAGAAGGAGGAGAGGGTGGACAATCAATTTTAGACATTTTCATGTCTTTTTACAGATCACAGCAATGAAGGAGGAACGTCTATCCTTGCGTTGATCGCTGTTGCGTTAGTATGGGTGTTGTGGGCTGAAGGGACTGGTTTCCAGAGGGCTAGTATGGACATTGTGGACTGAATGGATTCTTGGACATGCAGTTCACTAAGTCATGACTGATGGGCTGGCACTTCAGTCAATTACAGCTGGTGTGGTGCCAGTTCACTCAGTTACCCCTCCTTCCTTCACCCCCCAACGCTGCTCCTTGCATTTCCCCTCCCCCCCCCACGCATTCAGTCCATCTCTCCTCAACCTCCCCCCCCCAGGCACTCTTAGTGGCTCTCTGACAGCGCAGCCATTCCTGCCCATTACGTACCCATTGTGATGAAGAACACGCAGACATGGCAAGGTGAAAAAGGATTTATTAAAGTTTAAAATATGAACAAGTCTTAAAACAATGCAAGTCCAACCTCACAGCACTCCAAGCACAGTGCAGGCAGCAAATCCAACCTCACAGCACTCCAAGCACAGTGCAGGCAGCAAGTCCAACCTCACAGCACTCCAAGCACAGTGCAGGCAGCAAGTCCAACCTCACAGCACTCCAAGCACAGTGCAGGCAGTAAGTCCAACCTCACAGCAAGCAGAGTGCAGGCAGTAAGTCCAACCTCACAGCACTCCAAGCACAGTGCAGGCAGTAATTCCAACCTCACAGCACTCCAAGCACAGTGCAGGCAGTAAGTCCAACCTCACAGCACTCTAAGCACAGTGCAGGCAGTAAGTCCAACCTCACAGCAAGCAGAGTGCAGGCAGTAAGTCCAACCTCACAGCACTCCAAGCACAGTGCAGGTAGTAAGTCCAACCTCACAGCACTCCAAGCAGAGTGCAGGCAACAAGTCCAACCTCACAGCACTCCAAGCACTCCAACAGAGACACACACATAGAGACACACACATACACAAACACACACACAGAGCACACACACAGAGACAAACACACAGAAACACACACACACAGAGACACACACACACACACACACACACACAGGAACACACAGCGAGGCACACAGGGACACACACACACAGGGACACACACACAGGGACACACACAGGGACACACACAGGAACACACACACACACAAAACACACACACACACACACACACACACACAAACACAAAGACACACACACACACACACACAAACAAACACAGAGACACACACACACACTCACACAAATAAAGACACACAAACACAGACACACACTCACGCACAGCACCAATAATAAAATGCCAAGTAACTTCAGAATGTGGCAACCATACTGAATCCTGTTACTAACGGTTCAGGGCGGTGTCTCCACTTGACCCTTCCGCACTGAGCGCCACCTCTGAACTCACCGGAAATGACGCAATCAGCACCATCTCTCCACTAAGTCACGGAATGAGCGGCAATTTTGCATTAAACACAGTTCTGATCTAATAAAACGTTTATTCACTGTTTTTCCTTCCAAAAACGGTTGCACAGCAAGCCACATTTAAAACACAAGCCACATTTATAAAGCAAATCACATTTTAAAATATAGGCACAGCTTAGCGGCACAGTCAAAGGGCACAGTTGTCAATTAGCGGCACCGTCAAAAGGCACAGTTTTCAATTAGCGGCACCGTCAAAAGGCACAGTTTTCAATTAGCGGCACAGTCAAGAGGCACACTTTTCTATTAGCGACACCGTCAAAAGGCACTCTTCAATTAGCGGCACAGTCAAAAGGCACACTTTTAAATTAGAGGCACAGTCAAAAGGCACGTAAAAACATTTATTCCTTCCAAACACAGTTCCAAATAAACCACATAAAAGCACATAAAACCACACTCACAGTTTAGGGGACATGTGTTCAGTGATCAGTTTATTCACTGCTCAGACTGAGAGTCGTGAACTCTCCCTCCCCCATCTTGCAGCGACTGTGGCAAGTCCACACTTCCGGGTTTATAGTCCCCCCCCTCCCACCGGATGGGGCGTGTCCTCCATGGCATGATTGACTGGAGAGAGAATTTCAACATTATTTAAACATTTATAAGTCTTATATTTTTCATCTATGGCCCTGACAGCTGGAGGGGGACTGAGTAATATGGCCAAAAATCGAAGCCGTGAGTGGAAGTGATTTTTCTAAAACCAATATACAGTGCAAACAGGAAGTGGTCAAGATTTGACTTTGAATCACTTGCCTATGCATTTTCAAAGCAACCGCACTTGCCTTTGCATTTTAAAAGCAACCTCACTTGCCTTTGCATTTTCAAAGCAAACCACCTTTTGCATTTTCAAAGCAAACCACGTTTTGCATTTTCAAAGCAAACCACCTTTTGCATTTTCAAAACAAACCACCCTCTGCATTTTCTAAACAAACCACCTTTTGCATTTTCAATGCAAACCTTTATGTATGTTCAAAGCAAACCATCTTTTGCATTTTCAAAACAAACCACCTTCTGCATTTTCAAAACAAACCACCTTCTGCATTTTCAAAACAAACCACCTTTTGAATTTCCAAAGCAAAACATTTTTCGCATTTTCAAAGCAAACCACCTTTTGCATTTTCAAAGCAAACCATCTTTTGCATTTTCAAAGCAAACCACCTTTTGCATTTTCAAAACAAACCACCCTCTGCATTTTCAAAACAAACCACCTTTTGCATTTTCAAAGCAAACCTTTATGTATGTTCAAAGCAAACCATCTTTTGCATTTTCAAAGCAAACCACCTTTTGCATTTTCAAAGCAAACCACCTTTGGCATTTTCAAAGCAAACCATCTTTTGCATTTTCAAAACAAACCACCTTTTGCATTTTCAAAGCAAACCACCTTTTAAATTTTCAAAGCAAACCACCTTTTGCATTTTCAAAGCAAACCATCTTTTGCATTTTCAAAACAAACCACCTTCTGCATTTTCAAAACAAACCACCTTCTGCATTTTCAAAACCAACCACCTTTTGAATTTCCAAAGCAAAACATTTTTAGCATTTTCAAAGCAAACCACCTTTTGCATTTTCAAAGAAAACCACCTTTTGCATTGTCAAAGCAAACCACCTTTTGCATTTTCAAAACAAACCACCTTTTGCATTTTCAAAACAAACAACCTTTTGCATTTTCAAAGCAAACCACCTTTTCAAAGCAAACCACCTTTTGTTTTCAAAGCAAACCACCTTTTGCATTTTCAAAGCAAACCACCTTTTGCATTTTCAAAGCAAACCACCTTTTGCATTTTCAAAACAAACCACCTTTTGTATTTTCAATACAAACCACCTTTTGCATTTTCAAAGAAACCACATTTTGCATTTTCAAAGCAATTTTTTCCCGCATTTTCAAAACAAACCAGCTTTTGCATATTCAAAGCAAACCACCTTTTGCATTTTCCAAGCAAACCACATTTTTGCATTTTCAAAGCAAACCCCCTTTAACATTTTCAAAGCAAACTACCTTTTGCACTTTCAAAGCAAACGACCTTTTGCATTTTCAAAGCAAATCACCTTTTGCATTTTCAAAGACCACCACCTTTTGCATTTTCAAAGTAAACCACCTTTTGCATTTTCAATGCAAACCAGCAAACCACCTTTTGCATTTTCAAAACAAACCACTTTTTGCATTTTCAAAGCAAACCACATTTAGCATTTTCAAAGCAAATCACCTTTTGCATTTTCAAAGCAAACCACCTTTTGCATTTTCTAACAAAAAACACCTTTTGCATTTTCAATGCAAACAGCAAACCACCCTTTGCATTTTCAAAGCAAACCACCGTTTGCATTTTCAAAGCAAACCACGTTTGAATTTTCAGAGCAAACCACCTTTTGCATTTCAATGCAAACCACGTTTTGCATTTTCAAAGCAAACCACTTTGTGCAATTTCAAAGCAAACAACGTTCTGCTTTTTCAATGCAAACCACCTTATGCATTTTCAAAGCAAACCACCTATTCTAAGCAAACCACCTTTTGCATTTTCATGGCAAACCACCTTTTGCATTTTCAAAGCAAATCACCTTTTGCATTTTCAAAGCAAAGCACATTTTGTATTTTCAAAGCAAACCACCTTTTGCATTTTCAAAGCAAACCACCTTTTGCATTTTTAATGCAAACCACCTTTTGCATTTTCAAAGCAAACTACTTGTAGCAATTTCAAAGCGAACCACCCTTTATATTTTCAAAGCAAACCACCTTATGCATTTTCAAAGCAAACCACCTTTTCAAAGCGAACCACCATTTGCATTTTCAAAGCAAACCATCTTTAGCAGTTTCAAAGCAAACCTTTTTGCATTTTCAAAGCCAACCATCTTTTGCATTTTCAAAGCAAACCACCTGACGCATTTTCAAAGCAAACCACCTTTTCAAAGCAAACCACATTTTGCATTTTCAAACCAAACCACCTTTTGCATTTTCAAAGCAAACCACCTTTTGCATTTTCAAAGCAAACCACCTTTTGCATTTTCAAAACAAACCACCTTTTGCATTTTCAGCACCATCTCTCCACTAAGTCACGGAATGAGCGGCAATTTTGCGGGAATTTAGCATTAAACACAGTCCTGAATCTAATAAAACGTTTATTCACTGTTTTTCCTTCCAAAAACGGTTGCACAGCAAGCCACATTTAAAACGCAAGCCACATTTATAAAGCAAATCACATTTTAAAATATAGGCACAGCTTAGCGGCACAGTCAAAAGGCACAGTTTTCAATTAGCGGCACCGTCAAAAGGCACACTTTTCAATTAGCGGCACAGTCAAGAGGCACACTTTTCAATTAGCGACACCGTCAAAAGGCACTCTTTTCAATTAGCGGCACAGTCAAAAGGCACACTTTTAAATTAGCGGCACATTCAAAAGGCACGTAAAACATTTATTCCTTCCAAACACAGTTCCAAATAAACCACATAAAAGCACATAAAACCACACTCACAGTTTAGGGGACATGTGTTCAGTGATCAGTTTATTCACTGCTCAGACTGAGAGTCGTGAACTCTCCCTCCCCCATCTTGCAGTGACTGCGGCAATTCCACACTTCCGGGTTTATAGTCCCCCCCTCGCACCGGATGGGGCGTGTCCTCCATGGCATGATTGACAGGAGAGAGAATTTCAACATTATTTAAACATTTATAAGTCTTATATTTTTCATCTATGGCCCTGACAGCTGGAGGGGGACTGAGTAATATGGCCAAAAATCGAAGCCGTGAGTGGAAGTGATTTTTCTAAAACCAATATACAGTGCAATCAGGAAGTGGTCAAGACTTGACTTTGAATCACTTGCCTATGCATTTTCAAAGCAACCGCACTTGCCTTTGCATTTTCAAAGCAACCGCACTTGCCTTTGCATTTTCAAACCAAACGCACCTGCCCTTACATTTTAAAAGCAACCTCACTTGCCTTTGCATTTTCAAAGCAAATCACCTTTTGCATTTTCATGGCAAACCACCTTTTGCATTTTCAAAGCAAATCACCTTTTGCATTTTCAAAGCAAAGCACATTTTGTATTTTCAAAGCAAACCACCTTTTGCATTTTCAAAGCAAACTACCTTTTGCATTTTCAAAGCAAACCACCTTTTGCATTTTCAAAGCAAACCACTTTTTGCAATTTCAATGCGAACCACCTTTTATATTTTCAAAGCAAACCACCTTATGCATTTTCAAAGCAAACCACCTTTTCAAAGCGAACCACCATTTGCATTTTCAAAACAAACCATCTTTTGCATTTTCAAAGCAAACCTTTTTGCATTTTCAAAGCCAACCATCTTTTGCATTTTCAAAGCTAACCACCGTATGCATTTTCAAAGCAAACCACCTTTTCAAAGCAAACCACATTTTGCATTTTCAAACCAAACCACCTTTTGCATTTTCAAAGCAAACCACCTTTTGCATTTTCAAAGCAAACCACCTTTTGCATTTTAAAAACAAACCACCTTTTGCATTTTCAGCACCATCTCTCCACTAAGTCACGGAATGAGCGGCAATTTTGCGAGAATTTTGCATTAAACACAGTCCTGATCTAATAAAACGTTTATTCACTGTTTTTCCTTCCAAAAACGGTTGCACAGCAAGCCAGATTTAAAACGCAAGCCACATTAAAACGCAAGCCACATTTATAAAGCAAATCACATTTTAAAATATAGGCACAGCTTAGCGGCACAGTCAAAAGGCACAGTTTTCAATTGGCGGCACCGTCAAAAGGCACACTTTTCAATTAGCGGCACAGTCAAGAGGCACAATTTTCAATTAGCGACACCGTCAAAAGCCACTCGTTTCAATTAGCGGCACAGTCAAAAGGCACACTTTTAAATTAGCGGCACATTCAAAAGGCACGTAAAAACATTTATTCCTTCCAAACACAGTTCCAAATAAACCACATAAAAGCACATAAAACCACACTCACAGTTTAGCGGACATGTGTTCAGTGATCAGTTTATTCACTGCTCAGACTGAGAGTCGTGAACTCTCCCTCCCCCATCTTGCAGCGACTGTGGCAAGTCCACACTTCCGGGTTTATAGTCCCCCCCCTCCCACAGGATGGGGCGTGTCCTCCATGGCATGATTGACAGGAGAGAGAATTTCAACATTATTTAAACATTTATAAGTCTTATATTTTTCATCTATGGCCCTGACAGCTGGAGGGGGACTGAGTAATATGGCCAAAAATCGAAACCGTGAGTGGAAGTGATTTTTCTAAAACCAATATACAGTGCAAACAGGAAGTGGTCAAGATTTGACTTTGAATCACTTGCCTATGCATTTTCAAAGCAACCGCACTTGCCTTTGCATTTTCAAAGCAACCGCACTTGCCTTTGCATTCTCAAACCAAACGCACTTGCCTTTACATTTTAAAAGCAACCTCACTTGCCTTTGCATTTTCAAAGCAAATCACCTTTTGCATTTTCATGGCAAACCACCTTTTGCATTTTCAAAGCAAATCACCTTTTGCATTTTCAAAGCAAAGCACATTTTGTATTTTCAAAGCAAACCACCTTTTGCATTTTCAAAGCAAACCACCTTTTGCATTTTCAAAGCAAACCACCTTTTGCATTTTCAAAGCAAACCACTTTTTGCAATTTCAAAGCGAACCACCTTTTATATTTTCAAACAAACCACCTTATGCATTTTCAAAGCAAACCACCTTTTCAAAGCGAACCACCATTTGCATTTTCAAAACAAACCATCTTTTGCATTTTCAAAACAAACCTTTTTGCATTTTCAAAGCCAACAATCTTTTGCATTTTCAAAGCAAACCACCTTACGCATTTTCAAAGCAAACCACCTTTTCAAAGCAAACCACATTTTGCATTTTCAAACCAAACCACCTTTTGCATTTTCAAAGCAAACCACCTTTTGCATTTTCAAAGCAAACCACATTTTGCATTTTCAAAACAAACCACCTTGTGCATTTTCAGCACCATCTGTCCACTAAGTCACGGAATGAGCGGCAATTTTGCGGGAATTTTGCATTAAACACAGTCCTGATCTAATAAAACGTTTATTCAGTTTTCCTTCCAAAAACGGTTGCACAGCAAGCCACATTTAAAACGCAAGCCACATTAAAACGCAAGCCACATTTATAAAGCAAATCACATTTTAAAATATAGGCACAGCTTAGCAGCACAGTCAAAAGGCACAGTTTTCAATTGGCGGCACCGTCAAAAGGCACACTTTTCAATTAGCGGCACAGTCAAGAGGCACACTTTTCAATTAGCGACACCGTCAAAAGGCACTCGTTTCAATTAGCGGCAGTCAAAAGGCACACTTTTAAATAAGCGGCACATTCAAAAGGCACGTAAAAACATTTATTCCTTCCAAACACAGTTCCAAATAAACCACATAAAAGCACATAAAACCACACTCACAGTTTAGCGGACATGTGTTCAGTGATCAGTTTATTCACTGCTCAGACTCAGAGTCGTGAACTCTCCCTCCCCCATCTTGCAGCGACTGTGGCAAGTCCACACTTCCGGGTTTATAGTCCCCCCCTCCCACCGGATGGGGCGTGTCCGGATTGACAGGAGAGAGAATTTCAACATTATTTAAACATTTATAAGTCTTATATTTTTCATCTATGGCCCTGACAGCTGGAGGGGGACTGAGTAATATGGCCAAGAATCGAAGCCGTGAGTGGAAGTGATTTTTTTTAAAGCAACCTCACTTGCCTTTGCATTTTCAAAGCAAACCACCTTTTGCATTTTCAAAGCAAACTACGTTTTGCATTTTCAAAGCAAACCACCTTTTGCATTTTCAAAACAAACCACCCTCTGCATTTTCAAAACAAACCACCTTTTGCATTTTCAAAGCAAACCTTTATGTATTTTCAAAGCAAACCATCGTTTGCATTTTCAAAGCAAACCATCTTTTGCATTTTCAAAGCAAACCAACTTTTGCATTTTCAAAGCAAACAACCTTTTGCATTTTCAAAACAAACCACCTTTTGCATTTTCAAAACAAACAACCTTTTGCATTTTCAAAGCAAACCACCCTTTCAAAGCAAACCACCTTTTGCATTTTCAAAGCAAACCACATTTTCCATTTTCAAAGCAAACCACCTTTTGCATTTTCAAAGCAAAGTACCTTTTGCATTTTCAAAGCAAACCACCTTTTGCATTTTGAAAACAAACCACCTTCTGCATTTTCAAAACAAACCACCTTATGCATTTTCAAAGCAAACCACCTATTCAAAGCAAACAACCTTTTGCATTTTCAATGCAAACCACCTTTTACATTTTCAAAGCAAACGACCTTTTGCATTTTCAAAGCAAACCACCTTTTGCATTTTCAAAGCAAACCACCTTTGGCATTTTGAAAACAAACCACCTTTTGTATTTTCAATACAAACCACCTTTTGCATTTTTAAAGAAACCACATTTTGCATTTTCAAAGCAATTTTTTTTCGCATTTTCAAAACAAACCAGCTTTTGCATTTACAAAGCAAACCACCTTTTGCATTTTCAAAGCAAACCACCTTTTGCATTTTCAAAGCAAACCACCTTTTGCATTTTCAAAACAAACCACCTTTTGTATTTTCAATACAAACCACCTTTTGCATTTTCAAAGAAACCACATTTTGCATTTTCAAAGCAATGTTTTTTTCGCATTTTCAAAACAAACCAGCTTTTGCATTTTCAAAGCAAACCACATTTTGCAATTTCAATGCAAACCAGCAAACCACCTTTTGCATTTTCAAAGCAAACCACTTTTTGCATTTTCAAAGCAAACCAGTTTTAGCATTTTCAAAGCAAACCACCTTTTGCATTTTACAAGCAAACCGCATTTTTGCATTTTCAAAGCAAACCCCCTTTAACATTTTCAAAGCAAACTACCTTTTGCACTTTCAAACCAAACGACCTTTTGCATTTTCAAAGTAAACGACCTTTTGCATTTTCAAAGCAAATCACCTTTTGCATTTTCAAAGCCCACCACCTTTTGCATTTTCAAAGCAAACCACTTTTTGCATTTTCAAAGCAAACCACATTTAGCATTTTCAAAGCAAATCACCTTTTGCATTTTCAAAGCAAACCACCTTTTGCATTTTCAAATAAAACACCTTTTGCATTTTCAATGCAAACAGCAAACCACCTTTTGCATTTTCAAAGCAAACCACTTTTTGCATTTTCAAAGCAAACCACATTTTGATTTTTCAAAGCAAACCACCTTTTGCATTTCAAAGCAAACCACGTTTTGCATTTTCAAAGCAAACCACTTTGTGCAATTTCAAAGCAAACAACGTTATGCATTTTCAATGCAAACCACCTAATGCATTTTCAAAGCAAACCACATATTCTAAGCAAACCACCTTTTGCATTTTCATGGCAAACCACCTTTTGCATTTTCAAAGCAAATCACCTTTTGCATTTTTAAAGCAAAGCACATTTTGTATTTTCAAAGCAAACCACCTTTTGCATTTTCAAAGCAAACCACCTTTTGCATTTTCAAAGCAAACCACCTTTTGCATTTTCAAAGCAAACCACTTTTTGCAATTTCAAAGCGAACCACCTTTTATATTTTCAAAGCAAACCACCTTATGCATTTTCAAAGCAAACCACCTTTTCAAAGCGAACCACCATTTGCATTTTCAAAGCAAACCATCTTTTGCATTTTCAAAGCAAACCTTTTTGCATTTTCAAAGCTAACCATCTTTTGCATTTTCAAAGCAAACCACCTTATGCATTTTCAAAGCAAACCACCTTTTCAAAGCAAACCACCTTTTGCATTTTCAAAGCAAACCACCTTTTGCATTTTCAAAGCAAACCACCTTTTGCATTTTCAAAGCAAACCACCTTTTGCATTTTCAAAACAAACCACCTTTTGCATTTTCAAAGCAATTTTTTTTCGCATTTTCAAAGCAAACCACCTTTTGCATTTTCAAAGCAAACCACCTTTTGCAATTTCAAAGCAAAGCACCTTTTGCCTTTTCAAAGCAAACCACATAGCATTTACAAAGCAAACCACCTTTTGCATTTGTAAACCAAACCACTTTTTTGCATTTTCAAATCAAACCACATTTCTCATTTTCAAAGCAAACTACCTTTTGCACTTTCAAAGCAAACGACCTTTTGCATTTTCAAAGCAAATCACCTTTTGCATTTTCAAAGCCCACCACCTTTTGCATCTTCAAAGTAAACCACCTTTTGCATTTTCATTGCAAACCAGCAAACCACCTTTTGCATTTTCAAAGCAAACCACTTTTTGCATTTTCAAAGCAAACCACATTTAGCATTTTCAAAGCAAATCACCTTTTGCATTTTCAAAGCAAACCACCTTTTCCATTTTCAAACTAAAACACCTTTTGCATTTTCAATGCAAACAGCAAACCACCTTTTGCATTTTCAAAGCAAACGACCTTTTGCATTTTCAAAGCAAACCACCTTTTGCATTTTCAAAACAAACCACGCTTTGAATTTTCAAAGCAAACCACCTTTTGCATTTCAAAGCAAACCACGTTTTGCATTTTCAAAGCAAACCACTTTTTGCAATTTCAAAGCAAACAACCTTTTGCATCTTCAATGCAAGCCACCTTATGCATTTTCAAAGCAAACCACCTAGTCTAAGCAAAGCACATTTTGTATTTTCAAAGCAAACCACCATTTGCATTTTCAAAGCAAACCACCTTTTGCATTTTTAAAGCAAACGACCATTTGCATTTTGGAAACAAACGACCTTTTGCATTTCCAAAGCAAACCACCTTTTGCTTTTTCAAAACAAACCAGCTTTTGCATTTTCAAAGCAAACCACCTTTTGCATTTTCAAAGCAAACCACCTTTTGCATTTTCAAAGCAAACCACCTTTTGCATTTTCAAAACAAACCACCTTTTGTATTTTCAATACAAACCACCTTTTGCATTTTCAAAGAAACAACATTTTGCATTTTCAAAGCAATTTTTTTTCGCATTTTCAAAACAAACCAGCTTTTGCATTTTCAAAGCAAACCACCTTTTGCAATTTCAATGCAACCCAGCAAACCACCTTTTGCATTTTCAAAGCAAACCACTTTTTGCATTTTCAAAGCAAACCAGTTTTAGCATTTTCAAAGCAAACCACCTTTTGCATTTTACAAGCAAACCGCATTTTTGCATTTTCAAAGCAAACCCCCTTTAACATTTTCAAAGCCCACCACCTTTTGCATTTTCAAAGCAAACCACTTTTTGCATTTTCAAAGCAAACCACATTTAGCATTTTCAAAGCAAATCACCTTTTGCATTTTCAAAGCAAACCACCTTTTGCATTTTCAAATAAAACACCTTTTGCATTTTCAATGCAAACAGCAAACCACCTTTTGCATTTTCAAAGCAAACCACTTTTTGCATTTTCAAAGCAAACCACATTTTGAATTTTCAAAGCAAACCACCTTTTGCATTTCAAAGCAAACCACGTTTTGCATTTTCAAAGCAAACCACTTTGTGCAATTTCAAAGCAAACAACGTTATGCATTTTCAATGCAAACCACCTAATGCATTTTCAAAGCAAACCACCTTTTGCATTTTCATTGCAAACCATCTTTTGCATTTTCAAAGCAAATCACGTTTTGCATTTTCAAAGCAAAGCACATTTTGTATTTTCAAAGCAAACCACCTTTTGCATTTTCAAAGCAAACCACCTTTTGCATTTTCAAAGCAAACCACCTTTTGCATTTTCAAAGCAAACCACTTTTTGCAATTTCAAAGCGAACCACCTTTTATATTCTCAAAGCAAACCACCTTATGCATTTTCAAAGCAAACCACCTTTTCAAAGCGAACCACCATTTGCATTTTCAAAGCAAACCATCTTTTGCATTTTCAAAGCTAACCATCTTTTGCATTTTCAAAGCAAACCACCTTATGCATTTTCAAAGCAAACCACCTTTTCAAAGCAAACCACCTTTTGCATTTTCAAAGCAAACCACCTTTTGCATTTTCAAAGCAAACCACCTTTTGCATTTTCAAAGCAAACCACCTTTTGCATTTTCAAAACAAACCACCTTTTGCATTTTCAAAGCAATTTTTTTTCGCATTTTCAAAGCAAACCACCTTTTGCATTTTCAAAGCAAACCACCTTTTGCAATTTCAAAGCAAAGCACCTTTTGCCTTTTCAAAGCAAACCACTTATAGCATTTACAAAGCAAACCACCTTCTGCATTTTCAAACCAAACCACTTTTTTGCATTTTCAAATCAAACCACATTTCACATTTTCAAAGCAAACTACCTTTTGCACTTTCAAAGCAAACGACCTTTTGCATTTTCAAAGCAATTCACCTTTTGCATTTTCAAAGCCCACCACCTTTTGCATCTTCAAAGTAAACCACCTTTTGCATTTTCATTGCAAACCAGCAAACCACCTTTTGCATTTTCAAAGCAAACCACTTTTTGCATTTTCAAAGCAAACCACATTTAGCATTTTCAAAGCAAATCACCTTTTGCATTTTCAAAGCAAACCACCTTTTCCATTTTCAAACTAAAACACCTTTTGCATTTTCAATGCAAACATCAAACCACCTTTTGCATTTTCAAAGCAAACGACCTTTTGCATTTTCAAAGCAAACCACCTTTTGCATTTTCAAAGCAAACCACGCTTTGAATTTTCAAAGCAAACCACCTTTTGCATTTCAAAGCAAACCACGTTTTGCATTTTCAAAGCAAACCACCTTTTGCAATTTCAAAGCAAACAACCTTTTGCATCTTCAATGCAAGCCACCTTATGCATTTTCAAAGCAAACCACCTAGTCTAAGCAAACCACCTTTTGCATTTTCATGGCAAACCACCTTTGCATTTTCAAAGCAAATCACCTTTTGCATTTTCAAAGCAAAGCACATTTTGTATTTTCAAAGCAAACCACCTTTTGCATTTTCAAAGCAAACCACCTTTTGCATTTTTAAAGCAAACGACCATTTGCATTTTGGAAACAAACGACCTTTTGCATTTCCAAAGCAAACCACCTTTTGCATTTTCAAAACAAACCAGCTTTTGCATTTTCAAAGCAAACCACCTTTTGCATTTTCAAAACAAACCACCTTTTGTATTTTCAATACAAACCACCTTTTGCATTTTCAAAGAAACAACATTTTGCATTTTCAATGCAATTTTTTTTCGCATTTTCAAAACAAACCAGCTTTTGCATTTTCAAAGCAAACCACCTTTTGCAATTTCAATGCAACCCAGCAAACCACCTTTTGCATTTTCAAAGCAAACCACTTTTTGCATTTTCAAAGCAAACCAGTTTTAGCATTTTCAAAGCAAACCACCTTTTGCACTTTCAAAGCAAACGACCTTTTGCATTTTCAAAGCAAACGACCTTTTGCATTTTCAAAGCAAATCACCTTTTGCATTTTCAAAGCCCACCACCTTTTGCATTTTCAAAGCAAACCACTTTTTGCATTTTCAAAGCAAACCACATTTAGCATTTTCAAAGCAAATCACCTTTTGCATTTTCAAAGCAAACCACCTTTTGCATTTTCAAATAAAACACCTTTTGCATTTTCAATGCAAACAGCAAACCACCTTTTGCATTTTCAAAGCAAACCACCTTTTGCATTTTCATGGCAAACCACCTTTTGCATTTTCAAAGCAAATCACCTTTTGCATTTTCAAAGCAAAGCACATTTTGTATTTTCAAAGCAAACCACCTTTTGCATTTTCAAAGCAAACCACCTTTTGCATTTTCAAAGCAAACCACCTTTTGCATTTTCAAAGCAAAACACTTTTTGCAATTTCAAAGCGAACCACCTTTTATATTTTCAAAGCAAAGCACCTTATGCATTTTCAAAGCAAACCACCTTTTCAAAGCGAACCACCATTTGCATTTTCAAAGCAAACCATCTTTTGCATTTTCAAAGCAAACCTTTTTGCATTTTCAAAGCTAACCATCTTTTGCATTTTCAAAGCAAACCACCTTATGCATTTTCAAAGCAAACCACCTTTTCAAAGCAAACCACCTTTTGCATTTTCAAAGCAAACCACCTTTTGCATTTTCAAAGCAAACCACCTTTTGCATTTTCAAAGCAAACCACCTTTTGCATTTTCAAAGCAAACCACCTTATGCACTTTCAAAGCAAACCACCTTTTCAAAGCAAACCACCTTTTGCATTTTCAAAGCAAACCACCTTTTGCATTTTCAAAGCAAACCACCTTTTGCATTTTCAAAGCAAACCACCTTTTGCATTTTCAAAACAAACCACCTTTTGCATTTTCAAAGCAATTTTTTAACGCATTTTCAAAGCAAACCACCTTTTGCATTTTCAAAGCAAACCACCTTTTGCAATTTCAAACCAAAGCACCTTTTGCATTTTCAAAGCAAACCACTTATAGCATTTACAAAGCAAACCACCATTTGCATTTTCAAACCAAACCACTTTTTTGCATTTTCAAATCAAACCACATTTAACATTTTCAAAGCAAACTACCTTTTGCACTTTCAAAGCAAACGACCTTTTGCATTTTCAAAGCAAATCACCTTTTGCATTTTCAAAGCCCACCACCTTTTGCATCTTCAAAGTAAACCACCTTTTGCATTTTCATTGCAAACCAGCAAACCACCTTTTGCATTTTCAAAGCAAACCACTTTTTGCATTTTCAAAGCAAACCACATTTAGCATTTTCAAAGCAAACCACCTTTTGCATTTTCAAAGCAAATCACCTTTTGCATTTTCAAAGCAAAGCACATTTTGTATTTTCAAAGCAAACCACCTTTTGCATTTTCAAAGCAAACCACCTTTTGCATTTTCAAAGCAAACCACCTTTTGCATTTTCAAAGCAAACCACTTTTTGCAATTTCAAAGCGAACCACCTTTTATATTTTCAAAGCAAACCACCTTATGCATTTTCAAAGCAAACCACCTTTTCAAAGCGAACCACCATTTGCATTTTCAAAGCAAACCATCTTTTGCATTTTCAAAGCAAACCTTTTTGCATTTTCAAAGCTAACCATCTTTTGCATTTTCAAAGCAAACCACCTTATGCATTTTCAAAGCAAACCACCTTTTCAAAGCAAACCACCTTTTGCATTTTCAAAGCAAACCACCTTTTGCATTTTTAAAGCAAACCACCTTTTGCATTTTCAAAGCAAACCACCTTTTGCATTTTCAAAGCAAACCACCTTTTGCATTTTCAAAGCAAACCACTTTTACAATTTCAAAGCGAACCACCTTTTATATTTTCAAAGCAAACCACCTTATGCATTTTCAAAGCAAACCACCTTTTCAAAGCGAACCACCATTTGCATTTTCAAAGCAAACCATCTTTTGCATTTTCAAAGCAAACCTTTTTGCATTTTCAAAGATAACCATCTTTTGCATTTTCAAAGCAAACCACCTTATGCATTTTCAAAGCAAACCACCTTTTCAAAGCAAACCACCTTTTGCATTTTCAAAGCAAACCACCTTTTGTATTTTCAAAGCAAACCACCTTTTGCATTTTCAAAGCAAACCACCTTTTGCATTTTCAAAACAAACCACCTTTTGCATTTTCAAAGCAATTTTTTTTCGCATTTTCAAAGCAAACCACCTTTTGCATTTTCAAAGCAAACCACCTTTTGCAATTTCAAACCAAAGCACCTTTTGCATTTTCAAAGCAAACCACTTATAGCATTTACAAAGCAAACCACCATTTGCATTTTCAAACCAAACCACTTTTTTGCATTTCAAATCAAACCACATTTAACATTTTCAAAGCAAACTACCTTTTGCACTTTCAAAGCAAACGACCTTTTGCATTTTCAAAGCAAATCACCTTTTGCATTTTCAAAGCCCACCACCTTTTGCATCTTCAAAGTAAACCACCTTTTGCATTTTCATTGCAAACCAGCAAACCACCTTTTGCATTTTCAAAGCAAACCACTTTTTGCATTTTCAAAGCAAACCACATTTAGCATTTTCAAAGCAAATCACCTTTTGCATTTTCAAAGCAAACCACCTTTTGCATTTTCAAATAAAACACCTTTTGCATTTTCAATGCAAACAGCAAACCACCATTTGCATTTTCAAAGCAAACCACTTTTTGCATTTTCAAAGCAAACCACATTTTGAATTTTCAAAGCAAACCACCTTTTGCATTTCAAAGCAAACCACGTTTTGCATTTTCAAAGCAAACCACTTAGTGCAATTTCAAAGCAAACAACGTTATGCATTTTCAATGCAAACCACCTAATGCATTTTCAAAGCAAACCATCTTTTGCATTTTCATGGCAAACCACCTTTTGCATTTTCAAAGCAAATCACCTTTTGCATTTTCAAAGCAAAGCACATTTTGTATTTTCAAAGCAAACCACCTTTTGCATTTTCAAAGCAAACCACCTTTTGCATTTTCAAAGCAAACCACCTTTTGCATTTTCAAAGCAAACCACTTTTTGCAATTTCAAAGCGAACCACCTTTTATATTTTCAAAGCAAACCACCTTATGCATTTTCAAAGCAAACCACCTTTTCAAAGCGAACCACCATTTGCATTTTCAAAGCAAACCATCTTTTGCATTTTCAAAGCAAACCTTTTTGCATTTTCAAAGCTAACCATCTTTTGCATTTTCAAAGCAAACCACCTTATGCATTTTCAAAGCAAACCACCTTTTCAAAGCAAACCACCTTTTGCATTTTCAAAGCAAACCACCTTTTGCATTTTTAAAGCAAACCACCTTTTGCATTTTCAAAGCAAACCACCTTTTGCATTTTCAAAGCAAACCACCTTTTGCATTTTCAAAGCAAACCACTTTTTGCAATTTCAAAGCGAACCACCTTTTATATTTTCAAAGCAAACCACCTTATGCATTTTCAAAGCAAACCACCTTTTCAAAGCGAACCACCATTTGCATTTTCAAAGCAAACCATCTTTTGCATTTTCAAAGCAAACCTTTTTGCATTTTCAAAGCTAACCATCTTTTGCATTTTCAAAGCAAACCACCTTATGCATTTTCAAAGCAAACCACCTTTTCAAAGCAAACCACCTTTTGCATTTTCAAAGCAAACCACCTTTTGCATTTTCAAAGCAAACCACCTTTTGCATTTTCAAAGCAAACCACCTTTTGCATTTTCAAAACAAACCACCTTTTGCATTTTCAAAGCAATTTTTTTTCGCATTTTCAAAGCAAACCACCTTTTGCATTTTCAAAGCAAACCACCTTTTGCAATTTCAAACCAAAGCACCTTTTGCATTTTCAAAGCAAACCACTTATAGCATTTACAAAGCAAACCACCATTTGCATTTTCAAACCAAACCACTTTTTTGCATTTTCAAATCAAACCACATTTAACATTTTCAAAGCAAACTACCTTTTGCACTTTCAAAGCAAACGACCTTTTGCATTTTCAAAGCAAATCACCTTTTGCATTTTCAAAGCCCACCACCTTTTGCATCTTCAAAGTAAACCACCTTTTGCATTTTCATTGCAAACCAGCAAACCACCTTTTGCATTTTCAAAGCAAACCACTTTTTGCATTTTCAAAGCAAACCACATTTAGCATTTTCAAAGCAAACCACCTTTTGCATTTTCAAAGCAAATCACCTTTTGCATTTTCAAAGCAAAGCACATTTTGTATTTTCAAAGCAAACCACCTTTTGCATTTTCAAAGCAAACCACCTTTTGCATTTTCAAAGCAAACCACCTTTTGCATTTTCAAAGCAAACCACTTTTTGCAATTTCAAAGCGAACCACCTTTTATATTTTCAAAGCAAACCACCTTATGCATTTTCAAAGCAAACCACCTTTTCAAAGCGAACCACCATTTGCATTTTCAAAGCAAACCATCTTTTGCATTTTCAAAGCAAACCTTTTTGCATTTTCAAAGCTAACCATCTTTTGCATTTTCAAAGCAAACCACCTTATGCATTTTCAAAGCAAACCACCTTTTCAAAGCAAACCACCTTTTGCATTTTCAAAGCAAACCACCTTTTGCATTTTTAAAGCAAACCACCTTTTGCATTTTCAAAGCAAACCACCTTTTGCATTTTCAAAGCAAACCACCTTTTGCATTTTCAAAGCAAACCACTTTTTGCAATTTCAAAGCGAACCACCTTTTATATTTTCAAAGCAAACCACCTTATGCATTTTCAAAGCAAACCACCTTTTCAAAGCGAACCACCATTTGCATTTTCAAAGCAAACCATCTTTTGCATTTTCAAAGCAAACCTTTTTGCATTTTCAAAGCTAACCATCTTTTGCATTTTCAAAGCAAACCACCTTATGCATTTTCAAAGCAAACCACCTTTTCAAAGCAAACCACCTTTTGCATTTTCAAAGCAAACCACCTTTTGTATTTTCAAAGCAAACCACCTTTTGCATTTTCAAAGCAAACCACCTTTTGCATTTTCAAAACAAACCACCTTTTGCATTTTCAAAGCAATTTTTTTTCGCATTTTCAAAGCAAACCACCTTTTGCATTTTCAAAGCAAACCACCTTTTGCAATTTCAAACCAAAGCACCTTTTGCATTTTCCAAGCAAACCACTTATAGCATTTACAAAGCAAACCACCATTTGCATTTTCAAACCAAACCACTTTTTTGCATTTCAAATCAAACCACATTTAACATTTTCAAAGCAAACTACCTTTTGCACTTTCAAAGCAAACGACCTTTTGCATTTTCAAAGCAAATCACCTTTTGCATTTTCAAAGCCCACCACCTTTTGCATCTTCAAAGTAAACCACCTTTTGCATTTTCATTGCAAACCAGCAAACCACCTTTTGCATTTTCAAAGCAAACCACTTTTTGCATTTTCAAAGCAAACCACATTTAGCATTTTCAAAGCAAATCACCTTTTGCATTTTCAAAGCAAACCACCTTTTCCATTTTCAAACTAAAACACCTTTTGCATTTTCAATGCAAACAGCAAACCACCTTTTGCATTTTCAAAGCAAACGACCTTTTGCATTTTCAAAGTAAACCACCTTTTGCATTTTCAAAGCAAACCACGCTTTGAATTTTCAAAGCAAACCACCTTTTGCATTTCAAAGCAAACCACGTTTTGCATTTTCAAAGCAAACCACTTTTTGCAATTTCAAAGCAAACAACCTTTTGCATTTTCAATGCAAGCCACCTTATGCATTTTCAAAGCAAACCACCTAGTCTAAGCAAACCACCTTTTGCAATTTCATGGCAAACCACCTTTGCATTTTCAAAGCAAATCACCTTTTGCATTTTCAAAGCAAAGCACATTTTGTATTTTCAAAGCAAACCACCTTTTGCATTTTCAAAGCAAACCACCTTTTGCATTTTTAAAGCAAACGACCATTTGCATTTTGGAAACAAACGACCTTTTGCATTTCCAAAGCAAACCACCTTTTGCATTTTCAAAACAAACCACTTTGGGGCATTTTTATACCAAACCACCTATTGCATTTTCAAAGCAAAACACCTTTTACATTTTCAAAGCAAACCACCATTTGCATTTTCAAAGCAAACCAACATTTCCATTTTAAAACCAAACCACCTTTTGCATTTTAAAACCAAAACACCTTTTGCATTTTAAAAGCAAACCATCTTTTGCATATTAAAAGCAAGCCACCTTTTGCATTTTCAAAGCAAACCACCTTTTGTATTTTCAAAGCAAACCACCTTTTGCATTTTCAAAGCAAAACACTTTTTGCTATTTCAAAACAAACCACCTTTTGCATTTTCAAAGCAAACCACCTTTTGCATTTTCAATCCACCTTTTGCATTTTTAATCCACCTTTTCCATTTTCAAAGTAAACCATCTACTGCTTTTATAAAGCAAACCTTTTTGCATTTTCAAAGCATACCATCTTTTGCATTTTCAAAGCAAACCACTTTTTGCTATTTCAAAACAAACCACCCTTTGCATTTTCAAAGCAAACCACCTTTTGCATTTTCAAAGCAAACCACCTTGTGTATTTTCAAAGCAAACCACCTTTTTCATTTTCAATGCAAACCAGCAAACCAACTTTTGCATTTTCATAGCAAACCTTTTGCATTTTCAAAGCAAACGACCTTTTGCATTTTGAAAGAAAACCACATTTTGCATTTTGAAAGCAAACCTCCTTTTGGCATTTTTATAGCAAACCACCTTTTGCCTTTTCATAGCAAACCACCATTTGCATTTTCAAAGCAAACCACTTTTTGCCATTTCAAAGCAAACCAACGTTTGCATTTTCAATGCAACCCACCTTTTTCATTTTAAAAGCAAACCACCTTTTGCATCTTCAAAGCAAACCACCTTTTGCATTTTCAAAGCAAACCACCACTTGCATTTTCATAGCAAACCACCATTTAGCCTTCAAAGCAAACCATTATTTGCATTTTCAAAGCAAACCTTTTGCATTTTCAAAGTAAACCCTTTGCATTTTCAAAGCAAAACTTTAGCATTTTCAAAGCAAACCAGCTTTTTCATATTCAAAGCAAACCACCTTTTGCATTTTCAAAGCAAACCACCTTTTGCATTTTCAAAGCATACCATCTTTTGCATTTTCAAAGCTATCCACCATTTGCATTTCCATTAAAAAGCAGCTTTTGCATTTTCAATGCAAACCAGCAAACCACCTTTTGCATTTTTTAAAAGGAAACCACCTTTTGCATTTTCAAAGCAAACCACCATTTGCATATTAAAAGCAAGCCAGTTTTTGCATTTTCAAATCAAACCACGTTTTGTATTTTCAAAGCAAACCACATTTTGCATTTTCAAAGCAAACCACATTTTTGCAATTTCAAAGCAAACCATCTTTTGCATTTTCAAAGCAAACCACCTTTTCCATTTTCAAGCAAACCATCTACTGCATTATAAAATCAAACCTTATTGCATTTTCAAAGCAAACCACCTTTTGCATTTTCAAAGCAAACCACCTATTCCATTTTCAAAGCAAACCATCTACTGCATTTTTAAAGCAAACCTTTTTGCATTTTCAAAGGAAACCACCTTTTGCATTTTAAATCCACCTTTTGCATTTTCAAAGTAAATCATCTGCAGCTTTTTTAAAGCAAACCTTTTTGCATTTTCAAAGTATACCATCTTTTGCATTTTCAAAGCAAACCACCTTTTGCATTTCCATTAAAAAGCAGCGTTGGCATTTTCAATGCAAATCAGCAAACCACCTTTTGCATTTTCAAAGTAAACGACAGTTTGCATTTTCAAAGCAAACTACCTTTTGCATTTTCAAAGCAAACCACTTTTTGGCATTTTATACCAAACCACCTTTTGCATTTTCAAAGCAAACCACCTTTTACATTTTCAATGAAAACCAACATTTGCATTTTCAAAGCAAACCACGTTTTGCATTTACAAAGCAAACCACTTTTTGCAATTTCAAAGCAAACAACGTAATGCATTTTCAATGCAAACCACCTTATGCATTTTCAAAGCAAACCACCTATTTTAAGCAAACCACCTTTTGCATTTTCATGGCAAACCACCTTTTCCATTTTCAAAACAAATCACCTTTTGCATTTTCAAAGCAAAGCACATTTTGTATTTTCAAAGCAAACCACCTTTTGCATTTTTAAAGCAAACCACCTTTTGCATTATAAAGCAAACCACCTTTTGCATTTTCAAAGCAAACCACTTTTTGAAATGTCAAAGCGAACCACCTTTTATATTTTCAAAGCAAACCACCTTATGCATTTTCAAAGCAAACCACCTTTTCAAAGCGAACCACCATTTGCATTTTCAAAGCAAACCATCTTTTGCATTTTCAAAGCAAACCTTTTGCATTTTCAAAGCTAACAATCTTTTGCATTTTCAAAGCAAACCACCTGATGCATTTTCAAAGCAAACCACCTTTTCAAAGCAAAGCACATTTTGTATTTTCAATGCAAACCACCTTTTGCATTTTTAAAGCAAACCACCTTTTGCATTATAAAGCAAACCACCTCTTGCAATTTCAAAGCGAACCACCTTTTATATTTTCAAAGCAAACCACCTTATGCATTTTCAAAGCTAACCACCTTTTCAAAGCGAACCACCATTTGCATTTTCAAAGCAAACCATCTTTTGCATTTTCAAAGCAAACCTTTTGCATTTTCAAAGCTAACCATCTTTTGCATTTTCAAAGCAAACCACCTTATGCATTTTCAAAGCAAACCACCTTTTCAAAGCAAACCACCTTTTGCATTTTCAAAGCAAACCACCTATTGCATTTTCAAATCAAACCACCTTTTGCATTTTCAAAACAAACCATCTTTTGCATTTTCAAAGCAAACCACCTTTTGCATTTTCAAAGCAATTTTTTTTCGCATTTTCAAAGCAATTTTTTTTCGCATTTTCAAAGCAAACCACCTTTTGCATTTTCAAAGCAAACCACCTTTTGCATTTTCAAAGCAAACCACCTTTTGCAATTTCAAAGCTAGGCACCTTTTGCATTTTTAAAGCAAACCACTTATAGCATTTTCAAAGCAAACCACCTTTTGCATTTTCAAATCAAACCACTTTTTTGCATTTTCAAAGCAAACCACATTTAACATTTTCAAAGCAAACTACCTTTTGCACTTTCAATGCAAAAGACCTTTTGCATTTTTAAAGCAAACCACTTATAGCATTTTCAAAGCAAACCACCTTTTGCATTTTCAAATCAAACCACTTTTTTGCATTTTCAAAGCAAACCACATTTAACATTTTCAAAGCAAACTACCTTTTGCACTTTCAATGCAAAAGACCTTTTGCATTTTCAAAGCAAATCAGCTTTTGCATTTTCAAAGCCACCACCTTTTGCATTTTCAAAGTAAACCAACTTTTGCATTTTCAATGCAAACCAGCAAACCACCTTTTGCATTTTCAAAGCAAACCACTTCTTCCATTTTCAAAGCAAACCACATTTAGCATTTTCACAGCAAATCACCTTTTGCATTTTCAAAGCAAACCACCTTTTGCATTTTCAAAGCAAACCAACATTTCCATTTTAAATCCAAACCACCTTTTGCATTTTAAAACCAAAACACCTTTTGCATTTTAAAAGCAAACCATCTTTTGCATATTAAAAGCAAGCCACCTTTTGCATTTTCAAAGCAAACCACCTTTTGTATTTTCAAAGCAAACCACCTTTTGCATTTTCAAAGCAAACCACCTTGTGTATTTTCAAAGCAAACCACCTTTTTCATTTTCAATGCAAACCAGCAAACCAACTTTTGCATTTTCATAGGAAACCTTTTGCATTTTCAAAGCAAAGGACCTTTTGCATTTTAAAAGAAAACCACATTTTGCATTTTGAAAGCAAACCTCCTTTTGGCATTTTTATAGCAAACCACCTTTTGCCTTTTCAAAGCAAACCATCTTTTGCATTTTCAAAGCAAACCTTTTGCATTTTCAAAGCTAACCATCTTTTGCATTTTCAAAGCAAACCACCTTTTCAAAGCAAACCACCTTTTGCATTTTCAAAGCAAACCACTTTTTGCATTTTCAAAACAAACCACCTTTTGCATTTTCAAAACAAACCATCTTTTGCATTTTCAAAGCAAAGCACCTTTTGCATTTTCAAAGCAATTTTTTGCATTTTCAAAGCAAACCACCTTTTGCATTTTCAAAGCAAACCACCTTTTGCAATTTCAAAGCAAAGCACCTTTTGCATTTTCAAAGCAAACCACCTTTTGCATTTTCAAACCAAACCTCTTTTTTGCATTTTCAAAGCAAACCTCATTTAACATTTTCAAATCAAACTACCTTTTGCACTTTCAAAGCAAACGACCTTTTGCATTTTCAAAGCAAATCAGCTTTTGCATTTTCAAAGCCCACCACCTTTTGCATTTTCAAAGTAAACCACCTTTTGCATTTTCAAAGCAAACCACATTTAGCATTTTCAAAGCAAATCATCTTTTGCATTTTCAAAGCAAACCACCTTTTGCATTTTCAAAGCAAACCAACATTTCCATTTTAAAACCAAACCATCTTTTGCATTTTAAAACCAAAACACCTTTTGCATTTTAAAAGCAAACCATCATTTGCATATTAAAAGCAAGCCACCTTTTGCATTTTCAAAGCAAACCACCATTTGTATTTTCAAAGCAAACCACCTTTTGCATTTTCAAAGCAAACCACCTTGTGTATTTTCAAAGCAAACCACCTTTTTCATTTTCAATTCAAACCAGCAAACCAACTTTTGCATTTTCATAGTAAACCTTTTGCATTTTCAAAGCAAAGGACCTTTTGCATTTTCAAAGAAAACCACATTTTGCATTTTGAAAGTAAACCTCCTTTTGGCATTTTTATAGCAAACCACCTTTTGCCTTTTCAAGGCAAATCACCATTTGCATTTTCAAAGCAAACCACTTTTTGCAATTTCCAAGCAAACCAACGTTTGCATTTTCAATGCAACCCACCTTTTTCATTTTAAAAGCAAACCACCTTTTGCATTTTCAAAGCAAACCACTATTTGCATTTTCAAAACAAACCTTTTGCATTATCAAAGTAAACCCTTTGCATTTTCAAAGCAAACCTTTAGCATTTTCAAAGCAAACCAGCTTTTTCATATTCAAAGCAAACCACCTTTTGCATTTTCAAAGCAAACCACCTTTTGCATTTTCAAAGCATACCATCTTTGCATTTTCAAAGCAAACCACCTTATGCATTTCCATTAAAAAGCAGCTTTTGCATTTTCAATGCAAACCAGCAAACCACCTTTTGCATTTTCAAAGCAAACGACCGTTTTGCATTTTCAAAGCAAACCACCTTTTGCATTTTCAAAGCAAACCACTTTTTCGCATTTTTATACCAAACCAACATTTGCATTTTCAATCCACCTTTTCCATTTTCAAAGTAAACCATCTACTGCTTTTTTTAAAGCAAACCTTTTTGCATTTTCAAAGCATACCACCTTTTGCATTTTCAAAGCAAACCACCTTTTGCATTTCCATTAAAAAGCAGCTTTTGCATTTTCAATGCAAATCAGCAAACCACCTTTTGCAATTTCAAATCAAACAACGTTTTGTATTTTCAAAGCAAACCACCTTTTGCATTTTCAAAGCAAACCACTTTTTTGCAATTTCAAAGCAAACCCTCTTTTGTATTTTCAAAGCAAACCACCTTTTCCATTTTCAAAACAAACCATCTACTGCATTTTTAAAGCAAACATTTTTGCATTTTCAAAGGAAACCACCTTTTGCATTTTCAATCCACCTTTTCCATTTTAAAAAGCAAACCATCTACTGCTTTTTTAAAGCAAACCTTTTAGCATTTTCAAAGCATACCATCTTTTGCATTTTCAAAGCAAACCACCTTTTACATTTTCAAAGCAAACTACTTTTTGGCATTTTTATACCAAACCACCTTTTGCATTTTCAAAGCAAACCACCTTTTACATTTTCATTGAAAACCAACATTTGCATTTTCAAAGCAAACCACCTTTTGCACTTTAAAAGCAAACCACCTTTTGCATTTTCAATGCAAACCACCATTTGCATATTAAAACAAAGCCACTTTTTGCATTTTCAAATCAAACCACGTTTTGTATTTTCAAAGCAAACCACCTTTCGCATTTTCAAAGCAAACCACTTTTTTTGCAAATTCAAAGCAAACAATCTTTTGCATTTTCAAATCAAACGACCTTTTGCATATTAATAGCAAACGACCGTTTGCATTTATAGAGCAAACGACCATTTGCATTTTCAAAGCAAACCTCCTTTTGCATTTTCAAAGCAAACCACCTTTTGCAATTTCAAAACAAACCACCTTTTGCACTTTCGAAGCAAACCACCTTTAACATTTTCAAAGCAGACCACCTTTTTTTGCATGTTCAAAACAAACCACACATTTGCAATTTCAAATTAAACCACCTTTTGCATTTTCAAAGCAAACCACCTTTTCCATTTTCAAAGCAAACCATCTACTGCATTTTTAAAGCAAACCTTTTTGCATTTTCAAAGGAAACCACCTTTTGCAATTTCAATCCACCTTTTCCATTTTCAAAGCAAACCGTCTACTGCTTTTTTAAAGCAAACCTTTTTGCATTTTCAAAGCATACCATCTTTTGCATTTTCAAAGCAAACCACCTTTTGCATTTCCATTAAAAAGCAGATTTTGCACTTACAATGCAAATCAGCAAACCACCTTTTGCATTTTCAAAGCAAACGACCGTTTGCATTCTCAAAGCAAACTACCTTTTGCATTTTCAAAGCAAACCACTTTTTGGCATTTTTATACCAAACCACCTTTTGCATTTTCAAAGCAAACCACCTTTTCCATTTTATAAGTAAACCACCTTTTGCATTTTCAAAGCAAACCACCATTTGCATATTAAAACAAAGCCACTTTTTGCATTTTCAAATTAAACCACGTTTTGTATTTTCAAAGCAAACCACCTTTTGCATTTTCAAAGCAAACCACTTTTTTGCAATTTCAAAGCAAACAATCTTTTGCATTTTCAAAGCAAACGACCTTCTGCATATTAAAAGCAAACGACCTTTTGCATTTTCAGAGCAAACGACCTTTTGCATTTTCAAAGAAAACAACGATTTGTATTTTCAAAGCAAACCACCTTTTGCATTTTCAAAGCAAACCACTTTTTTGCAATTTCAAAGCAAACCATCTTTTGCATTTTCAAAGCAAACCACCTTTTCTATTTTCAAAGCAAACCATCTGCTGCATTTTTAAAGCAAACCTCATTTTGCATTTTCAAAGCAAACCACCTTTTGCATTTTCAAAGCAAACCACCTTTTGCATTTTCAAAGCAAACCACCTTTTGCATTTTCAAAGCAAACCTCTTTTTTGCATGTTCAAAGCAAACCACACATTTGCAATTTCAAATCAAACCACCTTTTGTATTTTCAAAGAAAACCACCTTTTCCATTTTCAAAGCAAACCATCTATTGCATTTTTAAAGCAAACGACCTTTTGCATTTTCAAAGGAAACCACATTTTGCATTTTCAATCCACCTTTTCCATTTTCAAAGCAAACCATCTACTGCTTTTTTAAAGCAAACCTTTTTGCATTTTCAAAGCATACCATCTTTTGCATTTTCAAAGCAAACCACATTTTGCATTTCCATTAAAACGCAGCTTTTGCATTTTCAATGCAAACCAGCAAACCACCTTTTGCATTTTCAAAGCAAACGACCGTTTGCATTTTCAAAGCAAACCACCTTTTACATTTTCAAAGCAAACCACATTTTGGCATTTTTATACCAAACCACCTTTTGCATTTTCAAAGCAAACCACCTTTTACATTTTCATTGAAAACCAACATTTGCATTTTCAAACCAAACCTCCTTTTGCATTTTAAAAGCAAACCACTTTTTGCATTTTCAAAGCAAACCACCATTTGCATATTAAAACAAAGCCAATTTTTGCATTTTCAAATCAAACCACGTTTTGTATTTTCAAAGCAAACCACTTTTGCATTTTCAAAGCAAACCACTTTTTTGCAATTTCAAAGCAAACAATCTTTTGCATTTTCAAAGCAAACGACCTTTTGCATATTAAAAGCAAACGACCTTTTGCATTTTCAGAGCAAACGACCTTTTGTATTTTCAAAGCAAACCTCCTTTTGCATTTTCAAAGGAAACCACCTTTTGCATTTTCAAACCACCTTTTCCATTTTCAAAGCAAACCATCTACTGCTTTTTTAAAGCAAACCTTTTTGAATTTTCAAAGCAAACCACCTTTTGCATTTTCAAAGGAAACCACCTTTTGCATTTTCAAAGAAAACCACCTTTTCCATTTTCAAAGCAAACCATCTATTGCATTTTTAAAGCAAACCTTTTTGCATTTTCAAAGGAAACCACATTTTGCATTTTCATTCCACCTTTTCCATTTTCAAAGCAAACCATCTACTGCTTTTTTAAAGCAAACCTTTTTGCATTTTCAAAGCATACCATCTTTTGCATTTTCAAAGCAAACCACATTTTGCTTTTCCACTAAAACGCAGCTTTTGCATTTTCAATGCAAACCAGCAAACCACCTTTTGCATTTTCAAAGCAAACGACCGTTTGCATTTTCAAAGCAAACCACCTTTTACATTTTCAAAGCAAACCACATTTGGGGATTTTTATACCAAACCACCTTTTGCATTTTCAAAGCAAACCACCTTTTACATTTTCATTGAAAACCAACATTTGCATTTTCAAACCAAACCACCTTTTGCATTTTAAAAGCAAACCACCTTTTGCATTTTCAAAGCAAACCACCATTTGCATATTAAAACAAAGCCACTTTTTGCATTTTCAAATCAAACCACGTTTTGTATTTTCAAAGCAAACCACTTTTGCATTTTCAAAGCAAACCACTTTTTTGCAATTTCAAAGCAAACAATCTTTTGCATTTACAAAGCAAACGACCTTTTGCATATTAAAAGCAAACGACCTTTTGCATTTTCAGTGCAAACGACCTTTTGTATTTTCAAAGCAAACCTCCTTTTGCATTTTCAAAGGAAACCACCTTTTGCATTTTCAAACCACCTTTTCCATTTTTAAAGCAAACCATCTACTGCTTTTCTAAAGCAAACCTTTTTGAATTTACAAAGCAAACCACCTTTTGCATTTTCAAAGCAAACCACCTTTTGCATTTTCAAAGCATACCATCTTTTGCACTTTCAAAGCAAACCATCTGTTGCATTTCCATTAAAAAGCAGCTTCTGCATTTTCAATGCAAACCAGAAAATCACCTATTGCATTTTCAAAGCAAACGACCTTTTGCATTTTAAAAGCAAACGACCTTTTGTATTTTCAAAGCAAACGACCTTTTGCATTTTCAAAGCAAACCACCTTTTGCATTTTCAAAGCAAACCATCTACTGCATTTGCAAAGCAAACCTTTTTGCATTTTCAAAGCAAACCACCTATATCATTTTCAAAGCAAACCATCTTTTGCATTTTCAAAGCACACCACCTTTTACATTTTCAAAGCAAACTCCCTTTTGCATTTTCAATGCAAACCAGCATTCCACCTTTTGCATTTTAAAAGCAAACGACCTTTTGTATTTTCAAAGCAAACGACCTTTTGCATTTTCAAAACAAACCACCTTTTGCATCTTCAAAGCAACCACCTTTTGCTTTTTCAAAGCAAACCACTATTCGCATTTTCAAAACAAACCTTTTGCATTTTCAAAGTAAACCCTTTGCATTTTCAAAGCAAACCTTTTGATTTTAAAAGCAAACCACCTTTTTTTCATTTTCAAATCAAACCACCTTTTGCTTTTTCAAAGCAAACCACCATATGCCCTTCAAAGCAAACCGCCTTTTGCATTTTCAAAGTAAATCCTTTGCATTTTCAAAGCAACCCACCTTTAGCATTTTCAAAGCAAACCACCTTTTGCATTTTCAAAGCAGACCAACTTTTGCATTTTCAAAGCAAACCTCCTTTTGGCGTTTTTATAGCAAACCACCTTTTGCACTTTAAAAGCAAACCACCTTTTGCACTTTAAAAGCAAACCACCTTTTGCATTTTCAAAGCAAACCACCCTTTGCATCTTCTAAGCAAACCTCTATTTTACTTCAAAGCAAACCACTTTTTGCATTTTCAAAGCAAACCTTTTGCATTTTCAAAGTAAACCCTTTGCATTTCAAAGCAAACCTTTTGATTTTAAAAGCAAACAACCTTTTTTACATTTTCAAAGAAAACCACCTTTTGCATTTTCAAAGCAAACCAGCATTTGCCCTTCAAAGCAAACCACTATTTGCATTTTCAAAGCAAACCACCATTTGCATTTTCAAAGCAAACCACCTTTTACATAGTAAAGACAAACAACCTTTTGCATTTTAAAAGGAAACCACCATTTCCATATTAAAAGAAAGCCACCTATGGCATTTTCAAAGCAAACCACCTTCTGTATTTTCAAAGCAAACCACTTTTTCCTTTTTCAAAGCAAACTATCTACTACATTATAAAGCAAACCTTTTTGGATTTTCAAAGCAGACCACCTTTTGCATTTTCAAAGCACACCACATTTTGCATTTTCAAAGCAAACCAGCTTTTGCATTTTCAATGCAAACCAGCAAACCACCTTTTGCATTTTCAAAGCAAACAACCTTTTGCATTTTCAAAGAAAACCACCTTTTTCATTTTCAAAGCAAACCACCTTTTGCATTTTCATTGAAAAGCAGCGTTTGCATTTTCAATGCAAACCAGCAAACCACCTTTTGCATTTTCAAAGCAAATGACCTTTTGAATTTTCAAAGCAAACGACCTTTTGCATTTTCAAAGCAAACCACCTTTTGCATTTTCAAAGCAAACCATCTACTGCATTTTCAAAGCAAACCATCTACTGCATTTTTAAAGCAAACCTTTTTGCATTTTCAAAGGAAACCACCTTTTGCATTTTCAAACCACCTTTTCCATTTTCAAGGTAAATCATCTACTGCTTTTTTAAAGCAAACCTTTTTGCATTTTCAAAGCAAACCACCTATATCATTTTCAAAGCAAACCACCTTTTGCATTTTCAAAGCACACCACCTTTTACATTTTGAAAGCAAACTCCCTTTTGCATTTTCAATGCAAACCAGCAATCCACCTTTTGCATTTTAAAAGCAAACGACCTTTTGTATTTTCAAAGCAAACGACCTTTTGCATTTTCAAAGCAAACCACCTTTTGCATCTTCAAAGCAACCACCTTTTGCTTTTTCAAAGCAAACCACTATTCGCATTTTCAAAACAAACCTTTTGCATTTTCAAAGTAAACTCTTTGCATTCTCAAAGCAAACCTTTTGATTTTAAAAGCAAACCACCTTTTTTTCATTTTCAAATCAAACCACCTTTTGCTTTTTCAAAGCAAACCACCATATGCCCTTCAAAGCAAACCGCCTTTTGCATTTTCAAAGTAAACCCTTTGCATTTTGAAAGCAAACCACTTTTTCATTTTCAAAGCAAACCACCATTTGCATTTTCAAAGCAACCCACCTTTAGCATTTTCAAAGCAAACCACCTTTTTCATTTTCAAAGCAGACCAACTTTTGCATTTTCAAAGCAAACCTCCTTTTGGCGTTTTTATAGCAAACCACCTTTTGCACTTTAAAAGCAAACCACCTTTTGCATTTTCAAAGCAAACCACCTTTTGCATCTTCTAAGCAACCACCTTTTGCTTTTTCAGAGCAAACCACTATTTTACTTCAAAGCAAACCACTTTTTGCATTTTCAAAGCAAACCTTTTGCATTTTCAAAGTAAACCCTTTGCATTTCAAAGCAAACCTTTTGATTTTAAAAGCAAACAACCTTTTTTACATTTTCAAAGAAAACCACCTTTTGCATTTTCAAAGCAAACCACCATTTGCCCTTCAAAGCAAACCACTATTTGCATTTTCAAAGCAAACCACCATTTGCATTTTCAAAGCAAACCACCTTTTACATAGTAAAGACAAACAACCTTTTGCATTTTAAAAGGAAACCACCATTTCCATATTAAAAGAAAGCCACCTATGGCATTTTCAAAGCAAACCACCTTCTGTATTTTCAAAGCAAACCACTTTTTCCTTTTTCAAAGCAAACTATCTGCTACATTATCAAGCAAACCTTTTTGGATTTTCAAAGCAGACCACCTTTTGCATTTTCAAAGCACACCACATTTTGCATTTTCAAAGCAAACCCGCTTTTGCATTTTCAATGCAAACCAGCAAACCACCTTTTGCATTTTCAAAGCAAACCACCTTTTGCATTTTCAAAGAAAACCACCTTTTTCATTTTCAAAGCAAACCACCTTTTGCATTTTCATTGAAAAGCAGCGTTTGCATTTCCAATGCAAACCAGCAAACCACCTTTTGCATTTTCAAAGCAAATGACCTTTTGAATTTTCAAAGCAAACGACCTTTTGCATTTTCAAAGCAAACCACCTTTTCAATTTTCAAAGCAAACCATCTTCTGCATTTTTAAAGCAAACCTTTTTGCATTTACAAAGCAAACCACCTTTTGCTTTTTCAAAGCAAACCACCTTTTGCTTTTTCAAAGCAAACCACCTTTTGCATTTTCAAAGCAAATCACGTTTTCCATTTTCAAAGCAAACCACGTTTTGCATTTTCAAAGCAAACTACCTTTTCAAAGCAAACCACCTTTTGCAATTTCAAAGAAAACCACCGTTTCCATTTACAAAGCAAACCACCTTTTCCATTTTCAAAGCAAACCACCTATAGCATTTTCAAAGCAAAGCACATTTTGTATTTTCGAAGCAAACCACCTTTTGTTTTTTCTAAACAAACGACATTTTGCATTTTCAAAGCAAAGCACATTTTGCATTTTCAAAGCAAACCGCCTTTTGGCATTTTATAGCAAACCACCTTTTGCATTTTCAAAGCAAACCACATTTTCCATTTTCAAAGCAAACCTACTGCATTTTTAAAGCAAACCTTTTTGCATTTTCATAGCAAACCACCTTTTGCATTTTCAAAGCTAATCATCTATAGCATTTTCAAAACAAACCACCTTTTCCATTTTCAAATCCAAACCACCTTTTGCATTTTTAAAGCAAACCACCATTTGCATATTAAAAGCAAGCCACCTTTTGCATTTTGAAAGCAAACCACCTTTTGCATTTTCAAATCAAACGACTTTTTTTTGCAATTTCAAAACAAACCACCTTTTGCATTTTCAAGGCAAACCACTTATTCCATTTTCAAAGCAAACCATCTACTACATTTTTAAAGCAAACCTTTTTGGATTTTCAAAGCAAACCACCTTTTGCATTTTCAAAGCAAACCACCTTTTCCATTTTCAAAGCAAACTATCTACCGCATTTTTAAAGCAAACCACTTTTTGCATTTTCAACGCACACCACATTTTGCATTTTCAAAGCAAACCACCTTTTGCATTTTCAATGTTAACCAGCAAACCACCTTTTGCATTTTAAAAGCAAGCCACCTTTTGCATTTTCAAAGCAAACCACATTTTTCATTTTCAAAGCAAACCACCCTTTGCATTTTCATTGAAAAGCAGCTTTTGCATTTTCAATGCAAACCAGCAAACCACCTTTTGCATTTTCAAAGCAAACCTTTTGCATTTTCAAAGTAAACCCTTTGCATTTCAAAGCAAACCTTTTGATTTTAAAAGCAAACAACCTTTTTTACATTTTCAAAGAAAACCACCTTTTGCATTTTCAAAGCAAACCACCATTTGCCCTTCAAAGCAAACCACTATTTGCATTTTCAAAGCAAACCACCATTTGCATTTTCAAAGCAAACCACCTTTTACATAGTAAAGACAAACAACCTTTTGCATTTAAAAGGAAACCACCATTTCCATATTAAAAGAAAGCCACCTATGGCATTTTCAAAGCAAACCACCTTCTGTATTTACAAAGCAAACCACTTTTTCCTTTTTCAAAGCAAACTATCTACTACATTATCAAGCAAACCTTTTTGGATTTTCAAAGCAGACCACCTTTTGCATTTTCAAAGCACACCACATTTTGCATTTTCAAAGCAAACCAGCTTTTGCATTTTCAATGCAAACCAGCAAACCACCTTTTGCATTTTCAAAGCAAACCACCTTTTGCATTTTCAAAGAAAACCACCTTTTTCATTTTCAAAGCAAACCACCTTTTGCATTTTCATTGAAAAGCAGCGTTTGCATTTTCAATGCAAACCAGCAAACCACCTTTTGCATTTTCAAAGCAAATGACCTTTTGAATTTTCAAAGCAAACGACCTTTTGCATTTTCAAAGCAAACCACCTTTTCAATTTTCAAAGCAAACCATCTTCTGCATTTTTAAAGCAAACCTTTTTGCATTTTCAAAGCAAACCACCTTTTGCTTTTTCAAAGCAAACCACCTTTTGCTTTTTCAAAGCAAACCACCTTTTGCATTTTCAAAGCAAATCACGTTTTCCATTTTCAAAGCAAACCACGTTTTGCATTTTCAAAGCAAACTACCTTTTCAAAGCAAACCACCTTTTGCAATTTCAAAGAAAACCACCGTTTCCATTTACAAAGCAAACCGCCTTTTCCATTTTCAAAGCAAACCACCTATAGCATTTTCAAAGCAAAGCACATTTTGTATTTTCGAAGCAAACCACCTTTTGTTTTTTCTAAACAAACGACATTTTGCATTTTCAAAGCAAATCACATTTTGCATTTTCAAAGCAAACCGCCTTTTGGCATTTTATAGCAAACCACCTTTTGCATTTTCAAAGCAAACCACATTTTCCATTTTCAAAGCAAACCTACTGCATTTTTAAAGCAAACCTTTTTGCATTTTCATAGCAAACCACCTTTTGCATTTTCAAAGCTAATCATCTATAGCATTTTCAAAACAAACCACCTTTTCCATTTTCAAATCCAAACCACCTTTTGCATTTTTAAAGCAAACCACCATTTGCATATTAAAAGCAAGCCACCTTTTGCATTTTCAAAGCAAACCACCTTTTGCATTTTCAAATCAAACGACTTTTTTTTGCAATTTCAAAACAAACCACCTTTTGCATTTTCAAAGCAAACCACTTATTCCATTTTCAAAGCAAACCATCTACTACATTTTTAAAGCAAACCTTTTTGGATTTTCAAAGCAAACCACCTTTTGCATTTTCAAAGCAAACCACCTTTTCCATTTTCAAAGCAAACTATCTACCGCATTTTTAAAGCAAACCACTTTTTGCATTTTCAACGCACACCACATTTTGCATTTTCAAAGCAAACCACCTTTTGCATTTTCAATGTTAACCAGCAAACCACCTTTTGCATTTTAAAAGCAAGCCACCTTTTGCATTTTCAAAGCAAACCACATTTTTCATTTTCAAAGCAAACCACCCTTTGCATTTTCATTGAAAAGCAGCTTTTGCATTTTCAATGCAAACCAGCAAACCACCTTTTGCATTTTCAAAGCAAACCTTTTGCATTTTCAAAGTAAACCCTTTGCATTTCAAAGCAAACCTTTTGATTTTAAAAGCAAACAACCTTTTTTACATTTTCAAAGAAAACCACCTTTTGCATTTTCAAAGCAAACCACCATTTGCCCTTCAAAGCAAACCACTATTTGCATTTTCAAAGCAAACCACCATTTGCATTTTCAAAGCAAACCACCTTTTACATAGTAAAGACAAACAACCTTTTGCATTTAAAAGGAAACCACCATTTCCATATTAAAAGAAAGCCACCTATGGCATTTTCAAAGCAAACCACCTTCTGTATTTACAAAGCAAACCACTTTTTCCTTTTTCAAAGCAAACTATCTACTACATTATCAAGCAAACCTTTTTGGATTTTCAAAGCAGACCACCTTTTGCATTTTCAAAGCACACCACATTTTGCATTTTCAAAGCAAACCAGCTTTTGCATTTTCAATGCAAACCAGCAAACCACCTTTTGCATTTTCAAAGCAAACCACCTTTTGCATTTTCAAAGAAAACCACCTTTTTCATTTTCAAAGCAAACCACCTTTTGCATTTTCATTGAAAAGCAGCGTTTGCATTTTCAATGCAAACCAGCAAACCACCTTTTGCATTTTCAAAGCAAATGACCTTTTGAATTTTCAAAGCAAACGACCTTTTGCATTTTCAAAGCAAACCACCTTTTCAATTTTCAAAGCAAACCATCTTCTGCATTTTTAAAGCAAACCTTTTTGCATTTTCAAAGCAAACCACCTTTTGCTTTTTCAAAGCAAACCACCTTTTGCTTTTTCAAAGCAAACCACCTTTTGCATTTTCAAAGCAAATCACGTTTTCCATTTTCAAAGCAAACCACGTTTTGCATTTTCAAAGCAAACTACCTTTTCAAAGCAAACCACCTTTTGCAATTTCAAAGAAAACCACCGTTTCCATTTACAAAGCAAACCGCCTTTTCCATTTTCAAAGCAAACCACCTATAGCATTTTCAAAGCAAAGCACATTTTGTATTTTCGAAGCAAACCACCTTTTGTTTTTTCTAAACAAACGACATTTTGCATTTTCAAAGCAAATCACATTTTGCATTTTCAAAGCAAACCGCCTTTTGGCATTTTATAGCAAACCACCTTTTGCATTTTCAAAGCAAACCACATTTTCCATTTTCAAAGCAAACCTACTGCATTTTTAAAGCAAACCTTTTTGCATTTTCATAGCAAACCACCTTTTGCATTTTCAAAGCTAATCATCTATAGCATTTTCAAAACAAACCACCTTTTCCATTTTCAAATCCAAACCACCTTTTGCATTTTTAAAGCAAACCACCATTTGCATATTAAAAGCAAGCCACCTTTTGCATTTTCAAAGCAAACCACCTTTTGCATTTTCAAATCAAACGACTTTTTTTTGCAATTTCAAAACAAACCACCTTTTGCATTTTCAAAGCAAACCACTTATTCCATTTTCAAAGCAAACCATCTACTACATTTTTAAAGCAAACCTTTTTGGATTTTCAAAGCAAACCACCTTTTGCATTTTCAAAGCAAACCACCTTTTCCATTTTCAAAGCAAACTATCTACCGCATTTTTAAAGCAAACCACTTTTTGCATTTTCAACGCACACCACATTTTGCATTTTCAAAGCAAACCACCTTTTGCATTTTCAATGTTAACCAGCAAACCACCTTTTGCATTTTAAAAGCAAGCCACCTTTTGCATTTTCAAAGCAAACCACATTTTTCATTTTCAAAGCAAACCACCCTTTGCATTTTCATTGAAAAGCAGCTTTTGCATTTTCAATGCAAACCAGCAAACCACCTTTTGCATTTTCAAAGCAAATGACCTTTAGCATTTTCAAAGCAAACGACCTTTTGCATTTTCAAAGCAAACCACCGTTTGCATTTCCAAAGCAAACCACTTTTTGGCATTTTTATACCAAACCACCTTTTGCATTTTCTAAGAAAACCACCTTTTACATTTTCAAAGCAAACCACCAGTTGCATTTTCAAAGCAAACCACCTTTTACATAGTAAAGACAAACAACCTTTTGCATTTAAAAGGAAACCACCATTTCCATATTAAAAGAAAGCCACCTATGGCATTTTCAAAGCAAACCACCTTCTGTATTTACAAAGCAAACCACTTTTTCCTTTTTCAAAGCAAACTATCTACTACATTATCAAGCAAACCTTTTTGGATTTTCAAAGCAGACCACCTTTTGCATTTTCAAAGCACACCACATTTTGCATTTTCAAAGCAAACCAGCTTTTGCATTTTCAATGCAAACCAGCAAACCACCTTTTGCATTTTCAAAGCAAACCACCTTTTGCATTTTCAAAGAAAACCACCTTTTTCATTTTCAAAGCAAACCACCTTTTGCATTTTCATTGAAAAGCAGCGTTTGCATTTTCAATGCAAACCAGCAAACCACCTTTTGCATTTTCAAAGCAAATGACCTTTTGAATTTTCAAAGCAAACGACCTTTTGCATTTTCAAAGCAAACCACCTTTTCAATTTTCAAAGCAAACCATCTTCTGCATTTTTAAAGCAAACCTTTTTGCATTTTCAAAGCAAACCACCTTTTGCTTTTTCAAAGCAAACCACCTTTTGCTTTTTCAAAGCAAACCACCTTTTGCATTTTCAAAGCAAATCACGTTTTCCATTTTCAAAGCAAACCACGTTTTGCATTTTCAAAGCAAACTACCTTTTCAAAGCAAACCACCTTTTGCAATTTCAAAGAAAACCACCGTTTCCATTTACAAAGCAAACCGCCTTTTCCATTTTCAAAGCAAACCACCTATAGCATTTTCAAAGCAAAGCACATTTTGTATTTTCGAAGCAAACCACCTTTTGTTTTTTCTAAACAAACGACATTTTGCATTTTCAAAGCAAATCACATTTTGCATTTTCAAAGCAAACCGCCTTTTGGCATTTTATAGCAAACCACCTTTTGCATTTTCAAAGCAAACCACATTTTCCATTTTCAAAGCAAACCTACTGCATTTTTAAAGCAAACCTTTTTGCATTTTCATAGCAAACCACCTTTTGCATTTTCAAAGCTAATCATCTATAGCATTTTCAAAACAAACCACCTTTTCCATTTTCAAATCCAAACCACCTTTTGCATTTTTAAAGCAAACCACCATTTGCATATTAAAAGCAAGCCACCTTTTGCATTTTCAAAGCAAACCACCTTTTGCATTTTCAAATCAAACGACTTTTTTTTGCAATTTCAAAACAAACCACCTTTTGCATTTTCAAAGCAAACCACTTATTCCATTTTCAAAGCAAACCATCTACTACATTTTTAAAGCAAACCTTTTTGGATTTTCAAAGCAAACCACCTTTTGCATTTTCAAAGCAAACCACCTTTTCCATTTTCAAAGCAAACTATCTACCGCATTTTTAAAGCAAACCACTTTTTGCATTTTCAACGCACACCACATTTTGCATTTTCAAAGCAAACCACCTTTTGCATTTTCAATGTTAACCAGCAAACCACCTTTTGCATTTTAAAAGCAAGCCACCTTTTGCATTTTCAAAGCAAACCACATTTTTCATTTTCAAAGCAAACCACCCTTTGCATTTTCATTGAAAAGCAGCTTTTGCATTTTCAATGCAAACCAGCAAACCACCTTTTGCATTTTCAAAGCAAATGACCTTTAGCATTTTCAAAGCAAACGACCTTTTGCATTTTCAAAGCAAACCACCGTTTGCATTTCCAAAGCAAACCACTTTTTGGCATTTTTATACCAAACCACCTTTTGCATTTTCTAAGAAAACCACCTTTTACATTTTCAAAGCAAACCACCAGTTGCATTTTCAAAGAAAACCACCGATATCATTTTAAAAGCAAACCACGTTTTGCATTTTCAAAGCAAACCACCATTTGTATATTAAAAGGAAGCCACCTTTTGCATTTTTAAAGCAAACCACCTTTTGCATTTTCAAAGCAAACCACCTTTTGCATTTTCAAAGTAAACCACTTTTTTTTGCAATTTCAAAACAAACCACCTTTTGCATTTTCAAAGCAAACCACCTTTTCCATTTTCAAATCAAACCATCTACTGCATTTTTAAAGCAAACCTTTTTGCATTTTCAAAGCAAACCACCTTTTGCTTTTTCAAAGCAAACCACCTTTGCATTTTCAAAGCAAACCACCTTTTCCATTTTCTAAACAAACGACATTTTACATTTTCAAAGCAAACCACCATTTGTATTTTCAAAGCAAACCACTTTTTGCAATTTCAAACCAAACCAACTTTTGCATTTTCAATGAAAACCGCCTTTTGCATTTTAAAAGCAAACCACCTTTTTCTGTTTCAAAGCAAACCACCTTTTGCCTTTTCAAAGCAACCCACCTTTTGCCTTTTCAAAGCAAACCACCTTTTGCTTTTTCAAAACAAACCACAATTTGCCATTCAAACCAAACCACTATTTGCATTTTCAAAGCTAACCTTTTGCATTTTCAACGTAAACCCTTTGCATTTTCAAAGCAAACCTTTTGCCTTTTCAAAGCAAACCACCTTTTGCATTTTCAAAGCAAACCACCTTTTGCATTTTCAAAGCAAACCACATTTTGCATTTTAAAAAAAAAACACATTTAGCATTTTCACAGCAAACCATATTTTGCTTTTTCAAAGCAAACCACCTTTTGCATTTTCAAAGCATACCATCTTTTCATTTACAAAGCAAACCACCTTTTGTATTTCCATTAAAAAGCAGCTTTTACATGTTCAATGCAAACCAGCAAACCACCTTTTGCATTTTCAAAGCAAACCACCTTTTGCATTTTCAAAGCAAACCACCATTTGCATATTAAAAGCAATCCACCTTTTGCATTTTCAAAGCAAACTACCTTTTCAAAGCAAACCACCTTTTGCAATTTCAAAGAAAACCACTTTTTGCATGTTCAAAGCAAACCACCTATAGCATTTTCAAAGCAAACCACATTTTGTATTTTCAAAGCAAACCTCCTTTTCCATTTTGAAAGCAAACCATTTTTTTTCAATTTTCAAAGCAAACCTACTGCATTTTTAAAGCAAACCTTTTTGCATTTTCATAGCAAACCACCTTTTGCATTTTCAAACTAACCATCTATAGCATTTTCAAAACAAACCACCTTTTGCATTTTCAATGCAAACCAGCAAACAAACTTTTGCATTTTCAAAGCAAACCACCTTTTGCATTATCAAAACAAACGACCTTTTGCATTTTCAAAGAAATCCACTTTTTGCAATTTCAAACCAAACCACCTTTTGAATTTTCAATGCAAACCACCTTTTGCATTTTAAAAGCAAACCACCTTTTGCATTTTCAAAGCAAACCACTATTTGCATTTTCAAAGCAAACCATTTGCATTTTCAAAGTACACCCTTTGCATTTTCAAAGCAAACATTTTGCATTTTCAAAGCAAACCACCATTTGCATTTTCAAAGCAAACCACCTTTTGCATTTTAAAGCCAAACCACCTTTTGCATTTTCAAAGCAAACCAACTTTTGTATTTTCAAAGCAAACCACCTTTTGCATTTTCAAAGCAAACCACTTATCTTGCTATTTCAAAGCAAACCACCTGTTACATTTTCAAAGCAAACCACTTTTACCATTTTCAAAGCAAACCATTTACTACATTTTTAAAGCAAACCTTTTTGGATTTTCAAAGCAAACCACCTTTTGCAGTTTCAAAGCAAACTACCTTTTCCATTTTCAAAGCAAACCATCTACTGAATTTTTAAAGCAAACCACCTTTTTCATTTTCAACGCGCTCCACATTTTGCATTTTCAAAGCAATTAACCTTTTGCATTTTCAATACAAACCAGCAAACCACCTTTTGCATTTCTAAAGCAAACTACCTTTTGCATTTTCAAAGGAAACCACCTTTTGCATTTTCAAAGCAAACCACCTTTTGCTTTTTTCAAAGCAAACCACCATTTGCCCTTCAAAGCAAACCACTATTTGCATTTTCAAAGCAAACCTTTGCATTTTCAAAGTAAACCCTTTGCATTTTCAAAGCAAACCTTTTGATTTTCAAAGCAAACCACCTTTTTGCATTTTCAATGCAAACAACCTTTTGCATTTTCAAAGCAAACCACCTTTTCCATTTTCAAAGCAAACCATCTACTGCATTTTTAAAGCAAATCATTTTGCATTTTCATAGCAAACCACCTTTTGCATTTTCAAAGCAAACCACCTTTTGCCTTTTCAAAGCAAATCACCTTTTGCATTTTCAAAGCAAACCACCATTTGCCCTTCAAAGCAAACCACTATTTTCATTTTCAAAGCAAACCTTTTGCATTTTCAAAGTAAACCCTTTGCATTTCCAAAGTAAACCCTTTGCATTTTCAAAGCAAACCTTTTGATTTTAAAAGCAAACCACCTTTTTTCATTTTCAAAGCAAACCACCTTTTGCATTTTCAATGCAAACCAGCAAACCAAATTTTGCATTTTCAAAGCAAACCACCTTTTCCATTTTCTAAACAAACGACATTTTACATTTTCAAAGCAAAGCACATTTTGCATTTTCAAAGCAAACCGCCTTTTGGCATTTTATAGCAAACCACCTTTCGCATTTTCAAAGCAAACCACCATTTGCATTTTCAAAGCAAACCACTTTTTGCAATTTCAAAGCAAACCACCTTTTGCCTTTTCAAAGCATACCACCTTTTGCCTTTTCAAAGCAAACCACCTTTTGCTTTTTCAAAGCAAACCACAATTTGCCCTTCAAAGCAAAGCACTATTTGCATTTTCAAAGCTAACCTTTTGCATTTTCAACCTAACCCTTTGCATTTTCAAAGCAAACCTTTTGCATTTTCAAAGCAAACCACCTTTTGCATTTTCAAAGCATACCATCTTTTCATTTTCAAAGCAAACCACCTTTTGCATTTCCATTAAAAAGCAGCTTTTGCATTTTCTATGCAAACCAGCAAACCACCTTTTGCATTTTCAAAGCAAACCACCTTTTACATTTTCAAAGCAAACCACCATTTGCATTTTCAAAGCAAACCACCTTTTGCATTTTCAAGGTAAACCACCTTTTGCATTTTCAAAGCAAACCACCATTTGCATATTAAAAGCAAGCCACCTTTTGCATTTTCAAAGCAAACCACCTTTTGTATTTTCAAAGCAAACCACCTTTTGCATTTTCAAAGCAAACCACATTTTTTGCATTTTCAAAGCAAACCACCTTTTGCATTTTCAAAGCAAACCACCTTTTCCATTTTCAAAGCAAACAATCTACTGCATTTTTAGCAAACCTTTTTGCATTTTCATAGCAAACCACCTTTTGCATTTTCAAAGCAAACCACCTTTTGCATTTTCAAAGCAAACCTCCTTTGGCATTTTTAAAGCAAACCACCTTTTGCATTTTAAAAGCACACCACCTTTTGCATTTTCAAAGCAAACCACCTTTTGCATTTTCAATGCAAACCAGCAAACCAACTTTTGCATTTTCAAAGCAAACAACTTTTTGCATTATCAAAACAAACGACCTTTTGCATTTTCAAAGAAATCCACATTTTGCATTTTCAAAGCAAACCGCCTTTTGGCATTTTATAGCAAACCACCTTTTGCATTTTCAAAGCAAACCACCATTTGCATTTTCAAAGCAAACCACTTTTTGCAATTTCAAAGCAAACCATCTTTTGCATTTTCAAAGCAAACCACCATTTGCATTTTCTAAGCAAACCACCTTTTGCATTTTCAAAGCAAACCATGTTTTGCATTTTCAAAGCAAAGCACCATTTGCCCTTCAAAGCAAACCACTATTTGCATTTTCAAAGCAAACCTTTTGCATTTTCAAAGTAAACCCTTGTGCATTTTCAAAGCAAACCACCTTTTGCATTTTCAAAGAAAACCACCTTTTGCATTTTTAAAGCAAACCACATTTTGCATTTTCAAAGCAAACCTTTTGCATTTTCAAACAAAACCTTTTGCATTTTCAAATCAAATCTTTAGCATTTTCAAAGAAAACCAGCTTTTGCATTTACAAAGTAAACCACATTTTGCATTTTCTAAGCAAAGCACCTTTTGTATTTTCAAAGAAAACCTTTTGTAATTTCAAAGCCATCCTTTTGCATTTCCAATCCAAACTACCTTTTGCTTTTCTAAACCAAACCACCATTTGCATTTTCAAACAAAACTACATTTTTACATTTTGAAAGAAAACCACCTTTTGCATTTTCAAAGCCAGCCACATTTTCCATAAAGCAAACCACCTTTTGCATTTTCAAACCAAACCACCTTTTGCATTCTCAAGGCAAACCACCTTTTGTATTTTCAAAGCAAACCACATTTTGCATTTTCAAAGCAAAACCACTTTTGCATTTTCAAAGCAAACCATTCTTGCATTTTCAAAGCAAACTAACAATTGTATTTTCAAAGAATACCACCTTTTGCATTTTCAAAGCAAACCTTTTGCATTTTCAAACCAAACCTTTTGCATTTTCAAACCAAACCTTTTGCATTTTCAAACCAAATCTTTTGCATTTCCAAACCGAACCACCTTTTGCATTTTCAAAGCAAATCAATTTTTGCATTTTCAAAGGAAACCACCTTTTGCATTTTAAAAGCAAACCTTTTGCATTTTCAAACCAAACCTTTTGCATTTCCAAACCAGACCACCATTTGCATTTTCAAACCAAACCACCATTTGCGTTTTCAAAGCACACCTTTTGCATTTTCAAAGCAAACCTTTTGCAGTTTCAAACTGAAGTGGGCGCATGTGCGCAGGTGCAGGGCTCTTCTAGAGTGTGCGCATGTGCAAGACTTTTCCGGAGTGTGCGCATGTGCGAGGTATTTCGGGCGGGAAAGGCCTGCGGAATCAGCCATGTTTGCCAGACGTTTCTGAGTTTATGTATTAAAGAAATAAGTTGCTTAAAGCTTAAATAAAGTTAAGTACATTTTGAGTGGTGAAAAGTTTCATTTGCCTCGCAACAATATAAGCAACTTATCTTAGCAGTCCGACTTGGGATGGAGAAACTATTGAAACCACAACGCTTGGATCTGGATCCCAACTCACCTGCTACTGCAAAGGAATGGAAGCACTGGCTTCGTATATTAAATAACTTCTTTGATGAGTGTGGCAATGATGCACCAGACAGACTCAAGACATTAATAAGCTTCGTCTCTTCTGATGTATATGATTACATAGTGGAATGTACAACTTATGTTTCTGCTATTGATGTACTAAGCAGACTCTTCGTTAAGACACCCAATGTGATATTCGCTCGACACCTCCTTGGTACTCGGAAACAAAAACCTGGTGAGTCAATTGATGAATTTTCACAAGTACTTCAAAGACTTAGTAAAGACTGTCCATTCAAAGTAGTTACGGCTGATCAATATCGACAGGAACTTATTCGAGACTCTTTTATCAATGGTTTGGCATCGCCTTTAATACGACAGAAACTATTAGAAAACAAAACCTTGGCTTTACAGTCAGCTTACAATCAAGCTTATTAGACTTGGCTCAGAAACATTGTGATGCATATGACTCATCTAATGTGTATTCTGCTGCAACTACTACAAAAAAATTTCACCCAAGTACTAATTTGGAGCAAGCTGAAACAATTTCTACTGATAAAGGAGACCTTGCTGCAGTATATCATTATTCAAAAAGGAAGTGTTACTTTTGCGGGGGTAATATTCATAAGAGAGAGAGATGACCTGCTCAAGAGGCAACTTGTAATAGTTGTGGCAAGAAGGGACATTTTTCTAGAGTATGCAAGTCCAAAGCAACTACTAAAAGTGTGACTGCTGCCATGTATATGCCTTCTTTATGTGTAATTATAGCTGCATTTCCTCAGAGCTTGTCCCATGCAGATACAACGGTATCCATCAATGGCCATACACTTAATGTACTACTTGATTCTGGCAGTTCAGAACGTTTTATAAGTGAACAAGTTGTGTCTCGACTAAATCTAACTATAATTCCTTCAAATAGAGAAATCTCGATGGCTCTGACAACTCTCAATTATTGGATCTTGTATTGTAGACTTTATTCTGAACAAAACTAGCTATAAATCTGTATGTCTTGGTATTTTGAAAAATTTGTGTAGCGATATAATTCTAGGTCAGGATTTTCAGAAACAGCACAGATCACTTCAAATAATGTCCGAAGGAACTATGCCTGATCTTGTATTGTCAAAGCCACCAGTATTGTGTGTTTTTTCTGCTGCATCTGTTGAATGTCCTTCATTATTCACTAATTTATCCTCCAAGTGCAAGCCAAAATCAAAACATTTTAGGATGATAGGAACTTTATCAACACAGAAGTAACTAATCTTTTACAATAAGGTATCATAGAACCCAGCTCTTCCCCTTGGAGGGCACAAGTTGTCGTGGTTAAGGACCCCTTGGAGAGACATAGAAAGAGACTCTGCATTGATTACTCTATAAACCAGTTCATGGATTTTGATGCATATCCACTACCTCGTATAGAAGAGATTATCAATACATTAGCTAATTATAAGATATTCTCTACTTTTGACTTAAAAAGTGCTGACTACCAAATTCCTTTGAAGGAATCAGAGAAGAAATACACTGCGTTTGAAGCAAATGGGAAATTATATCACCACTGCAGAGTTCCTTTTGGTGTAACTAATGGCGTGGCTGTTTTTCAGAGAGAGATGGACAAACTTGTTGAACAAGAAAACCTTAAAGATACTTTCCCTTATCTTGATAATTTAACTATTGCTGGAAAAGACCAAGCTGAACATGATGAAAATGTACAACGGTTTTTAGATGTTGTACATTCTAAACATCTAACATTAAATGAGGCAAAGTTAATAACATCAGTGTCAACAATTAATATTCTTGGTTATTGGGATGGAAATGATATAATCCAGCCTGATCCAGAAAGACTCTGCCCACTCAAGAGATCCCTGTTCCAGTCACATTACACTCTCTACGAAGGGTTCTTTGGATGTTTGCATATTATGCTCAATGGATACCAAATTTTGCTGGCAAAATTCAACCTTTGATTAGAACAAAATCTTTCCCCCTTGACTCTACAGCAATTGGTGCCTTTACTTCTTTAAAGAAACAATTAGAATCTGCGACATTACACGCCATCGATGAGGATCTCCCCTTTGTTGTTGAATGTGATGCCTCTGATTTGGCAGTATCAGCAACATTAAATCAAGGAGGACAACCAGTGGCTTTCATGTCACGTACTCTCCAAGGTATTGAATTGCACTACCCTCCCGTCCGAAAAGGTAGCTACACCAATTATTGAAGCAGTGAGGAAATGGAGTCATTTCCTTGCTCGCCAGCACTTCACTTTGATAACAGATCAGCGTTCAGTAGCTTTTATGCTGGATAATCGGAAACGAACGAAGATTAAAAACAGTAAAATTCATGAATGGAGGATTGAATTATCTGCATATAGTTATTCAATTGAGTACCGCCCTGGTAAGGATAATGTTGCTCCAGATACATTAACTCCAGCATTTTGTGCCTCTGTTCATTCTTCTGCACTCACTGATCTTCACAATGGGCTGTGTCATCCTGGAATCACACATTTGTTGCACTATGTTCCTTCCAAAAACGTACCTTTCTCTACAGAAGATGTTGTGAGGAAGGGGTTAATAGGTATAGTTGATTTAGACTAAGAACCCTTTGTATTGTAGAGAGTAGATGAGCTTCAAGGATGAGAAAAAGGAGATAGCGACAGTCCAGGAAGAACTGGGGTAAAGGGCATGAACAACTCTCTAGTGCGCATGGGTAATGAGACAAATGAATATTGCAAACACGCCCATCATGACAAGATGTCTGATTTAAATGCACATGCGATGTATGATGTGGGAGGCACCAGGGGCGGGACCGGTAGATTGTGCACCTCAGTGCTCTGATTTGAAAGGAGCCCGAAGGGGAGGAATAAAGATGTAACAAATGTAAAATGATATGAATAAAAGAGAGTGGCTTTCCCGACCTCGGTGTGTCTCGACAGGGGAGGCACCCGACTCTGCAGACTTGCTAATAAATAAACTTGTTTCTCTCATTTCTCTAGCATCGTGATTGTGAGCACTCACTTTTTGCACCTCACAAGCCTGGGGGCTCGTCTTGGGATCGCCACTCCGGCCAGCTGGCAGTGGTATACGGGAGAAGGGACGGTGCACCCCGCTGATTCAGTGGCCCTGGACCCCTTGCTTGCCGTCAGCGGTTTGAGCGAGTGATATCCCAGACCAGAGATTAGAGAAACAAGTGGGAGTAGTTGGAAATCGCGAGGAGCCAAATCGAGTGATTCTTGTGCACAGGACCCGGGTAAGAAAACGACTATTAAGTACTACTCGGGCGATTAAATAGATCGGGGGAAATTCCGATCGGGAGGATGGGCAATGAAAACGGAAAGCCCAAAAGGGAGGGGAAGGGCGGTAAAGCCGCATTCTGCCTGATAGTCCGTTGGGGCGAATGCTGAGCCTCTGGGGGCAAGGAAATACCCAGGGATTTTATATATGTGATAATTATATTGTATTTGTAGACCACATTGTAAGAGTAAGTAAGTAAGTAAGTAAGTTTTATTAGAATCAAAAATGTTCACTGTAGGTAGGTGTATGTTCCTTTAAATAAATTAGGTCATGGTGAAAGGCGACGAACAGCTGTAAGATAACGATTAACTGTTTGTATCCTCGTAACCTAGAAGGGGAAGTTGTAAAATCAGCTTTTGATTTTTCTGATGTTCTTTTAGATTTCTAGTCAGTAAAGTTAATTTGGAAAATTGTTACTAGTGCTAGGAATTGGACATTTAAAATAGTGGTGAATATGGATTGAAATAATTGGAAATAAGTTCATTGGTAAACATTCAAGTTTAGAAAGGAAGGAGAGAGAGGCAGTTAGGAGATAACAGAAGTAGAAAACGACAGGCGTGAAAGTAATAAAGGAGGAGTCAGTGGAAGATTTTTGCAAGGAGGCTAGAATATTTGAGAAGCAAGAAATTGAGTTTAGAATAAGAATGAAGGCATACCAGAAAGGGTTAAAGTTGGAAGCATTGGGATAAAGTGATGAGACTGCTTTAAAGAGAAAAGAGAAGGACAGACACAGATTATCCCTTGGGGCACCCATAAACTGAGAGGGCTAAAAAACCACCTCACCCTATATCCCTGATGGGGGAGGAAATGGATTAGGGCTTTGGAGGAGGAGAACGTGGGACGATTATTGACCATGGAAGATTTGAAGGCACTGTTGGTAAAAGTGACAGAACTACTGAAGATGGATGGTATAAACTGATGCGAACAATGTAATAAGCAATGGCATACTGTTTGACACCGTCAGGCAGAGGGTATGGCAGGCCCTCAGACAATGTAATCCAGCTGGCTATCTGGAAAGCCAGCTGAAAAGGTGGAGAGTTGATTGATGAACATTATATTATGAACTACTGTGGTGGATGTCATTCTTCTTAAAGTCAAGCAGATTGGAGAAGGTGGTGAGATTGTCATTAATTTCCCACCCCCGATTCAGCGAACAGTTGGTCTCTGCGGTCGAGAAATATCGCAAAGATAGGAAAAAGACTTGCAAACCAGCAGGAGGAGCTGTTGTCAATAAACAATGGACCTGGTTGAAAAGACAAGTGAGTCCTATGACGGAACCAAGCAGTGCCAGAGAATTACATGCCAATAATGAATGTCTTTGGGGAACGTTTCCTCAAAAAGTCCTATCAGGAGTGAAATTAATGTGGATATAAGCCCTAACAGGACTGGGGTCCCCAAGAGAGAAAAGGATTTAAAGGAGGATTTGTTGGTATTGTTCCATAAGTGAAAAGCGATGTAAGAGAGAGAGAGAAATAATAATAATAATAAATCAATAAATACTTCCGAATGTAGGACAGAGGATGATAACCTTGGGAAAAGGCAGGATATAGTTCAGACTAGATTAGGTATAAGCCCTGTAGTGTCGTTTATGATGAATAAGGTAATTAAGAGGTTTGGTAGACCTACAGAAATCAGCTTTGACAACGGATTGTTTTCATTTAGGGAGTAGCTAAGTTGGCGATAGAGACCCTTAGAGTAAAATACACATTTGGGTATGTAACACCTGCATTTACAGGCATGGTGGAAAGATTAAATGGAACATTGAAGGTTAATATAAATAAGATTTGTTTAATTACAAAGTTGAATTGGATCGATGCCCTGCCATTGGCACTGAAGAGATGTTGCATGCAAACTAACTGAGCAGGTGGCACAATGGAGAGGTCCCTACAAGAGACTGAGTTTGGAACAGTTAAATATAGAATTTTAAAAGTATATGAAACAGTTAATTATGATATACAAGTCTATTTATGAACAGGTAAAGTAAAAGCTGTTGGAGGTGGACCAGGAGGAAGGACCCTTTAAACCTGAAGACAAGGTGTATGTATGAGTTTTCTAAACTACCGACCGATGTTCAGGTAGAAGGTTGATATACCTGGTACCATTTCAATAATTACATGAGGGCCGTCCCGCAGGTATGAATAGATAATAGCCCTGAGGTAAGTGAACAGGAGGACAAAGATGTGAGAAAAGAGTAGAGTTTTACCAAGAACGTTGTTTGACATCAGTGGTGGGCAAAATAATGGAAAGGATACTTAAGACAATATATAAGAATTTGGATAAATAGGGTAGGATTAGGAAGAATTAGCATGGGTTTGCGATTGTGATGTTTGACTAATCTTGAATTTTTTGAAAAAGTTATTAGGGAAATTGATGAGGGTAAAGTGGTGGATGTTGTCTAGATGAACTTCAGTAAGGCCTTTGACAAGGTTCAATAAGGAAATAAGGTTGGTTAAGAAGGGTTAGTAAGGAATAGCAAGATGGATTAAAAAGTGGCTGTATGGGAGATGTCAGAGAGCAATGGTGGATGGATGTTTGTCAGGTTGGAGGTCAGTGACTAGAGGGGTACCTCGGGGATGTGTGTTGGGTCCACTGTTGTTTGTCATGTGAATCAATAATCTGGATGTTGGTGTGGTAAAATTGATTAATAAGTATGTAGATGATACTAAGATAGGGGGTGTTGTGAATAATGAAGTAGATTTTAAAAGTGTACAGAGAGATTTAGATCATTTGGAAGAATGGGTTGAAACATGACAGATGGGTTTAATGTTGATAAGTGTGAGATGATACATCTTGGCAGGACAAATCAAAATTGAACCTACATGGTAAATGATTGTGAATTGAGGAATGAAGTTGAACAGAGGGATCTAGGAATAACTGTGCATAGTTCCCTAAAGGTGGAATCTCATGAAGATAGGATGGTAAAGAAAGATTTTGGTGTGTTGGCCTTTATAAATCAGAGCATTGTGTATAGAAGTTGGGTTGTAATGTTAAATTGTACATGGTATTGGTGAGGTCAATTGTGGAGTATGGTGTATAATTTTGGTAGGCATAATTATAGGAAAAAGGTCAACAAAATAGAGAGAGAGTACAGAGGAGATCAATTAGAATGTTGCCTGGGTTTCAGCAACTAAGACACAGAGAAAGGTTGAACAAGTTAGGTCTTTATTATTTAGGAAAGATAGATGGGGTCCCAACAAATACAAGGGAATGATGTATTCCTAAGGAACTATTTACTGGCAGTATCTCGTTCTATTACAGAATTAAAAACCAAGGGGCTGCTGGCCCAGAGTCCCTATCTTGACTTTCCAATCCATTCTGTGAAAGCGGGGGACTGGGATCTTGTAACATCATGGAAGGAAGAAAAGCTGCAACCTAAGTGGACTGGTCCATATTTGGTACTAATGACCACGGAAACAGCAGTGCGGACAAAAGAAAACGGGTGGACATACGCAAGTCGAGTTAAGGGTCCTGTGGAGGCCCCACCAGACAATATCAGCCCGTGGACTGTGCGCAAAGGAGAGGAACCATTGACGTTAATATTTACCAAGAACCCCCGGGGAAAAATGAAGATTTCGTGTTGGTGGGTCGTGTGTTGGGTGGTTACCCAACTCGTGAGTAATATAACATGCATAAAAATCACAATACCACAGAATAGAAGGTCCACCACCATCCCATTTGATGTATGTAAAGGAAAATGGTGCTGCGGCTATAGAATGTATGTATGCACCCATCCCTGTAAAGATTGGCACTACCAGTCCTCTTGGGGAGGAGGGGTTTGAGTGCTATACAAGAAATAACCCAAAGGGACAGGACATGGGGATGGTGCTCAACTGCAATCAGACATATAACATTGGAGAACTCAATGAAGGAAGCCAACGACAAGAGAGAGGGGTGAAAGGATCATTCGACACACACATATATATAGATGCGATAGGGGTGCCAAGAGAGGTACCTGATGAATTCAAAGCCAGAAACCAGATAGCTGCGGGCTTTGAGTCCATACTCTTCTGGTGGTCCACAATTAATAAAAATGTGGACTGGATCAACTACCTATACTACAATCAACAACGCTTTATAAAATACACTCGAGATGCGGTTGAAGGATTAGCGGAACAACTGACAGATACCAGCCTAATGGCCTGGCAAAATCGCATGGCCTTAGACATGCTACTGGCTGGAAGGTTCGACCAGCCCCGACGCGAGGTTCGATCGCCCGGCGCGAGGGAGCTGACATCCCTCCGATGCGGGAGCTTGCTCGCCACGGCACGGAGGGCCCAAACGCCGCTGGCTACGGGTGTCAAGATCGTTCCGTCAACTGAGGCTCGAGGCCCACGACCGAGGAAGAACAAAGGGAAGGACTTGAACTTTATTTCGCCTTCCATCACAGTGAGGAATGTGTAGGAGTCACTGCGGTGAATGTTCATGTTAAAATGTGTTTTTGGGGGATCTGTTGCTTTTAATTGTATGACTGACCTGGCCAATAAAATTCCTCGTATGTTGCAAAACATACTTGGCAAATAAAGTGTGGTTCTGATTCTGACTTATTTCTCATACCAGGGTTCATACACTTGGAACAGCTATAAATTCAAGGGCTTTCAAGGTCCAAAAATCCCATTTCCAAGGACCAAAATTCAGTAAACATTGATGGTTTATCGGAGACGTATATCAATTGCTTGGTATTGGATGATTTGATTCTGTACCAAATAACAGCAAGTAAGAAGGTTGACTGGTCGCCATGTAAGATTTGATTCAAAATCATGTTTCGCACACCTCTGGTACAAAGACCACAGCAGAAAAATCAACTTTCAACTCAAAGTTCCTTCGAAGTTATGAAACATTTATATAGCTCGAAACATTGCCAAAGGCCCATTGGAATTTGGAGTTGAGACCTTGTTTTCTGTTGTGTTACTTGTGTGATCTGATATACAGGCACTGATTTTCAGGGAAATCTGAGAAAGTGATCAGTCAATCCATTGGCCCATGTTGCACATAATGACACTAAACTACATAATAATTAATTACACACAATAAATATTATAATAATAATAAACTTTATTTCAGACTCAAGATCCAGACAAGGGGCAACATTATATAAAAATACATTACATATTTAAAAATATCATAAAGTACATATAAAATCTTAGTATATCACTTATAAACGCATCATAAATTATATATTAAGAAAAAAAACCACAATGCATGAATTAAAATCCAGAATAAAAGAATGATCAATGTCCTACAACGAGACAACGATACCAGTGTCTCCACAACTGGGATTCGTAGCGTGTAGCTAAACCTTATGTTTGACAAGGCCACAATAATTACATTTTTAGAGTCATTTATCCTGCAAATGAATTTATACATATGATTTCTTAGGATAGCTTCTAAAGGACTGACTCCTGCAGCCACAAACATGTTACTAACATTACACCATCTAGGTTTCCTTAGCAGTGTTCTCATGACATCATTATATGACACCTTTAGTCTCTGCAAACTTGTCTTTCCATAGTTCGACCACAGGTGCGCAGTATAGAGTGGTGTGCAGTATGCTCTAAATAGCGACATCTTAACCACATCTGCACACGCACCAAACTTACGCAAGAGAATATCATCCTGTATATACAGCATGCGTTGTTGCCTATAAATATCCTCATCATCTGTCATTTGTTCTGTAATAAAATGCCCTAGATATTTTACCTTATTACAGACACTAAGTTTATTGTCAGACAATTTAAAATGAGGACATTTTAGACATTTATCCTCTTTGGTTCTACAGATCATAACAGCACTCTTACCAGCATTATATTTAATATCATGTTCCATACCATACACAGAACATATAGTAAGGAGCTGCTGTAGACCAGCGCTAGATGGACTAAAGGCCACAAGATCATCTGCATACATAATATGGTTCACTAAAATATTACCAATCATGCACCCAGTATTACAGGCTTTCAATTGTTTGGACAGATCGTCATAATAAAGATTAAAAAGGACTGGGGACAAAATCCCCCCTTGTCTAACACCATTGCTAACCCCAAATGGGGCTGAGACCCTATTGCCCCATTTTATTTGCATAGTCTGGTGGGCATACCAGTGGGCCAGAATTCTCACAGTGTATTTAGGCACCCATCTTTGACTCATTTTAACAATCAGATTTGTGCGATTAACATGATCAAAGGCTTTGGAAGCATCAATAAAGCACATAAGGATTGAACAGGTTTTGCCTCTATATTTGTTTACAATCTCCTTTAGGGCATATATGCATAAGTCAGTGCCATGTTTAGCTTTAAAACCAAACTGATTATCTGTGGAGTTAACAAACTCATTTATTCTATCCAGCAGAACTCTTTCTAAAACGTTTGACAATATGCTGGCTAAAGCTATGGGCCTGTAATTATTTAGGCTGCCTACTTTACCAGCTTTGTCCTTAATGACCGGCACTAACAGAACAGACAACATTAAGTCTGGTAACAAGCCATGAATCATAAAGCCAGTAAAACAAATAGCAAGCAGAGGAGCTATCCTCATACTCACATACTTAAGATGTTCAGCAGAAATATGATCCAAGCCTCTTGCTTGGTTGTTGGACAGCTTGTTCATGGCATTATACACCTCTGAGAGGGGGCGCTGTCCTATACGGCTGCCAGTCCTGCCGCTGTCCGTTTCTTTCACTTTTTTTTATTATTTTTAGTACGTAAAAGTGTTGTTTGGGGGTCTAATTATTTTATGTGCGGGGTGGGGTGGGGGGGGAGGGGGAAACTGCATTTTCTAGTCCCTACCTGGTCGGGGAGGCTGCCTTCCTCCGAGTAGCACCTTCGACCAGCCCTCGAGGCCTACCAGCGGGGCCTGGAGCGGCGTTTCCTGAGGGGACCTGGCCAGAACCTCGGCTTCGGCGGCGGCACAGCGCTGGAGCGCTATCGCGGAGTGGGCGATGCCTTGCCTGGGTCGCCGCGCTGGAACTCCGGTATGCTGGGATCTGCCGATTGAACATCGTGGTGCTGCAGGTCTGTGGAGTGGACAGCCGTGGGCAGCGGCGCTGACTTTGAACATCGGGAGCCTGGGATCTATCGCCGAGATCACCAGTGGTGGAACTCCGTCCATAGCGGCCTGTTGGCTTTGGAAGCTGTGGTCTCCAGTAAGGAGGAGGCCGTTCCAGGCATCCCAAGCCGATGACAGGAATCTCCCGACGCCGGAGCACCATCACCCGGCGAGAGGGCCTGAAACATCGGGCCTCCGTAGCGGCGACTGTGGAGACCTCAATAGGCCCGACTATGGGTGGACAAGAGGATGGGGACTGGACTTTGTGCCTTCCCTCACAGTGGGAACCATTGTGGGGGGGATGTTTTTATGTTTTAATGTTAAACTTCTTCTTTAATGCTATGTTGTACTTTTATTAGTGTGCTGCAAGGACATCTGAATTTCCCATTGAAAATGGGATTAATAAAGTATTTATTATTATCATTATTATTATGTGACATAATCACCATTGAGTCACTACTCTCAATATTGTCCACCCTATACAGGTCACCTTGGACACAGTTGAATAAAGTACTATAATGTTGTTGCCATAACTCCGCGATATTAGCTGTTCTAGAGATTCCATCTACAGTGCATGGTAGAGATGTTTTGCAACTGTTAAGAGCTCTCATTTCTTTCCAAAAATCTGTAGCCTTGTTACTTAGCAGCTTCTTAGCCATGGAATCAGCCCTCATAGCCAAACGTGGGCAGCAGGTGGGACTAGTGTAGAATGGGCATGTAGGTCAGTGTGGCACGTTGGGCCGAAGGGCCTGTTTCCACGCTGTGTCACTGTGTCTCTCTGTCTCTCTCTCTGTCGCTCTCTGTCTCTCTCTCTCTGTGTCTTTCTCTCTGTGTGTGTCTCTCTCTCTCTCTCTCTGTCTCTCTCTCTGTCTGTCTCTCTGTCCCTGTCTCTCTGTGTGTCTCTCTCTCTCTGTCTGTCTCTCTGCCTCTCTCTCTCTGTCTCTCTCTCTCTCTCTGTCTCTCTCTCTCTGTCTCTTTCTGTCTCTCTCTCTCTCTCTCTCTCTCACTGTCTCCCTCTCTCTCTGTCTCTCTCTGTCTCTCTGTCTCTCTCTCTCTCTCTCTCTCTGTCTCTCTGTCTCTCCCTGTCTCTCTCTCTCTCTCTGTCTCTCTGTCTCTCTGTCTCTCTCTGTCTCTGTCTCTCTCTCTCTGTCTCTTTCTGTCTCTCTCTGTCTCTCTGTCTCTCTCTCTCTCTCTCTCTCTCTCTGTCTCTCTCTGTCTCTCTCTCTCTCTCTCTATCTGTGTCTCTCTCTGTCTCTCTCTGTCTCTCTCTCTCTCTCTCTCTATCTGTGTCTCTCTGTCTGTCTCTCTCTCTCTCTCTCTCTCTCTCTCTCTATCTGTGTCTCTCTCTCTCTCTGTCTGTCTCTCTGCCTCTCTCTCTCTCTGTCTCTCTGTCTCTCTGTCTCTCTGTCTCTCTGTCTCTCTGTCTCTCTCTGTCTCTCTCTCTCTCTATCTGTGTCTCTCTCTGTCTCTCTCTCTGTCTCTCTCTGTTTGCTAGAGGGGATTTGGATCCGATTCAGACAATGCCAACTGCGGGCTGGCAGGGGGGAATGGACCGAAGGGCCTGTTTTGGCCGCTCCGGACTTCCCACATCCACGCCATTGTCCTGCAAGGTCGGCTTGGTGAGTTTGGAAGGGGTTTGGGGCAAATGGTTTGGAAATGAGACAGAAATCGGCCTGAAGGGCTGTATTAAGGGTGATAATAGAGTGAATTATAAAATGCTGGGATCGGCCTACAAGCGCCTGTGCATGCTCCCCCTGCTGCATTAAAGGGAATGCATGCATCATTGGCTGGATTGCTGCCCCCCCCGCACCATGGCAGCGCTTTCATCCTCACCTGCTCTTCACAGCTGGATTCCCGCACCATTTCCGGTTGAGTGGCGAACCCCTCCTCCACAAAGTCGCTTCCTGGGGAAGGGGGGACGCTTTAGAACGGCGCACCGGCGCTGGCAAAGTGGGACGGCGCGTCTCAGGCGTCCGGGTGGAGGGCGAAACGTCGCAGGTTTAGTTCCGGGAGATAAGACGAGGGGGAGAGGGGAGAGGGGGGAGAGGGAGAGGGAGAGATAGAGAGAGAGAAGCAGGGAGAGATAGAGAGAGAGAGAGAAGTATTCACCCCTCCCTCCCTCCCTCTCTGGGCGGCACGATGGCCCAGCGGTAGAGTTGCCGCCTCACGGCGCCAGAGACCCCGGTTCCATCCCAACCACGGGTGCTGTCTGTGTGGAGTTTACACGTTCTCTACCCGTGACCAGCGTGGGATTTTTCCGGGCGCTCCGGATTCCCACCACACTCCAAAGACGTGCGGGTTTGTAGGTTAATTGGCTTCTGGTAAAGATTGTAAACTGTCCCCCAGTGTGTGTGTGTGTGTGTGTAGGATATTGTTAGTGTGTGGGGATCGCTGGTCGGCTAGCATGGATTCGGTGGGCCGAAGGGCCTGTTTCCGCGCTGTATCTCCAAACTAAACTAGACTAAACTGGTTGAAGAACATAATTCAAACATTGCCTTGTCCACAAAGTGTAAAAGATGTTTTCACTTTATTTGGAAAGGAAAGAAAACCGAGAAAGAGTTGAGTATAGGAGCAAAGAGGTCCTTCTGCAGTTGTACAGGGCCCTGGTGAGACCACACCTGGAGTATTGTGTGCAGTTTTGGCCATGTTGGCCTCCATAACAAGAGGAGTTGAGTATAGGAGCAAAGAGGTCCTTCTGCAGTTGTACAGGGCCCTGGTGAGACCACACCTGGAGTATTGTGTGCCCGCAAACACGCACGCCCTCCATGCGCACACGAACGCCACCATTATGAACTTAACTAACGATTGAATTCTTCAGATGCTGGTGTCAAACTTGCAAATCTGCTCCTAAAGTGAAGACTACAATTCCTTTAAAATTCATCCCTCTCTCCCCTCCCCTCCCATCTCCTCTATCTTTCCCTCTCCCTCCTTTCTGTCTCTACCCCCTCTCTCTCTCCCTCTCCTGTCCTCTATCTTTCCCTCTCCCTCTCTCCATTCTCTCTCCCCCCTCTCTCTCTCTCCTCTCCTCTATCTTGCCCTCTCCCTGTCTCCTTTCTCTGTCTCTCTCCCTCTCTCCCATCTCCTGTCCCTCTCCTTTCTCGCTCTCTCTCTCTCTCTCCCCCTCCATCTCTCCTTCCCTCCCACCTTCCCCCTCTTTCACTCAAATCCTCATTTTTCACTCAATTTCTCTTTCCCTCCTCCCTCCCGCAGCCCACACCCCTCCATCTCTCTCCCTCTCTCTCTTTCCCTCTCCCTCTATCTCCCTCCCCTATTTCTCTCTCCTCTCCTTCCCTCTATCTATCTCCCCTCTCCTCTCCTCCCCTGCCCTCTATCTTTCCGTCTCCCTCTCTCCCATCTATCTTTCCCTCTCCCTCTCTCTCTCTCTCTCTCCTCTCCTCTCCTCTCCACCCTCCTCTCCTATCTCCCTCTCCTTTCTCTCTCTCCCTCTCTCTCTCTTACTCTCTATCTTTCCCGCTTCCTCTCTCCTTTCTCTTTCCCTCTCTCTGCCTCTCCTCTCCTCTATATTCCCTCTCCCTCTCTCCTTTCTCGCTCTCTCTCTCTCCTCTCTCTCTTTCTCCTCTCCTCTCCTCTCTCCCGCCTCTTTCTCTCTTTCTCTCTCTCTCTCTCCCCTCCATCTCTCCTTCCCTCCCTTCCACCTTCCCCCTCTCTTTCACTCAAATCCAAAATTTTCACTCAATTCTTCATTTCTCCCTCAATTTCTCCTTTCCTCCTTCCCTCCCTCTCCCAGCCCACACTCCTCCATCTCGCCCTCTCTCTCTCTCTCTCTCCTTCTCCCTCTCTCTCACTCCTGTCTGCAACGCGGACCAGAGAGAGACAAGGGGGCGGGTTCCTTCTCCCACCCTCTGACTGACGTCCCACTCCACCAATCACTTGCCGCTTCCGGCCATCTGCAAGTCCCGCCCCACCGCCCGGTTGAATGACGTCTCTCTCTGCCAATGGGGACGTCCGATCAGTCAGAGGGCCGGATGTCCTGCCCCGCCGTCCCCTCTGTGACATCACCGTTGCATTTCATATCTGAGGGGTTTTGCAAGATTATTGCAATCAATTTAATGCATTTCACATCCCGGGGGGTTGCAATATCACTAATGCGACGCATTTGCTGCACTTAACGTTGCAGGATGGTGCAAAGTTATTCCAACGCGATGCATTTGTTGCATTTAACATTTTTGAGGAGTTCTGCAAGATTAGTGCAAAGCGATTTAATGCATTGAACTTCCAAGCGGGGTTGGGGGGCAGGTTGCAATATTACTTGAATGCAACGTATTTGCTGCATTTAACGTTGCAGGAGGGTGCAAAGTTATTCCAATGCGATGCATTCGTTGCATTAAACATCTGAGGGGTTTTGCTCGATTATTGCAAAGCGATTTAATGCATTTAACTTCCGAGGGGGGGTTGCAATATCACTTGAATGCAGTCAAAAGGAATACACTTGGACTGCGATAACATCGAGGCTTGTCACCCCCTGCCCAGGAGAAAATCCAAAGAGGATAAAAATAGCGATGACAAACCAGCCATCATAATAAGGTTTGTCAACAGGAAATATAAAGTTAGTCTCCTAAAACAAGGAAGACAGTTGAAGGGAACAAAAGTATTTATGAATGAACACCTAACAAAACGAAATGCCGACATAGCCCGACAAGCACGCGATACCTTAAGAAACAGAAAAAAATACTAAATACCTGGACTGCAAACTGTAAAATCTTTATTAAATTAAATGGAACACTAGAGGAAGCCAAAGTGCTGGTCATTAGAGATATTGCAGACCTGGACAAATACCAATGATCATAAAACGGGATTGTGAGGTGAAATTTATTTACACACGCAACTATGGCATACACTGAAGGAATTCAGTCATTTACATCTGGAAATGGCAGTCAAGTAATTAAAATAATAAGCGAAAAGGAACAACCGAAGTTACAACCATTTGAATATACCGATCACAATTTACAGGATTTGGAATACGATATAGACCCGGACAATAATTTTTACTTTAATTCTAACGACAAAAATATCTGCTGCTACTACACAGAGGAACAGTATAATCAGAATATTAATGCAAAAGGCAAATTATCTATTATCCACTTTAATAGCAGGTGCCTCTATGCGAATTTCAATAATATTAAAGAGTATTTACAAAAATTTTTACAGCCATTCAATGTCATCGCAATATCTGAAACATGGATTAATCAGGAAAAGGGAATTGATTTTGAGATGGACGGATATGATTTCAATTACATCAATAGAAAAAATAAGGGGGGAGGAGGGGTAGCACTATATGTGGATACAACTCTGAATTATAAGGTAGTAGATAATATGACAACTGTGGTTGACAATCTGCATGAATGTATAACTATAGAAATAATTAATGGTGGAAATAAAAATGTAATCATTAGTTGTATATATAGGGCACCGGGGTCAAGTATTGAAATCTTCAGGGGCTGGATGGAGAGTATGTTTTCAACAACAAGTAGTAAATCAGTGTTTTTATGTGGAGATTTCAATATTGACCTACTAAATCCTAATCAACACAACCTTACAGAAGATTTTATTAATACTATGTACAGCATGAGTCTATTTCCTAAAATCACTAGACCGAGTAGAATTACTTCCCATTGCGCTACACTCATTGACAATATATTTAATAATGATGTGGAAAATAAAATAGTAAGTGGATTATTAATTAATGATATAAGTGACCATCTGCCAGTTTTTATAGTTTATGATAATATCCACAGGAACAACAAACCAAACAAATTAATAGAATATAGACGAGTGAGATCGGAGGAAGCTATCAATGCACTAAAAAAGGATCTATTGGCACAAAACTGGGATATAATATACCAAAAAAGAGACATTGATAGTGCTTATGAAACATTTATTGCTATGTTTAAGTCATTATATGATCAAAATTGTCCAATTAAAGAATATAATAGAAAATCAAAATATACTAAATGTCCATGGATTACAAAGGGATTACAAAATGCTTGTAAAAAAAAAGCCCTATACAGAGATTTTATAAGAGAGAGAACTAAAGATACAGAAAATAAATATAAAAAGTATAAAAATAAATTAACTTACATCATAAGAGAAAGCAAGAAAGATTATTATAAGAAGAAATTAGATGACAATGAAGACAATATAAAAAGAATATGGAGCATACTTAATAGCATTATTAGAACTGGTCCGGGGAGAACAAATTACCCGAAGTATTTTATTGATAAGGATAAGGAAAATTACAATATGGAAGATATAGCTAATAGCTTTAATAATTTTTTTGTAAATATTGGACCAGACCTGGCTAAACAAATCCCTGATTCAGGGACATCTGGAGAAACTCCTGAGAATTTAGTGGAGAGAAATCCCTGCTCTATGTTTCTTACGGCAGTAGAAGAAAAAGAACTGTTGGATATTGTCAAAACATGTAAAAATAAAAAGTCTACCGATTTCAATGACATTGACATGTCGCTAGTTAAGATGGTCATTGAGGGGATCTCCAAACCTTTAACATTCATCTGTAATTTATCCTTCCAAACCGGTACTTTTCCAATTCAAATGAAAATAGCAAAAATAATACCAATATACAAAACTGGGAACAAGCATCATTTTACAAACTATAGACCTGTTTCCTTACTCCCACAATTTTCCAAAATATTAGAAAAAATGTTTAATAATACATTAGACAAATTTGTAGAAAAGAATAAATTAATCACAGAAAGTCAATATGGATTCAGAACAAATAGATCAACATCACTTGCAATACTAGAATTAATTGAAGACATCACAAACGCCATTGATAAGAAATTATATGCAGCTGGGATATTCATTGACATAAAAAAGCATTTGATACAATTAATCATGATATTTTATTTAAAAAATTGGAGAGGTATGGAATTAGAGGAATAGTACTGGACTGGATTAAAAGCTACTTAAGTAACAGGCAACAGTTTGTAAATCTGGGTAGTCATAATTCTACATGCTTGGACATTGTGTGTGGTGTACCACAGGGGTCAGTGCTGGGCCCAAAATTATTTATCATGTACATAAATGATATTTGTAATGTGTCCAATGTCTTGAGGCTGGTTTTGTTTGCAGATGATACAAATATTTTTTGTTCTGGGGAAAATTTAAAACAGCTATTGGATAAAATAATAAAAGAAATGGGTAAATTGAAAATATGGTTTGATAGGAATAAAATTTCATTAAATCTGAGTAAAACTAAAATAATGTTATTTGGTAATTGTAGAATAAATACACTAGTAAGTGTAAAGATAAATGGGGTGGAAGTTGAAAGAGTGCATGAAAATAAATTTCTTGGGGTTATAATTGACGATAAAATAAGCTGGAAATCACATATTAAACATGTAAAATTAAAATTGTCAAAAAGTATCTCTGTATTATACAAAGCCAAGCAAGCTCTGGATTACAAATCACTCCGTATTCTTTATTGTTCATTAATTTTACCCTACTTAAATTATTGTGCAGAAGTCTGGGGTAATAATTATAAAAATTCGATACACTCATTAACCATGATGCAAAAAAGAGCAATTCGTATTATCCATAATGCTAAGTATCTGGGTCATACGAATCCATTATTTTTAGAGTCAAAATTATTAAAATTAGAAGATTTGGTTACATTCAAAACAGCTCAGATAATGTTTAGGGCCAAAAATAAAAATTTACCTGGAAACATTCAAAAATTATTTAACGAGCGTGTGGGGGGTTACAATTTAAGAGGAATATTTAATTTTAAGAAACAAAAAGTCCGTACGACTAGAAAAACCTTTTGTATTTCGGTTTGTGGAGTAGGAGTGTGGAATAAATTGAACGGGGAATTGAAGCAATGCACAAACATGAATCATTTTAAAATGATATATAAAAAAATAATTCTCAAGGGGTACAGGGATGGAGGGGATGGTTGACAAGTGGGGGTTGATGTTTATCTTGTTTACTATTGTTTACTTATGTTTGGGTACTTCAGATATGAAGTTTGTATGTACATAATAGTTGTATGTATATATATGTCTGTAGGTATTATGGGAAATTGCCTAGGGTAGTATTATTATTAGTAATGAATTGATTTTTAAATATGGTAGAAGTGTTGGGGCAAAGGGGTGAGATTTAATAAGTTATTCTTCTTCTCACTCCTTTTCGAGCTTGTACAGACACAGAGTTGGACATTGGAACTTTGATTTTGTTCTTCTCATTGCTTTGTAAATATTGATTGTAATGTCCAATTGTTTGATAATTTCGATTTTGTTAATATTAATGTCTTTAATGTCTTTACTTGTTCGGAATAAATAAATAAAATTAAAAAAAAAAAAAAAAAAACCTATTTGCTGCATTTAACGTTGCAGGAGGGTGCAAAGTTATTCCAATGCGATGCATGTGTTGCACTTAACATTTTAAAGTGGTTCTGCAAGATTAGTGCAAAGCGATTTAATGCATTGAACTTCCAAGCGATTTAAGATTCAAGATTCAAGAGAGTATATTGTCATGTGTCCCAGATAGGACAATGAAATTCTTGCTTTGCTTCAGCACAACAGAATATTGCAGGCATAAATAAATACAGATCAGTGTGTCCATATACCATTGAATATATATACACACACACATAAATAAGCAGATAAAGAGCAATGGGCTATTAATGATCAGAGTTTGTTTGAAGTTGTGGGGAAGTAGCTATAGGGGGGTTGCACGTAAGGTCACTGGGTCATAGGGCTTGACTCACGGAGCCGCTCAATCCATTTAGAAGACAAACGTAACTTCCGGTATATGTTATTAATGCAAGAAACGCGTACTTTCCCACCTGTTAAAAACCGCCAAAATGTTGCTACTGTCCAGATGGCAGCTAGATTTCCAAACGTAGTGACTTGAAATGCCAGCTTCGACTCAACATATCTCAACGACCGCCTCTGATAGCTCGTTCCGTACATGCATCGCCGTCTGAGTGTATAGTCTTCCCGTCAGGTTCCTTGTAAATCTTGCTCCTCACACCATACACCTATGATCTCTGGTCTTTGATTCCCCATTCTGTAGAAAAGACTGTGCATTCTCCCGATCTATTCCCCGTATATACCTTTATAAGCAACATTCATCTTCCTGTGGTCCTCATCCCTACCAAGAGCCCGGCTCATACAATGGTAGTGTAGCGAAGTCCAGCTCTAACGACTGACGGTGATGCTACAAATGGAGAAACGTATATACACTGGTCCGAGAGCCATTTGTTCACACAGCATAGAAACAGACCAAACACCTATCTACATCTATGCTATCCATTTACTAATTCCCATTTACTAGCACTTGATCAGCAGAATATTATGCCCTGAAACTATATATCTTTCAAGTAAGGCATTACACAATCGCTAGATGGGTGATGACGTGAGGATACAAGTTTCAGAGTAGGTGTTTACCATGGAGTGAATTGAGATGAGAAGCAATTTATGCTCGCAAATATATCTGAACCTCCAGTACCATATAGCCCAAACATTAGTGATGATAACTCATTCCGTTCATATAGGGCTGGAGCACGTGTGTTTGTAGACAATGGTGTAATGACGGCTAACGTGACCAGCTGTGGATTAATATGAGTCCTGCGTCAGATCCTGTTTAATATGGAAAATAGGAACAGACTCGCGCTGTAAATGATGCGTTCAGCAGGGTGCACTTGTATGTGATAGGGGATGGAGTGGCTATTATCTCCAAACGTCGGGACCGAGGTATCTTCTCCGTCTCTACCGCTGAATGCTCGATTTTAGCACCAACAATCCTCAGTCAGTGAGGATAGGTGACACCTCATCCAAAGTAATAATAATAATAATAGATTTATTTATTAACACCGGACCCTACAAATATTCATTTTCAGTTCTCTACTCTATCAGCTTTACATGGAGTACAGGCCTAAATTTGTATCAATGGTACAATAGACAATAGACAATAGGTACAGGAGTAATCCATTGGGGCCTTCGAGCCAGCACCGCCATTCAATGTGATCATGGCTGATCATCCACAATCAGTGTCCCTTTCCTGCCTTCTCCCCATCTCCCCTGATTCCGCTAACTTTCATTGCCCTATTAAGTTCTCTCTTGAAAGTATCCAGAGAACCGGCTTCCACCGCCCTCTGAGACAGAGAATTCCACAGACTCGCAGCACGCTGTGTGAAAAAAATGTTTCCTCATCTCCCTTCTAAATGCCTTACCCCTTATTCTTAAACTATGGCCCCTGGTTCAGGACTCCCCCCAATATCGGGAACATGTTTCCCGCCTCTCGCGTGTCCAAACCCTTAATCGTCTTATATGTTTCAATAAGATGCCCTCTCACCCTTCTTAATTCCAGAGTATACAAGCCCGTAGACTAGTGTACAGTTCAATTCGCTTCTACCGCATTGCGGATATTTAAAATTGTCTAAGTAACTGATGCAGGAAAATACACACCAAAGCTGCCAACTATATTCTATACTCTGCATCTTCACGTTGCTCTATCTATTTTCATAGAATCATCGAATCCTACAACATGGTAATGGGACTTTCTACCCAGCTTGCACATGCCGACCAATGTGCCCCATCTACACTAGTCACCGCTTCCCGCATTTCGCCCACATCACTCTAAATCATTCCTATTCATGCAGCAGTCCAGCTGTCTTTGAAAGATGCCCTAATATATGCCGCAATCGCCTCATATGTCAACTCATTCTCTGTGTAAATCCGTATACCCCCTGCTCGAGTTTTAACTATTACTGTATATATATGGTATATCTAGTGTGTCTGGATAGCACACAAAACAAAGCTTTTTACTTTAGCTCGGGACATGCAACAATAAACTTAAAACTGAAGCTGATATTTGAACGCCTCTCCTCTTAATTGTTTACAACATCGCGATCACAGCGGGATGTCTCATTGTATCATCCACTACTCCAGACGAGACCTTCTGCAAACTTAAAACATATTTTTGCAAACATTTGTTGCTTTGTGAATTTACAAAACTCATATTATCCAACTGCACTTGTCCAGTTCTACGGAGAACGGATTTATGAGGCAATCTAATTGTCTTTGAACGTTTGCATATTTTCCGGCGCAACCATTTACTTTCGGTGCAGAGATGGAATCAATATTTATCTGCGGTGGAAGAGGCTGTCAAAGGAACAACAATTGAGGAGATCCTCCACTCTGTGCCTGTTGGTAGATGATATATTCCAAACTCCTGGACCGAGGGATCATCTCCCCGCTCTACCACCGCATGCTCAATTTTAGACTCCCACAGCCCACAATCAATAAAGATAAGTGACATCTCTTCAACAATAACTTCGAAGACTGGAGCACCGCAAGGATCCGTTCACAGTCCGCTACTACATCACCTTTGCACTCGCGACCGTACGGCCATATTCGGCTCTAATGAGTTTGAAGAAGACATCATTGTGAATGGTCGAATGATGGGCAATGGCGGGACGGAGTACAAGAAGGAGATGGTGAGCTTATTGACACGTTGTCATGACAATGACCTCTCTTTCAATGTCAGCAAGACGAAGGAGATAGTTTTTGACTTCTGGAAGGAATGTAGAGTATTTGCCCCAATCTGCATCAATGGCACGGAATGGTTGAGAGCTCAAGTTCCATGTGTCACATCACCAACGATATGTCTTGTAGTAATCACATTGATGCGTAACCCACGAAGGTACACCATCATCTCTACTTCATCAAGAGACTGCGAAATTGTCATGTCTACAGTGATTCTTATAAAACTTCTAGAGATGGAGCATAGAAATCATATTGTCGGTTTGGATTACATTTTGGTTTGGGTACAGATCTGACAAGACCGGGAGAATTTGGAGAGAGTTGTAAATGTAGCCCAATCCATCATGCAGACCTGACGTCACACCATTGTTTCCATCTACACTTCACGCTTCTTCGGGGAAAAAATTACCCAACATCATCAAAGATGTCTAAATCGGGTCAGTTCTTCTTGCCTGTTCTCTTATCTGCCAGAAGGTACAGAAGGTTGAAAGCGCACATCACAGCAGAATGGCTTGTTTTACATCGTTATCGAGCTTCTGCCCGATCCCTCCATATGCGAGGATACTGTTCGATTCATATTGCCCCATTGCACGCATTGGACTTTGTTTATAAAAATGATGGTCCACGAGAAGCTACAAATCTGAGAACCTCATTCTGTACTCTGTATATCTACCTATTGTCATGGAGTCACACAGTAAGGGAACAGCTCCTTCAACCCAGCTCGCCCATGCCGACTAATGTGCCCCATCTACGCTACCCCACTTACAGAGTTTGGCAAAAATCACTCTGAACCTTTCTATCCATGCACCTGTCCAATGTGTTTTAAATATTGTCATAGCTTCTGCCTTAGCGACGACCTTTGGCAGCTCATTCTATGTACCCAACACCGTCTGTGCAAATCTATATTCCCACCACCCCTGTGTGAATACATAGACGCAGCACCCTCTGTCCTCGCCTCTGTATCTATTTATGGTACATCTGACCAGTCTGCATAGCATGAAAAACTAAGGGTTTAATGTTCTTCGGTACATGTGACAATAAGGAACATAACCCAAAAGCTAAAACTCCATGCGTCTCACATCGTAATTGTGTACAACACCACAAATCCAGCGGGATGTCTCATGGTTTATCGACGGACTACATTATCCTTCGCTCCACCTGCGCAACTCGGCACAGTTTAATAACATGTGTTGTACATGTAGGAGGGGATTTTGTGCTTTACCCGTACCCTATATCTAACTTTACTCAGATAGGCACAGACAAAAATTATAACAGCTCATAGATCAGCGGCTAGTGAACCGAACAAGTCGATTTAATACAGGCCTCAGCGATGTACATCGCGAAACAGTGTGAGGAAGCTCAAGCTGCTTCAAAATCCCACGGTAACTGTAGGATTCTTCTACCCTCGTGACACAATGGTTACTTGTGGAGTTGAAATACAACATCATTAATCAATGTCTCTGTAACCTTTCATCTTTGCGTTTCCCCAAAGTTAACTTTAATCTTAGGTTTCTTGTTGTTTAGAAATCTCCTTCCCATGTATCTAACATGTGGATATCATAAATGTCCAAATTCTTCTCGACAAATGGAGTCCCCTCGTAAAGGACATCGTTTGTTATCCTTTTGGAGACTTGCCTGCTAAACACAGTGACGAAAAGCAGATGTTAAAGCACGATTGCGACAGATATGAACCTACTGTAGACAGAACTACAAAAGTCTATCATCCCCCTACTGATAAGGAACCCTGCTTCTCAGCAGAATATTTCAGATTTAGCTATTTTAACTACATTCTATCTTGGCAACGCTCCCATCATGCTCCCCAGTATGTGAGCTACAGTGTTAAACAAATTATAACTTATTCATCTTCCTTATAATTCTCACAATTTCCGACAACAGTACACATTTTTGTTTTGTTTTGCAGAGCTTGAAATCTCCGATTGCACATATCGAGTACCAGGAAGAACGGAATTATGCGATGCAGCTTGAGCAAATGTTATTCATTCTTACAAATATAAGGACGATTTAAAGTTTGATTGAAACAAAGAATCATATTCAGGATTATAATCTATACATCATGAACTATTTTCTGCCTCTGTATTATCCCTGTTGATCTATGAATTGCTCTAATGAATTTACTTGAACTGATTGTATCCATGAATGGTATGTTGGATCTGAGTGGATAGGAGGCAGCACATCCTTTCACTGTTTCTCGATACTTGTGACAGTAATATTCCAAGCCTAACCTAACCAAACCCAATGATCAGAGGTAAGAGCCAAATATGTACCAAATACCAAATATCAAGTGGGCGATATGCAGAGTACTGCCCTGCCGACAACAAATTCAGAAGGTTCAGAAGGTATGATCAGAGCCGGAATGATCGTACTGTGATGGCGATTCAGATTCATAGATGACATTGATATTCAAGAGACCTGATGAATGGTTGTTAAGCACAAACAAACAGTTGGACAAATGCGAAGAGAAAGTGAAGACTGGGGCAGGAGGAGTAACACAGTAAAGCGCTGCTGCTGTATTGTAGTCCGCAGTAATTGTCGGGCATCTACACATGCAAGAGGAAAACAGGAAATACTCAGATCACTCTGAAGACATCGTGGAGAGAGGAGGGACATCTAATGTTATAAATGGATGACCTGATTAAATCCCCGGTGCTGTGGAAGTAACTGCACGATATGGTGGCGTTTCACCAAATACAAGAATGCCGCACTCCGCATTAGAGTGCAAACTGGCGCATCAGGGCACCTGAACATTGATGCAGAATCAGGTGCTGCCGAACATTTATTGCTCAACACAAATAACGAAATATGGTCACCTATTTACCTCTTGCTACTGTCGAGATGGCAGCTAGATTTCCAAACGTAGTGACTTGAAATGCCAGCATCGACTCAACATATCTCAACGACCGCATCTGATAGCTCGTTCCGTACATGTATCGCTGTCTGAGTGTAGAGTCTTCCCGTCAGGTTCCTTGTAAATCTTGCTCCTCTCACCATATACCCATGATCTCTGATTTTTGATTCCCCATTCAGTAGAAAAGACTGTGCATTCTCTCGATCTATTCCCCGTATATACCTTTATAAGCAACATTCAGCTTCCTGTGCTCCAAGGAATAAAGTCCTCATCCCTACCAAGAGCTCGGCCCATACAAGGCTAGTGTAGCGAAGTCCTGCTCTAACGACTGACGGTGATACTACAAATGGAGAAACGTGTATACACTGGTCCGTGAGTCATTTAGTCACACAGTAGAGAAACAGACCAAACACCTATCTACACCTGTGCTATCCATTTGCTAATTCCCATTTACTAGCACTTGATCAGCAGAACATTATGCCCTGACACTATATCTTTCAAGTAAGGCGGTACCTACAATACGATGCAGAATCTGAAGTTGAGGTTTATCCCACGGATGAAGGAACTGCCAAAGGAGCAACAATTGATCAGATCATCTACGCTGTGGAGTTTGGAAGAACGACAAGTGAGTATATTAACACTGTAAATGTCGGATTCTGCGAAGGCTGACAGAATAGGTATTGAAAGCATTACACAATCGCTAGATGGGTGATGACGTTAGGATACAAGTTTCAGAGTAGGTGTTTACCATGGAGTGAATTGAGATGAGAAGCAATTTATGCTCGCAAATATATCTGAACCTCCAGTACCAAGATATCCTGAAATCGGAGAGGAGCCTGAGGTTGTGGTACATATAGGTACCAATGACATAGGTAGAAAAAGAGAAGAGGTCTTGAAAGGAGAATTTAGGGAGTTGGGAGGAGAGTTAAGGAGAAGGACTACAAAGGTAACAATCCTAGGATTACTACCTGTGCCACGCGACGGTGAGAGTAGGAATGAAGTGAGGTGGAGGATAAATGCATGGCTGAGGAACTGATGCAGCGGGCAGGGATTCAAATTTCTGGATCATTGGGACCTCTTTTGGGGAAGGTGTGACCTGTACAGAAAGGACCGGTTGCACTTGAACCCGAGGGGGACCAATATCCTGGCGGGGAGATTTGCAAAGGCTACTGGGGAGACTTTAAACTAGAACGGTTGGGGGGAGGGACTCAAATAGAGAAAGCTAGTGGAAAATGTGGGAGGCAGGAGGCAGAGAAGGGAAGCACTCGGACCCAAAATGTAGGGGAGAAAGAAGAAAAAGATAATAAACAGAGAATAAGTGGAGGTGGGTTTCTTAAATGTGTATATTTTAATGCTGGGAGCATTGTAAGAAAGGTGGATGAGCTTAGAGCCTGGATTGACACCTGGAAGTATGATGTTGTGGCGATCAGTGAAACATGGTTGCAGGAGGGCTGTGATGGGCAAATAAATATTCCAGGATTTCGTTGCTTCAGGGGTGATAGAATTGGAGGGGCAAGAGGTGGGGGTGTTGCATTGCTTGTCAAGGAAGGTATTACAGCAGGGGTTTGGCAGGATAGATTAGAGGGCTCGTCTAGGGAGGCTATTTGGGTGGAACTGAGAAATGGGAAAGGTGTAGCAACATTTATAGGGGTGTATTATAGACCGCCAAATTGGGGAGCGAGAATTGGAAGAGCAAATATGTAAGGAGATAGCAGATATTAGTAGTAAGCACAAGGTAGTGATTGTGGGAGATTTCAATTTTCCACACATAGACTGGGAAACACATTCTGTAAAAGGGCTGGATGGTTTGGAGTTTGTAAAATGTGTGCAAGATAGTTTTTTGCAGCAATACATAGAGGTACCTACTAGAGAAGGGACAGTGCTGGACCTCCTGTTAGGAAATGAGACAGGGCAGGTGGCGGGGGTATGCGTCGGGGAGCACTTCGGGTCCAGTGATCACAATACCATTAGTTTCAATATAATTATGGAGAGGGTCAGAACTGGACCTAGGGTTGAGATTTTTGTTTGGAGAAAGGCTAACTTTGAGGAGATGCGAAAGGATTTAAAAGGAGTGAATTGGGACATGTTGTTTTATGGGAAGGATGTAGAAGAAAATTGGAGGACATTTAAGGGTGACATTTTAAGAGTACAGAATCTTTATGTCCCTGTTCGGTTGAAAGGAAATAGTAAAAAATGGAAAGAGCCATGGTTTTCAAGGGAAATTGGACACTTGGTTCGGAAAAAGAGAGAGATCTACAACAATTATAGGCAGCATGGAGTAAATGAGGTGCTTGAGGAGTATAAAGGATGTAAAAAGAATATTAAGAAAGAAATTAGAAAAGCTAAAAGAAGATATGAGGTTGCTTTGGCAAGTAAGGTGAAAGTAAATCCAAAGGGTTTCTACAGCTATATTAATAGCAAAAGGATAACAAGGAATAAAATTGGTCCATTAGAGAGTCAGAGTGGACAGCTATCTGCAGAGCCAAAAGAGATGGGGGAGATATTGAACAATTTCTTTTCTTCGGTATTCACGAAGGAGAAGGATATGGAATTATGTGAGGTAAGGGAAACAAGCAGAGTAGCAATGGAAACTGTGAGATTCAAAGAAAAGGAGGTGCGGACACTTTTGAAAAATATGAAAACGGATAAGTCTCCAGGTCCTGACAGGATATTCCCTAGGACATTGAGGGAAGTTAGTGTAGAAATAGCAGGGGCTATGACAGAAATATTTCAGATGTCATTAGAAACGGGAAAAGTGCCGGAGGATTGTCGAACTGCGCATGGTGTTCCATTGTTTAAAAAGGGTTCTAAGAGTAAACCTAGCAATTATAGACCTGTTAGTTTGACGTCAATGGTGGGCGAATGAATGGAAAGGATCCTTAGAGATAATATATATAATTATCTGGATAAGCAGGGTCTGATTAGGAACAGTCAACATGGATTTGTGCCTGGAAGGTCATGCTTGACTAATCTTGAATTTTTCGAAGAGGTTACTAGGGAAATTGATGAGGGTAAAGCAGTGGATGTTGTCTATATGGACTTCAGTAAGGCCTTTGACAAGGTTCCTCATGGAAGGTTGGTTAAGAAGATGCAATTGTTGTGTATTAATCGTGGAGTAGCAAGATGGATTCAACAGTGGCTGAATGGGAGATGCCAGAGAGTAATGGTGGATGGCTGTTTGTCAGGTTGGAGGCCGGTGACTAGTGGGGTGCCTCAGGGGTCTGTGTTGGGTCCACTGTTGTTTGTCATGTACATCAATGATCTGGATGATGGTGTGGAAAATTGGATTAGTAAGTATGCAGATGATACTAAGATAGGTGGTGTTGTGGATAATGAAGTAGATTTTCAAAGTCTACAGAGAGATTTAGGCCATTTGGAAGAGTGGGCTGAAAGATGGCAGATGGAGTTTAATGCTGACAAATGTGAGGTGCTACATCTCGGCAGGACAAATTAAAATAGGACGTACACGGTAAATGGTAGCGAATTGAGGAATGCAGTTGAACAGAGGGATCTAGGAATAACTGTGCATAGTTCCCTGAAGGTGGAATCGCATGTAGATAGGGTGGTAAGGAAAGCTTTTGGTGTGCTGGCCTTTATAAATCAGAGCATTGAATATAGAAGTTGGGATGTAATGTTAAAATTGTACAAGGCATTGGTGAGGCCAATTCTGGAGTATGGAGTACAATTTTGGTCGCCTAATTATAGGAAGGATGTCAACAAAATAGAGAGAGTACAGAGGAGATTTACTAGAATGTTGCCTGGGTTTCAGCAACTAAGTTACAGAGCAAGGTTGAACAAGTTAGGTCTTTATTCTTTGGAGCGCAGAAGGTTAAGAGGGGACTTGATAGAGGTCTTTAAAATTATGAGCGGGTTAGACAGAGTGGACGTGGATAAGCTTTTCCCATTGAGAGTAGGGAAGATTCAAACAAGGGGACATGACTTCAGAATTAAGGGACAGAAGTTTAGGGGGAACATTAGGGGGAACTTCTTTACTCAGAGAGTGGTAGCTGTGTGGGATGAGCTTCCAGTGGAAGTGGTGGAGGCAGGTTCGATGTTATCCTTTAAAAATAGATTGGATTGGGTATATGGACGGGAAAGGAATGGAGGGTTGTGGTCTGAGTGCAGGTAGATGGGACTAGGGGGAAGTATTTATTTTTAATTAAAAAATTTTTTTTTTTAATGTTCGGCACGGACTTGAAGGGCCGAGATGGCCTGTTTCCGTGCTGTTATGGTTATATGGTTATATGGTTATATGGTTACCATGTTGCCCAAACATTAGTGATGATAACTCATTCCGTTCATATAGGGCTGGAGCACGTGTGTTTGTAGACAATGGTGTAATGACGGCTAACGTGACCAGCTGTGGATTAATATGAGTCCTACGTCAGATCCTGTTTAATGTGGAAAATAGGAACAGCCTCGCGCTGTAAATGATGCGTTCAGCAGTGTGTACCTGTATGTGATAGGGGATGGAGTGGCTATTATCTCCAAACGCCGGGACCGAGGTATCTTCTCCGCCTCTACCGCTGAATGCTCGATTATAGCACCAACAATCCTCAGTCAGTGAGGATAGGTGACACCTCATCCAAAGTAACACCGGACCCTGCAATAAATATTTTACAGTCCGCTACTATATCTCCTGTACATCGAGTACTGGCCGAAATTTGTATCAATGATACAATAGACAATAGACAATAGGTACAGGAGTAATCCATTCGGCCCTTTAAGCCAGGACCGCCAGTCAATGTGATCATGGCTGATCATCCACAATCAGTGTCCCGTTCCTGCCTTCTTCCCATATCCCCTGATTCCGCTATCTTTCATTGCCTTATTAAGTTCTTATTTGAAAGTATCCAAAGAACCGGCCTCCACCACCCTCTGAGGCAGAGAATTCCACAGACTCGCAATACTCTGAGTGAAAAAATGTTTCCTCATCTCCCATCTAAATGCCTTACCCCTTATTCTTAAACTATGGCCCCTGGTTCAGGCCTCCCCCAACATCGGGAACATGTTTCCTGCCTCTCGCGTGTCCAAACCATTAATCGTCTTATATATTTCAATAAGATGCCCTCTCACCTTTCTAAATTCCAGAGTTTGCAAGCCCGTAGACTAGGGTACTGCTCAATTCGCTTCTACCGCATTGCGGATATTTAAAATTGTCCAAGTAACTGATGCAGGAAAATACACACCAATGCTGCCAACTATATTCTGTATTCTTTTTTTTAATTTTTTTTTTTAAACTAGATAGAACTAAAAAGGTAGATGAAGCAAAGAAAGAAAAGAGTGAGAAGAAAAAGAGAAAAGAGAAAACAAAAAAACAAAAAACAAAAAACAAAAAACAAAAAAAGAAAAAAAAGAAAAAGATGGTTAAAGAAGAATGGAAAAATTTATTAAAATAAAAAACTTCATTCGAGATATATTCGTACATTTCAGAATATAGCATTTCATCCATTCTTTAGCCCGAGCATTAGACAGGTTCCTGTGCTGAACCATTCTGACCCTTTAAATAATCAATAAAGGGAGACCATGTTCCAACGAATAATTCCTGTTTGTCCAACAGGGAAAATCATGGTAATGGGACTTTCTACCCAGCTTGCACATGCCGACCAATGTGCCCCATCTACACTCGTCACCCCTTCCCGCATCTCGCCCACATCACTCTAAATCATTCCTATCCATGCAGCAGTCCAGCTGTCTTTGAAAGATGCCCTAATATATGCCGCAACTGCCTCATATGTCAACTCATTCTCTGTGTAAATCCGTATACCCACTGCTCGAGTTTTAACTATTACTGTATATATATGGTATATCTAGTGTGTCTGGATAGCACACAAAACAAAGCTTTTTACTTTAGCTCGGGACATGCAACAATAAACTTAAAACTGAAGCTGATATTTGAACGCCTCTCCTCTTAATTGTTTACAACATCGCGATCCCAGCGGGATGTCTCATTGTATCATCCACTGCTCCAGACGAGACCTTCTGCAAACTTAAATCATATTTTTCCAAACATTTGTTGCTTTGTGAATTTACAAAACTCAAATTATCCAACTGCACTTGTCCAGTTCTACGGAGAAAGGATTGATGAGGCAGTCTAATTGTCTTTGAACGTTTGTCATATTTTCCGGCGCAACCATTTACTTTCGGTGCAGAGATGGAGTCAATATTTATCTGCGGTAGAAGAGGCTGTCAAAGGAACAACAATTGAGGAGATCCTCCACTCTGTGCAGGTTGGAAGATGATATATTCCAAACTCCTGGAACGAGGGATCACCTCCCCGCTCTACCACCGCATGCTCAATTTTAGACTCCCACAGCCCACAATCAATAAGGATAAGTGACACCTCCTCAACAATAACTTCGACGACTGGAGCATCGCAAGGATCCGTTCTCAGTTCGCTACTACACCACCTTTACACCCGCGACCGTACGGCCATATTAAGCCTTAGCTATGAATTTGCAGAAAATATCATTGTGAATGAAAGAATGAATGAATAAGTTTATTGGCCAAGTATTCACATACAAGGAATTTGCCTTGGTGCTCCGCCCGCATGTGACAACAGCATACAGTGACAGTTAGGAATGACACATACAGCATTGAACATTAATAATAAAACATTATAGTTTAACAATGTGAATTAAATAAAATAGCAGAGCAAAAGGAGGCTACAGATTTTTGGTTATTGAGTAGAGCTACTACTCGTGGAAAAAGCTGTTTTTATGTCTGGCTGTGACAGCTTTGACAGTCCGGAGTCTCCTTCCAGACGGAAGTGATTCAAAGAGATAGTGGCCAGGGTATGAGGGGTCAGAGATGATCTTACCCGTTCGCTTCCACGAGTAGTAGCTCTACTGAATGGTCGAATGACGGGCAATGGCGGAGCGGAGTACAAGAAGGACATAGTGAGCTTATTGACATGTTGTCGTGACAATTACCCCTCTTTCAGCAAGCCGAAGCAGATAGTTTTTGACCTCAGGAAGCAATGTAGAGTATTTGTCCCAATCTGCATCAATGGCACGGAATGGTTGAGAGCTCAAGTTCCATGTGTTAATTCACCAACGATATGTCTTGTAGTAAGCACATTGATGCGTAACCCACGAAGGTACACCATCATCTGTACTTCATCAAGAGACTGGGACAATTGGCATGTCTACAGTGATACGTATAAAACTTCTAGAGATGGAGCATAGAAATCATATTGTCGGGTTGGATTACATTTTGGTTTGGGTACAGATCTGACAAGACCGGGAGGATTTGGAGAGAGTTGTAAATGTAGCCCAATCCATCATGCAGACCTGACGTCACACCATTGTCTCCATCTACACTTCACGCTTCTTCGGGGAAAAATTACCCAACATCATCAAAGATGTCTAAATCGGGTCAGTTCTTCTTGCCTGTTCTCTTATCTGCCAGAAGGTACAGAAGGTTGAAAGCGCACATCTCACCAGAATGGCTTGTTTTCCATCGTTATCGAGCATCTGCCCGATCCCTCCATATGCGAGGATACTGTTCGATTCATATTGCCCCATTGTACACATTGGACTTTGTTTATAAAAATGATGGTCCACGAGAAGCTACAAATCTGAGAACCTCATTCTGTACTCTGTATATCTACCTATTGTCATGGAGTCACACAGTAAGGGAACAGCTCCTTCAACCCAGCTCGCCCATGCCGACTAATGTGCCCCATCTACGCTAGCACCCTTACAGTGTTTGGCAAAAATCACTCTAAACCTTTCTATCCATGCACCTGTCCAATGTGTTTTAAATATTGTCATAGCTTCTGCCTTAGCGACGACCTTCGGCAGCTTATTCTATGTACCCACCACCGTCTGTGCAAATCTATATTCCCACCACCCCTGTATGAATACATAGACGCAGCACCCTCTGTCCTCGCCTCTGAACTGATTGCATCTATTTATGGTACATCTGATCAGTCTGAATAGCATGAACAACAAAGGGTTTAATGTTCTTCGGTACATGTGACAATAATGAACATAACCCAAAAGCTAAAACTCCATGCGTCTCACATCGTAATTGTGTACAACACCACAAATCCAGCGGGATGTCTCATGGTTTATCGACGGACTACATCATCCTTCGCTCCACCTGCGCACGTCGGTACAGTTTAATAACATGTGTTGTACATGTAGGAGGGGATTTTGTGCTTTACCCGTACCCTATATCTAACTGTACCCAGATAGGCACAGACAACAAATAAAACAGCTCATAGATCAGTGGTGAGGCAACCGAACAAGTCGATTTAATACAGGCCTCGGCGATGTACATCGCGATACAGTGTGAGGAAGCTCAAGCTGCTTCAAACTCCCACGGTAACTGTAGGATTCTTCTACCCTCGTGACACAATGGTTACTTGTGGAGTTGAAATACAACATCATTAATCAATCTCTGTAACCTTTCATCTTTGCGTTTCCCCAAAGTTAACTTTAATCTTGGGTTTCTTGTTGTTTAGAAATTTCCTTCCCATGTATCTAACATGTAAATATCATAAATGTCCAGATTCTTCTCGACAAATGGAGTCCCCTCGTAAAGGAGATCGTTTGTGAACCTTTTGGAGACGTGCCTGCTAAACAGAGTAACCAAAGGTAGCTGTAATCCAAGATTGCAACAGATATGAACCTACTGTGGACAGGACTACAAAAGACTATCCTCCCCCTACTGATAAGCAAGCCTGTTTTTCTGCAGAATGTTTCAACTTTAGCTAATTTAACTACATTCTATCTTAGCAACGCTCCAATCATGCTCCCCAGTATGTGAGCTGCAAGGTTAAACAAACTACAACTTACTCATCTTCCTTTAGATTCTCAACGTTTCCGACAACAGTACACATTTTTTATTTGTGTTTTTGCAGAGCGTGAATTCTCCGATTGCACATATCGAGTTCCACGAAGAACGGAATTATGCGATGCAGCTTAAGCAAATGTTATTCATTATTAAAATATACGGACAATTTAAAGTTTGATTTAAACAAAAAATCATATTCAGGATGATATTCTATATCATGAACTATATGCTGCCTCTATTATTCCTGTTGCTCGATCTAATGACTTCGTTTCAACTGATTGTATCTATGTATTGTATGTCTGATCTGAGTGGATAGGAGGCAACACTGCTTTTCACTGTGCCTCCGTACTTGTGACAGTAACATTCCTAGCCTAACCTAACCAAACCCAATGATCAGAGGTAAGAACCAAATATGTACCAAATACCAAATATCAAGTGGACGATATGCAGAGTACTGCCCTGCCGACTACAAATTCAGAAGGTTCAGAAGGTATGATCAGAGCTGGAATGATCGTACTGTGATGGCGATTCAGATTCATAGATGACATTGATATTCAAGAGACCTGATGAATGGTTGTTAAGCACAAACAAACAGTTGGACAAATGCGAAGAGAAAGTGAAGACTGGGGCAGGAGGAGTAACACAGTAAAACGCTGCTGCTGTATTGTAGTCCGCAGTAATTGTCGGGCATCTACACATGCAAGAGGAAAACAGGAAATTCTCAGATGATCTGAAGACATCGTGGAGAGAGGAGGGACATCTAATGTTATAAATGGATGACCTGATCAAATCCCCGATGCTGTGGAAGTAACTGCACGATATGGTGTCGTTTCACCAAATACAAGAATGCCGCACTCCGCATTATAGTGCAAACTGGCGCATCAGGGCACCTGAACATTGATGCAGAATCAGTTGCTGCCGAACATTTATTGCTCAACACAAATAACGAAAGATGGTCACCTATTTACCTCTTGCTACTGTCCAGATGGCAGCTAGATTTCCAAACGTAGTGACTAGAAATGCCAGCATCGACTCAACATATCTCAACGACCGCATCTGATAGCTCGTTCCGTACATGTATCGCTGTTTGAGTGTAGAGTCTTCCCGTCAGGTTCCTTGTAAATCTTGCTCCTCTCACCATATACCCATGATCTCTGTTTTTTGATTCCCCATTCTGTAGAAAAGACTGTGCATTCTCTCGATCTATTCCCCGTATATACCTTTATAAGCAACATTCAGCTTCCTGTGCTCCAATGAATAAAGTCCTCATCCCTACCAAGAGCTCGGCCCATACAAGGCTAGTGTAGCGAAGTCCTGCTCTAACGACTGACGGTGATACTACAAATGGAGAAACGTGTATACACTGGTCCGAGAGTCATTTAGTCACACAGTAGAGACACAGGCCAAACACCTATCTACACCTGTGCTATCCATTTACTAATTCCCATTTACTAGCACTTGATCAGCAGAACATTATGCCCTGACACTATATATCTTTCAAGTAAGGCGGTACCTACAATACGATGCAGAATCTGAAGTTGAGGTTTATCCCACGGATGACGGAACTGCCAAAGGAGCAACAATTGATCAGATCATCTACGCTGTGCAGTTTGGAAGAACGACAAGTGAATATATTAACACTGTAAATGTCGAATTCTGCGAGGGCTGACAGGATAGATATTGAAAGCATTACACAATCGCTAGATGGGTGATGACGTTAGGATACAAGTTTCAAAGTAGGTGTTTACCATGGAGTGAATTGAGATGAGAAGCAATTTATGCTCGCAAATATATCTGAACCTCCCGTACCATGTTGCCCAAACATTAGTGATGATAACTCATTCCGTTCAAATAGGGCTGGAGCACGTGTGTTTGTAGACAATGGTGTAATGACGGCTAAGGTGACCAGCTGTGGATTAATATGAGTCCTGCGTCAGATCCTGTTTAATGTGGAAAATAGGAACAGCCTCGCGCTGTAAATGATGCGTTCAGCAGTGTGTACCTGTATGTGATAGGGGATGGAGTGGCTATTATCTCCAAACGCCGGGACCGAGGTATCTTCTCCGCCTCTACCGCTGAATGCTCGATTTTAGCACCAACGATCCTCAGTCAGTGAGGATAGGTGACACCTCATCCAAAGTAACACCGGACCCTAAAATAAATCATTTTCAGTCCGCTACTATATCTCCTTTACATCGAGTACTGGCCGAAATTTATATCAAAAGGTACAATAGACAATAGACAATAGGTGTAGAAGTAATCCATTCGGCCCTTCGAGCCAGCACCGCCAGTCAATGTGATCATGGCTGATCATCCACAATCAGTGTCCCGTTCCTGCCTTCTTCCCATATCCCCTGATTCCGCTATCTTTCATTGCCTTATTAAGTTCTTACTTGAAAGTATCCAGAGAAGCGGCCTCCAATGCCCTCTGAGGCAGAGAATTCCACAGGCTCGCAATACTCTGAGTGAAAAAAATGTTTCCTCATCTCCCATCTAAATTCCTTACCACTTATTCTTAAACTATGGCCTCTGGTTCAGGCGTCCCCCAACATCGGGAACACGTTTCCTGCCTCTCTCGTGTCCAAACCCTTAATCGTCTTATATGTTTCAATAAGATGCCCTCTCACGCTTCTAAATTCCAGAGTATGCATGCCCGTAGACTAGGGTACTGCTCAATTCGCTTCTACCGCATTGCGGATATTTAAAATTGTCTAATTAATTGATGCAGGAAAATACACACCAATGCTGCCAACTATGTTTTGCATCTTCCACGTTGCTCTATCTATTTTCATAGAATTATCGAATCCTACAACATGGTAATGGGATTTTCTACCCAGCTTGCACATGCCGACCAATGTGCCCATCTACACTAGTCACCCCTTCCCGCATCTCGCCCACATCAATCTAAATCATTCCTATCCATGCAGCAGTCCAGCTGTCTTTGAAAGATGCCCTAATATATGCCGCAACTACCTCATATGTCAACTCATTCTCTGTGTAAAACCGTATACCCCCTGCTCGAGTTGTAACTATTACTGTATATATATGGTATATCTAGTGTGTCTGCATTGCACGCAAAACAAAGCTTTTTACTTTAGCTCGGGACATGCAACAATAAACTTAAAACTGAAGCTGATATTTGAACGCCTCTCCTCTTAATTGTTTACAACATCGCGATCCCAGGGCGATGTCTCATTGCATCATCCACTGCTCCAGACGAGACCTTCTGCAAACTTAAATAATATTTTTGCAAAAAATGTGTTGCTTTGTGATTTTACAAAACTCAAATTATCCAACTGCACTTGTCCAGTTCTACGGAGAACGGATTGATGCAAAGTGGCTTGAGTAAATTTTGTTCATTCTCACAAATACACGGACAATTCAGGGGTTGATGGAAATAACCAACAATATTCAGCATAATCTTCTGTAATTAAATATATTCGACATTCTGTATCTTCCTCCTCGCTCCATCTGCAGGGCTTTAACTGGTTGTAGTTTAAGAGAGAATTAGATTTAGCTCTTACGGCTGAGGGAATCAAGGGATATGTGGAAAAGGCGGAACGGGTAACTGATTTTGGATGATCAGCCATGATCATCTTGAATGGTAGTGCTGGCTCGAAGGGCCGAATGGCCTATTCCTGCACCTATTTTCTATGTTTCTATGCATCTGTATATGGCATATCTGAACTGAATGGATAACGTGCAATGCCACGCTTTTCACTGTACCTCGAAATATCTGACAATATTAACCAAGCCTAACCTCAGCTAAACTAATGATCTGACATAAGTACCAACTATGACCAGAGAGGGATACTCGTACCATGATGGCTACTATGATTGTCCATGTAACACATACAGTATTGATATACAAGAGAAGGTGTTGAATGGGGGTGAACAAATGCGAAGACAAGGTGCGAAGTGGGGACAGGAGGAAGAACCCAGTAAAACGCCTGATACCTTATCGTGGACCGTATTAATCACCGTGCATCTGCAATACAGCAGGAAAACATAGTATAGTCAGAAGACTCAGATAACATCCGTCCAGGCAGAAAAAAATATGTGATGTCAGAAGTGAATGATCTGATCAAAGTTCAAACCATGTACCCAACATTCTCTATTTGTGTCAAGTCTTCCCTTCAGGTTCCTTGTAAATCTTGCTGTTCTCACATTAAACCTATGAGATCTGCCTTTTGATTCTCAATCCTGGGGAAAATGGACTGCATTCAGCTTATCTATTCCACTCATGATTTTATACACCTTCATATCATCACCCCTCAGTCTCCTTCGCTCCAGGGAATAAATTCCTCACCTCTCCCTGCAGCTCGGTCACACAAGGAAAGAGTAGTGCAGTCGTGCTGTGTTAATGCTATCCAATAACTGGGTCGCATTTTCTAGCACTTGGTGCATAGAGTATGATGCCTTAGCCCTCTCTCTTTTAAATAAGGTGATGCTTCCCTTTAAAGCGGTGTAGAGTCAGAAGTGGAGATTTATCCCTCGCATCAAGTGGCTGTGAAACGACCAATAATTGACCAGACCCTCTACTCTGTGCAGTTGGTACAACAAGTCAGTAATTGACGCCGGTATGTGGGAGTTTGCGAGGCCCTGAAAGGATGGAGCTTCAGAGCATTAAACAACGGGTATATGGATGGTTACGTTAGGATCAGATGATCAGAATATGAATTCACTTTGGAGTGACTGAGATGTGATGTAATTTACTCTCTCGGATATATCTGAATCTCGAGTACACTCTACCTCAGAACAACAGTGGTGCCCATTTATTAAATACAAACCGGATTGGAGCGAAGCTTCTTGTGGCCAATAGGGAACTGAAGACCAATGTGACCAGGTATGGAAAAGAAATTGAGACCAGGATAAGATTGATAATTATGATATTAAATGTCTGAACAGGCTTGAGCTTGGCATTGTGTGTGTGGCCGTGTGTAGCTGTGTCCACAGTCGGGGTTGGGGGGGGAGGGAGAGGGCTGGTTGCTATCTCCGAACTCCAGGACCTAGGAATGAGCTCTGCCCTCTACCACTGCTCCCTCGTCTCTATAGCGTTTTATGAGTGATGTTTATGTATGTAGGTCAAGGGGGACTTGATTGAGGTCTTTAAAATTATGAGAGGGATAGACAGAGAAACGTGGATAAGCTTTTCCCATTGAGAGTAGCGAAGATTCAAACAAGAGGACATGACTTGAGAATTAAGGGATATAAGTTTAGGGGTAATATGAGGGGGTACTTCTTCACAGAGAGTGGTAGCTGTGTGGAATGAGCTTCCAGTGGAAGTGGTGGAGGCAGGTTCGATTTTATCATTTAAAAATAATTTGGATAGGTATATGGACGGGAAAGGATTGGAGGGTTATGGTCTGAGTGCAGGTAGATGGGACTAAGGGAAAAAAAGTGTTTGGCACCGACTTGAAGGGCCGAGATGGCCTGTTTCCGTGCTGTAATTGTTATATGGTTATATGGTTGTTATATGGTTATGTGTAAGAGTGCATTGCCGTGCGTAAGGGTGGGTAATTGTGTTAATTGTGTGAGTGTGTGAGATTGTGAGTGCCTGTGAGTGTGCGTTTGTGTGGAATATGCAATGACGCGGTTTGGGGAAAGCACTAATGGAGTGACACGCTGTTGGAAATTATTGATGGAGTGACACACTGTGGGGGAGACTGAAAGCGTGACACACACAGTGGGGCCATACTGATGGAGTGACAGATGGAATGTCACATTGTGTAGTACTGATGGGGTGATAGTTAAACTGGATTGGCAGTGTGGGGATAGTTAAGCTGCATTGACACTGTGGAGATAGTTAAGCTGCATTGACACTGTGGGGATAGTTAAGCTGCATTGACACTGTGGGGATAGTTAAGCTGCATTGACACTGTGGAGATAGTTAAGCTGCATTGACACTGTGGGGATAGTTAAGCTGCATTGACACTGTGGGGATAGTTAAGCTGCATTGACACTGTGGAGATAGTTAAGCTGCATTGACACTGTGGGGATAGTTAAGCTGCATTGACACTGTGGGGATAGTTAAGCTGGATTGACACTGTGGGGATAGTTAAGCTGGATTGACACACTGTGGTGTAGTACTGGTGGAGTGGCGCCCAACGGGGTGACATTGATGGGATACACACTGTGGAATAGTACTGATGGATTGGCCCACTGTTGTATGTTACTGATGGACTGGCACACTGTGGTGCTATACTAATGGAGTGACGCACTGTGTGATAGTACTGATGGAATGACGCTCTGTGGTGTATTACTGATGGACTGACGTACTGCGGGTTAGTACTGATGAATGACACACTGTGGGTGTTTCTGAAGAAGTGAAGTACTGTGGGGTAGTACTGATGGAATGAATCACTGTAGGGTAGTACTGATGGAGAGACACACTGTGGGGTAGTACTGATGGAGAGACACACTGTGGGGTAGTACTGATGGAGAGACACACTGTGGGGTAGTACTGATGGAGAGACACACTGTGGGGTAGTACTGATGGAGAGACACACTGTGGGGTAGTACTGATGGAGAGACACACTGTGGGAGAGTACTGATGTTATGGACACACTGTGGGGTAGTACTAATGTTATGGACACACTGTGGGGTAGTACTAATGTTATGGACACACTGTGGGGTAGTACTGATGGAGAGACACACTGTGTGATAGTACTGATGGAACGAAACACTGTGGGTAGTACTAATGTAATGGACACAGTGTGGGGTAGTATTGATGGAGTGGACACACTATGGAGTATTACTAATGTTATGGACACACTATATGGTAGTACTGATGGAGAAACACTGTGGGATAACATTAATATTATGGCCATACATTGGGGTAGTACTGATGGAGGGACACACTGTGGGGTAGTACTGATGTTATGGACACATGGTGGGGTAGTACTGATGGAGAGACACACTGTGGGGTAGTAAGGTTGGAATGACAATATATAGGGTAGTACGATTGGCGTGATACACTGTGGGATAGTACTGATGGAGTGACACACGATGGGGCAGTACTCATGGCGTTAAACACGGTGTGGACGTAGTGATGGAGAGACTCACTGTGCAGTAGTACTGATGGCGTGACACACTGTGCAGTAGTACTGATGAAATGACACTGTGTAATACTACTGATGAAGTGTCACGCTGTGGGGTAGTTCTGATGGAATGACACACTGTGGGGTTGTACTGACGGAGTGACAGTGTGGAGTAGTACTGATGTAATAACACGCTGTGTTGTAGTACTGATAGGGAGAAACTCTATGGGGCAGTAGTCATGTAATGATAATTTTCGTACATTTGTTTAAACATTTTCCACTCTTCCACCCGCTTCTCTTTGAGCTTTAGGTTGGGTGGTGGAGCCACGTGGAAAGATGAACTGGCCTGCGCTGCCACTTCCATCCGGAAGCAGCTGCGGCTCGCCTGCAGTCGCCTGGCTTTGTCTTGTTTTGTTTTATTTTGTCTTATTAGACGTATGTTTTAGTTTATATTTAGTTGTGTATATGTGGGGAGTGGGGGAAATATTTTTTAAATCTCTTCCTTCTACGGGGTTGCGTCTTTTTCCTTGTCATATCTCCGTCTGCGTCTGTACTGAGGCCTAATATCGGGGAGCTGGCGGCCTCAAACTGGAATCGACTTTGGGGGCTCCGGTGGCAGAGCCTGTGGACTTCCCAACGCGGAGCTGGCTGACTTCAGAGGCTGTGGTGGAGCTGTGGCTGCGACCCGACTTCGGGGCTTCGCGGGCTTCGGCCGCGGGCCCTGTGGACGGTAACATCGGGAGCTCGCAGGTCCCTGCTTGGTGACTGGTTTTCGGGAGCTCCTGCAACAGCTGGACTGGAGGGTGGCGGCTTCGTCCGCCCCGGGTCGCGGAGTTTGAGTCGGCCCCTTCGCGGAGCTTGGAATCGGCCGCGGGATTTACCCATCACCCGGCGGGGGCTTCAACATCGAGAACGTCGATCGCCTCGACACAGCGGGAGAACAAGCAAGGAAGAGATAAGGCTTTTTGTCTTCCATCACAGTGAGGAGTTGCCTGGAGATTCACTGTGATGGATATTTGTGTTAAATTGTGTTCATTGTGAGTTTTGTTGCTTTTTCTCTGTCTTGACTGCAAGGTACGCAATTTCGTTCAAACTATTGTTTGAATGACAATAAAGGAAATTCAATTCAATTCAATTCAAATATCAGAGTATCCCGTCGCTTTTAATCGCTTACGTATCGTTTAGCTTTAAGCGCAACGCACGACTGCGCAATTTGCGTAATATTCTCTAATATCTTCTACTAATATACTAAATATATTGAAACAAAACTTGTTTGTATCTGTTTCCTTGCAGCGTGTGCTATGTTTAAGCAGTCTCCCACAGCACTGATTACACACTGCGCCTTATCGTTGTGTGCTCACTGGCCTGCATATTATTCCACTCATGCATGCAGCTAGTCGGTCGCTGAGCATTGAAACACTGATGCCTGAAAGCTTTTCAAACCATTTTTGCTAATCATCATAGCGTCCATTTTATCCACAAATCTTCACTTTCACCGATGCCACCATGTTTTGATATGTGTCTGCTTATGATGTAGATAAAACTAGCACATATTAGACGGAGAAAGATGGCTCCACACACACTCGTGTAGGAATCAAAGGCAAGAATTGTATTTCCAAGTTAAAGGTCACTGACTGATTTACATAATTATATGCGCAAGTCTGAGCATGTGCGAGAATGCGTACAGCTCATATGCATAAATTACATGGATATTGTCACAAAAGCTAATGGCATGTTGGCCTTCATAACAACAGGAGTTGAGTATAGGAGCAAATAGGTCCTTCTACAGTTGGACAGGGCCCTGGAGAGACCACACGTGGAGTATTGTATGCAGATTTGGTCACCGATTTTGAGAATGGACGTTCTTGCTATGGTTTACACGGTTAATTCCCGGGATGGCGGGAATGTTAGATGCTGAAAGAATGGAGCGACTGGGCTTGTATACACTGTAATTTAGAAGGATGAGAGGGGATGCTATTGAAACGTATAAGATTATTCGAGGATTGGACACGCTAGAGGCAGGAAACGTGTTCCCGATGTTGGAGGAGTCTAGAACCAGGGGCCACAGTTTAAGAATAAGCGACAAGTCATTTAGAACGGAGATGAGGAAGCACTTTCTTACCCAGAGAGTAGTGAATCTGTGGAATTGTTTGCCTCAGAAGGCAGTGGGGGCCTAGTCTCTGGATGATTCCAAGAAAGAGTTAGATAGAGCTCTTAAAGATAGCAGATTCAAAGGATATAGGGAGAAGGCAGGGACGGGGTACTGATTGTGGATGATCAGCCATGATCACAGTGAATGGCGGTGCCGGCTCGAAGGGCCGAGTGGCCTGCTTCCGCACGTTGACCACGTAAATTTCAACGAGGGCTCCCGTAATTCCCAATCTAGTTTCGTACAATGTCCTCGGATATGTGTGATCAGGCCCTGGAGATTTGTCTACCTTGATACATGATAGTACCATCAGTACTTCTTCGACGGTAACACTGACTGCTCTCAATACACTTCCATTGACTGCCCCAAGATCCTCCGTCCGACAGTTTTTATCCTCGAAAAATACAGAGGAGAGATACTTATTGAGGATCATGTCCATCTGCTGTGGCTCCACACAGAGGTGAGCGCTTTGATCCATGAGAGGTCCCACTCTCTCTGTAGTTACCCCTTTCCCATTGGCCGCAGACGGTTCTGCTTGGACGTTATATCCTTCAAGGAACACTATGCGCGTCTTCAGCTCGGTGCAGAGACTGAAGTCGAAATTTATCCCTCGGCAAAAATGGCCGCCAAAGGACCAACAGTTGATCAGACCGTCTACTCTGTGCAGTTTGGAACAACGACAAGTGATTCTATTGACACAACAAATGTCAGCTTCTGAGAGGCCTTGACAGGATGATTATACACCGAAATACACAAAGGGTCGCTGGATAATCTAGTTACGATAAATGTTTCAGAATAAGAATTGGGTGACTGGGATAAGATGGAATGTATCCTGGCAAACATATCTGAATACACTGTACCTCCTACCCAGAAAATAGTGACGCTCATTTATCAAGTACAAATATGGCTGGGCGAACATGGTTTTTTTTTACGATGGGGAAATGAAGAATAATGTAATCATGTATGAAATGATTGTGTCTGAGGTCAGTTCTGAATTGCGCACCACGGGACATACGGATAGCTTATTACCCTCTGTTATCAGGCGCCTAAACAGTCCCTCCAGAGCTGTGGTTCTGCTCAATTTGCCTCTAACTTCGTTCATTCATCATCATAGAAAACATTCGTGACGCAGTGGTGCTGGTTTCCGACGGGAAAATTGCGGGTTTGGGCTTTGTCTCACAACAGCCTCTAACCCATTGTGGCATTGGGCGTTGTCTCACAACAGCCTCTAACCCATTGTGGCATTGGGCTTTGTCTCACAACAGCCTCTAACCCATTGTGGCATTGGGCGTTGTCTCACAACAGCCTCAAACCCATTGTGGCATTGGGCTTTGTCTCACAACAACTTCTAACCCATTGTGGCATTGGGCGTTGTCTCACAACAGCCTCTAAACCAATGGGTGTTGTCTGAAAAACTGATGAACAATGTTGCGATACAATGGTGAAAACTGTGTTCTGCACTCTGTATCGTCCACTTTGCTTCATCTATTTACATAGTCATAGACCATCGGTCCAGCTTGCTGCTCCCACCGACCAAAGTGCGCCATCTACACTAGTCCCACCTACTATGTTTGTCCCTGATAATTGTCAACCTTTCCTATACACCTACCTGTCCAAATGTCTTTAAATGTTGTGATAGTTTTCACCCCAACTATCTCCTCTGGCAACTCGTTCTATATACCCACGAACCCCTGTGCGAATCCACACGCTGACCACCGCTGTGTTTATACAAAGACTCACCACTCTGTGTCCCCGTGTTTGAACTGATTGAATCTGTATATGTTATATCTGATCAGTTTGGACAGCATGTACAACCAAGTTTCAGACTGTACCTTGATACATGTGATAATAAACGTGGCTAAAACCTAATGCCCTTCCCATCTTAATTGTTCCCAACACCACGAACCCAGCGGGATGTCTCATGGCTCACAGAAGCAACGCATCATACATCGTTCCAGCTGTGGACCTCGGCACGCTCAAATGATACGTTTTGCACATTGTACTAACATTGCGTTTTTACAGCTCGAATTCACCAACTGCACATGACCAGTTCCACGGCGGTCTCAATTATGCAATGTGGGCTGAGCAAATGTTGTTCAAATGATGTTCATCCTTACAAACACACGGGCAATTCTGGGATTCGTAGAAATAAAAGGCAATAATGAGCATAACATCACGAACAATATTCTGTATCTCCTGGCGTGGAGATTTGCAAAGGCTACTGGGGAGACTTTAAACTAGAACGGTTGGGGAGAGGGACTCAAATAGAGAAAGCTATTAGACAGTGTGTGAGGCAGGAGGCAGAGAAGGAAAGCACTCAAACCCAACATGTAGGGGGGAAAGAAGAAAACAATAATAAACAGAGAATAAGAGGAGGTGGGGTTCTTAAATGGGTGAGCAGAGAAACAGAGGGGTGTAAAATGCGGGCGGAAGCAATAGGTAGCAAGGTGAAAAGTAAAAGTGGCAGGCAGACAAATCGAGGACAAAAATCAAAAAGGGCCACTTTTCAACATAATTGTAAAAGGGGTAAGAGCGTTGTAAAAACAAGCCTGAAGGCTTTGTGTCTCAATGCAAGGAGCATTCGTAATAAGGTGGATGAGTTGAACGTGCAGATAGCTATTAATGATTATGATATAGTTCGGATCACGGAGACATGGCTCCAGGGTGACCAAGGCTGGGAGCTGAACATCCAGGGATATTCAATATTCAGGAGGGATAGAGAGAAACGAAAAGGAGGTGGGGTAGCGTTGCTGGTTAGAGAGGAGATTAACGCAGTGGAAAGGAAGGACATTAGCTTGGAGGATGTGGAATCGACATGGGTAGAGCTGCGAAACACTAAGGGGCAGAAAACGCTGGTGGGTGTTGTGTACAGGCCACCTAACAGTAGTAGTGAAGTTGGGGATGGCATCAAACAGGAAATTAGATATGCGTGCAACAAAGGCAAAACAGTTATTATGGGTGACTTCAATCTACATATAGATTGGGTGAATCAAATTGGCAGGGGTGCTGAGGAAAAGGATTTCTTGGAATGTATGCGGGATAGTTATCTAAACCAACATGTAGAAGAACCAATGAGAGAGCAGGCTATTCTAGACTGGGTATTGAGTAATGAGGAAGGGTTAGTTAGCAGTCTTGTTGTGCGTGCCCCCTTGGGCAAGAGTGACCATAATATGGTTGAGTTCTTCATTAGGATGGAGAGTTACATTGTTAATTCAGAAACAATGGTTCTGAACTTAAAGAAAGGTAACTTTGAGGGTATGAGACGTGAATTGGCCAAGATAGACTGGCAATTAGTTCTAAAAGGGTTGACGGTGGATATGCAATGGAAGGCATTTAAAGACTGCATGGATGAACTACAAACATTGTTCATCCCAGTTTGGCAAAAGAATAAATCAGGGAAGGTAGTGCATCCGTGGATAACTAGGGAAATCGGGGATAGTATCAAAGCAAAAGATGATGCGTACAAATTAGCCAGAAAAAGCAGCATACCAGAGGACTGGGAGAAATTCAGAGACCAGCAGAGGAGGACAACGGGCTTAATTAGGAAAGGGGAAATAGATTATGAAAGAAAACTGGCAGGGAACATAAAAACTGACTGCAAACGTTTTTATAGATATGTGAAGAAAAAGAGATTAGTTAAAACAAATGTAGGTCCCTTGCAGTCAGAAACAGGTGAATTGATCATAGGGAACAAGGATATGTCGGACCAATTGAATAACTACTTTGGTTCCGTCTTCACTAAGGAAGACATAAATAATCTGCCGGAAATAGCAGGGGACCGCGGGTCAAAGGAGATGGAGGAACTGAATGAAATCCAGGTAAGTATGGAAGAGGTGTTGGGTAAATTGAATGGATTAAAGGCTGATCAATCACCAGGGCCAGATAGGCTGCATCCCAGAGTATTTAAGGAAGTAGCTCCAGAAATAGTGGATGCATTAGTGATAATTTTTCAAAACTCTTTAAATTCTGGAGTAGTTCCTGAGGATTGGAGGGCAGCAAACGTAACCCCACTTTTTAAGAAGGGAGGGAGAGAGAAAACGGGGAATTACAGACCAGTTAGTCTAACATCGGTAGTGGGGAAACTGCTAGAGTCAGTTATTAAAGATGGGATAGCAGCACATTTGGAAAGTTGTGAAATCATTGGACAAAGTCAGCATGGATTTACGGAAGGTAAATCATGTCTGACGAATCTTATAGAATTTTCGAGGATGTAACTAGTAGAGTGGATAGGGGAGAACCAGTGGATGTGTTGTATCTGGCCTTTCAGAAGGCTTTCGACAAGGTCCCACATAAGAGATTAATATACAAACTTAAAGCACACGGTATTGGGGGTTCAGTATTGATGTGGATAGAGAACTGGCTGGCAAACAGGAAGAAAAGAGTAGGAGTAAACGGGCCCTTTTCACAATGGCAGGCAGTGACTAGTGGGGTACCGCAAGGCTCAGTGCTGGGACCCCAGCTATTTACAATTTATATTAATGAACTGGATGAGGGAATTGAAGGCAACATCTCCAAGTTTGCGGATGACACTAAGCTGGGGGGCAGTGTTAGCTGTGAGGAGGATGCTAGGAGACTGCAAGGTGACTTGGATAGGCTGGGTGAGTGGGAAAATGTTTGGCAGATGCAGTATAATGTGGATAAATGTGAGGTTATCCACTTTGGTGGCAAAAACAGGAAAGCAGACTATTATCTAAATGGTGGCCGATTAGGAAAAGGGGAAATGCAGCGAGACCTGGGTGTCATGGTACACCAGTCATTGAAAGTAGGCATTCAGGTGCAGCAGGCAGTGAAGAAAGCGAATGGTATGTTGGCATTCATAGCAAGAGGATTTGAGTATAGGAGCAGGGAGGTTCTACTGCAGTGGTACAGGGTCTTGGTGAGACCACACCTGGAGTATTGCGTACAGTTTTGGTCTCCAAATAGCCATAGAGGGAGTGCAGAGAAGGTTCACCAGTCTGATTCCTGGGATGTCAGGACTTTCATATGAAGAGAGACTGGATAGACCCGGCTTATACTCGCGAGAATTTAGGAGATTGAGAGGGGATCTTATAGAAACTTACAAAATTCTTATGGGGTTGGACAGGCTAGATGCAGGAAGATTGTTCCCGATGTCGGGGAAGTCCAGGACAAGGGGTCACAGCTTAAGGATAAGGGGGAAATCCTTTAAGACCGAGATGAGAAAAAACGTTTTCACACTGAGAGTGGTGAATCTCTGGAACTCTCTGCCACAGAGGGTAGTTGAGGCCAGTTCATTGGCTATATTTAAGAGGGAGTTTGATGTGGGCCTTGTGGCTAAAGGGATCAGGGGTTATGGAGAGAAGGCAGGTACGGGATACTGAGTTGGATGATCAGCCATGATCATATTGAATGGCGGTGCAGGCTCGAAGGGCCGAATGGCCTACTCCTGCACTTATTTTCTATGTATCTATGTATCTATGTATTCTGTACATTCCTCTTGGTCTATCTGATGTATCTGAGTTTGAACTGTTGGTACCTATGCACGATCTATTCGTGGACCGGAAGCAAAACAAAGCTTTTCACTATTCCTCGGTACATATCACACTAGCAAACCTTTGCCTAACCTTACCAATCCTAATCATCTAAGAAAAGTGATAGTTATGATCAGAGCGGGAATGTTCGTAGTATGATGCCGACTAAGATTGTCCATGTGAAACAGATGATATCGATATCTAACATGGTTTTTAATCCTCGACCTGGATAAAAGTGCAATTACCAGATCTATTTTCCTCGTGACTTTATACATAATCATAAGATCATCCCTCATCCTCCGGCACTCGAAGGAATAATGTCCGCACCTCTCATTATAACTCGACCCATTCAAGGGAAATGTAGCGAACCCCTGCCATAACTAGTGACGGTGATACCACATGTGGAGAATTGTGCAAGACTGGGTCGTGTGTCACAGAGTCACAGAGCAGAGAAGCAGGCCCAACAACGGTCTATGTCGATAGTATCCAATTACTAAATCCCATTTACTAGCTCTTGATCAGCAGAGTAATATGCCTTCGAACTATCTAATTTATCCTTAATTCCCACATACCTCGAGCCTTGTACCACCAAACTTATTTCCATATACATCGACTTCATCCTATCTCCCTGGTCAAATCTCTCCCTACCTATGTCCCAGACACCTCACACACTTTTCGTCCCCTTCATGGCTTCCGTTTTCCAGGCCCCCATTCCCTCATATTCACCGTGGATGTCCAGTCACTCTACACCTCCATCCCCGACCAGGAGGGTCTTAAAGCCCTCTGTTTCTTCCTCGACCACAGAACCAACAAATCCACGTCTACTGATAATCCTCCGCCTAGCGGAGCTGGTCCTTACCCTCAACAACTTTTCCTTTGATTCCTCCCATTTCCTTCAAACCCAAGGCGTAGCTATTGGCTCGCGCCTGGGCCCATATCCTTGTTCGAGGCGATACCGTGGCCCTATTCCCGAACTCTACCTCCGCTACATCGACGACTACAACGGTGCTGCCTCCTGCACCCATGTAGAACTCACTGACTTCATCCAATTCACCACTAACTTCCATCCGGCACTCAAATTCACCTGGACCATTTCCAATATCTCCCCACCGTTTCTTGACCTCACTATCTCCATCGCAGGTAACCAACTACTGACCAATATCTACTACAAACCCCCTGACTCCCATCTGTGATATCTTGAGCTCAGACACAGAATAACAAGTTAACTCACTGGTGACCGGAACATGACTGCACAGCTGCACTTTGGTTTATTCAATCATATACAATGCTCCAACTAAAGGTGGCGCTATTACAACTCCTCCCAACTTAATGAAAACGTTATCGCCTTGTTGACATTTTTAAATATACATTGTTGACATTTGTGAATATAATAAAAACGGTATGAATATATTACAATCTTTTATATTAGTTTACTTTTATATAACCTGAATAAAATGAGGGGGTGAGGCATATATGTTGCATATGCAATGATCTGTGCATTTCCCAAATTAAACTTCACAAATTAAACCTAACAGACAGATTTCTCCTTGTGTCTGGATATCGTCTCTGACCAAACGTTCCTGATTGTTTAGAACCTCTTGGACTCATTTTTGATCGGGGCAAGTCTTCCTTTTAACCTACATTCATAGATTCCAGTCCATCAGTCAATTTTGTAGACTGTCAACCACACTTGAACCTCCATTTTCAGGCTGGTTCAAACTCTCACTATCTTGTGTACCTTCATGTACCATTTCTGGTTCATCCGTTGGTACCTGTACTTGAGTGGTAACCAAATTATCTGACTCGTCTAATTGATCTGGTTGCAAACCTGTCTGTGCTTGCATAGGCATGACATGGTCAATGTGTACTTTTCTCACCTTCCCACTTCCAAACATCTTGACCAAGTATGTCCGTGGTCTGCACTTTCTCACTACTCTTCCAGGTAACCACTTTAGATTTGATTTGATTTAATTTATTGTCATTGTCTTCAATTAAGAGACAACGAAATTCTTTTTCGCACACAGTAATACAAAAAATAAAATTGTAATAAAACACAAAAGCACCGAACACAGTAGTCCACAACTCAAACATCCCCACAGCGACACCAAAGTTCCCCACTGTGAGGGAAGGAACCAGTGTCCAGTCAACCTCCTCGCTGATGTTCCACAATGTTCACCCGTGGTCGGGGCCTCCCGACCACCCCGTAGTCGCCGCCACTGGCGGCCCGATGTTCAGGCCCTCTCGACGGGAACGATTGAACCCCGACGTCGAACGGGAGAACATCCTCAGCGGCCTGGACCTCTGAATCGGACACCTTCCACCTTCCACCGGAGTCCGCGGCTCCCGATGTCCACAGGCCGCGCTGGGGGGAGATTCGCGCTGGCGACCACCTGCAAAGGGTCCAAGGACTTTGCGATGTTTGTCAGCTCCGCCCGCCTTAGGAGCTCCGCACCCACAGCTCCGCGATGCTGTAGCAGCGGCCCAACATTCCGGAGCTCCAAGCGGCGATCCCAGGTGACGCATCGCCCGCTCCGCGATGCATCGAGCGCAGCGCCGCAGCTGCTGAAGCTCTGGTCCGGTCCCAGTTGGTAGGGCGCAAGGGGAGGTGGGGGGGGGGTGGCGAGGACGCGATTCGGATAATAGCCGCATCCTCGCCAGGAAGCGACTGAAGGACGGTTCCCCCCTTACCCTAGCTGCTTCCCCCCACATAAAGTACTGAAAAAACTAAAAAAACACACTCTAAACATAACAAAATAAAAAGACAACCAGACTATTGGCGGAGGCAGCTAGTAACAGCGTGACCGGATGTGCTAGGGCGCCACCGGATGTCCTAGGAGTACCCACTTGTGATGATCATGGATCATGGATCATGGAAATTTTATTGTCATTCAAACCTTTCAGTCCGAACGAAATTTCGTTGCCTTGAAGTCATACATATAATAAAATAACAAAACACACAATAAACACAAATTTAACATCCACCACAGTGAGTTCACCAGACACCTCCTCACTGTGATGGAAGGCAAAAATCTTAAGTCTTTGTCTCTTCCCTCCTTGTTCTCCATCTGCGCGAATGCGATCCAGGCCTCCGATATTGTGAGCCCCACCGGGTGATGGTAAGTAAGTCCCGCGGCCCAACCGTGCTCCGCGAACGGGCCGGTTCAATCTCCGCGCCCCGGGGTAGTCGAAGCTGCCGCCCTCCAGTCCAGCGGACGAAGCTGTTGCCGCGGGAGCTCTGGAAAAACAGGTCACCAACCTGTGCCCTGCGAGCTCCCGATGTTGTCGTCTACTGGGCCCGCGGCCGAACCTCCGAAGTCGGGTCGCCGCCGCCGTAACACCACCTCAGCCCCGAGTCGCGTCGCCGCCGCCGTAACGCCTCCTCAGCCCCGAGTCGGGTCGCTGCCGCCGGAACACCACCTCAGCCCCGAGTCGGGTCGCCGCCGCCGGAACTCCACCTCAGCCCCGAGTCGGGTCGCCGCCGCCGGAACACCACCTCAGCCCCGAGTCGGGTCGCCGCCGCCGGAACGCCAGAACCCGCCACAGCCCCGAAGTCGGCCAGATGTTTTTCACCTTTAACTTCTGATTCCACTCAACACTCCTTGCCTTTATCTACTTCTGTCATGATATGCTTTTTTGTTTTTCCCATTCTTTTCTACTGTTTGAGCCAAGTTTGGTTTCAGCAGTGAAAACCTTGTTCTTGGTTTTCTCTTCAAGAACAGTTCAGCTGGCGTTTGACCAGTAGTGGTGTGAGGTGTGTTTCGATATGTAATCAGAAAGTTAGCCAGTTTGTGAGACAGAGACAACTGTCTTTTCGTTGGATTTGGATCCAGCAGTTGTTTGACTAAATTACGTTTTACAATTTGCACTGTGCGTTCTGCTGCTCCATTTGAAGCGGAATGGTGTGGAATGACTCTAGTGTGTTTTACACCATTCCATTTCGTGAATTGTGCAAATTCTTGTGAACAGAATTGAGGTCCGTTATCAGACACAATTTCCTCTGGAAATCAATAGGACGCAAACAATCCTCGCAAAATGTCTATTGTTTTGCTGGATGTCGTTTTGTTCATCGGAAAAACCTCAACCCACTTGGAGTGACTATCAATCACAGTGAACAATTGTTGTCCATCTAACTCTGCAAAGTCCACGAGTAATCTTTGCCACACTCTAGCCGGCCATTTCCATGGCTGTAGCGGTACTGTTGGGGCATTCTTTCCAACTACTTGACATGTGCTACACTCTTTCACAATTTGATACACTGTGGGATAGTACTGATGGAGTGACACACGATGGGGCAGTACTGATGGCGTTAAACACCGTGTGGACGTAGTGATGGAGATACTTACTGTGCAGTAGTACTGATGGCGTGACACACTGTGCAGTAGTACTGATGAAATGACACTGTGTAATACTACTGATGAAGTGTCACGCTGTGGGGTAGTTCTGATGGAATGACACACTGTGGGGTTGTACTGACGGAGTGACAGTGTGGAGTAGTACTGATGTAATAACACACTGTGTTGTAGTACTGATAGGGAGATACTCTATGGGGCAGTAGTCATGTAATGATAATTTTCGTACATTTGTTTAAACATTTTTTACTCTTCCACCCGCTTCTCTTTGAGCTTTAGATTGGGTGGTGGAGCCACGTGGAAAGAGGAACTGGCCTGCGCCGCCACTTCCATTCGGAAGCAGCTGCGGCTCGCCTGCAGTCGCCTGGCTTTGTCTTGTTTTATTTTCTTTTGTCTTATTAGACGTATGTTTTAGTTTATATTTAGTTGTGTATATGTGGGGAGAGGGGGAAAGATTTTTTAAATCTCTTCCTTCAACGGGGATGCGACCTTTTCCTTGCCATATCTCCGTCTGCGTCTGTACTGAGGCCTAATATCGAGGAGCTGGCGGCCTCAAACTGGAATGGACTTGGGGGCTCCGGTGGCAGAGCCTGTGGACTTCCCAACGCGGAGCTGGCTGACTTCGGAGGCTGGCGGGCATCGGCCGCGGGCCCTGTGGACGGTAACATCGGGAGCTCGCAGGTCCCTGCTTGGTGACTGGTTTTCGGGAGCTCTCGCAACAGCTGGACTGGAGGGTGGCGGCTTCGTCCGCCCCGGGTCGCGGAGTTTGAGTCGGCCCCTTCGCGGAGCTTGGAATCGGCCGCGGGGTTTACCCATCACCCGGCGGGGGTTTCAACATCGAGAACGTCGATCGCCTCGACGCAGCGGGAGAACAAGCAAGGGAGAGATAAGGCTTTTTGTCTTCCATCACAGTGAGGAGGTGCCTGGAGATTCACGATGATGGATGTTTGTGTTAAATTGTGTTCATCATGTGTTTTGTTGCTTTTTTTCTGTCATGACTGCAAGGTACGCAATTTCGTTCAAACTATTGTTTGAATGACAATAAAGGAAATTCAATTCAATTCAATTCAAATATCAGCGTATCCCGTCGCTCTTAATGGCTTACGTATCGTTTAGCTTTAAGCTCAACGCGCGACTGTGCAATTTGCGTAATATACTCTAATATCTTCTACTACTATCGAAAATATATTGAAACCAAACTTTTATCTGTTTCCATGCAGCGTGTGCTATGTTTAAGCAGTCTCCCACAGCACTGATTTACACACTGCGCCTTATCGTTGTGTGCTCACTCGCCTGCATATCATTCCATTCATGCATGCAGCTAGTCGGTCGCTGAGCATTGAAACACTGATTTCTGAAAGCTTTTCAAAGCATTTTTGCTAATCATCATAGCGTCTATTTTATCCAAAAATCCGCACTTTCACCGCTGAAATAATGTTTTGATATGTGTCTGCTTACGACGTAGGTAAAACTAGCACATATTAGACGGAGAAAGATGGCTCCACACACACTCGTGTAGGAATCAAAAGCAAGAATGAGTTAGTTCCAAGTTAAAGGTCACTGACTGATTTACATAATTATATGCGCAAGTCTGAGCATGTGCGAGAATGAGTACAGCTCATATGCATAAATTACATGGATATTGTCACAAAAGCTAATGGCATGTTGGCCTTCATAACAACAGGAGTTGAGTATAGGAGAAAAGAGGTCCTTCTACAGTTGGACAGGGCCCTGGAGAGACCACACCTGGAGTATTGTATGCAGTTTTGGTCTCCGGTTTTGAGAAAGGACGTTCTTGCTATGATTTACACGGTTAATTCCCGGGATGGCGGGACTGTCGTATGTCGAAAGAATGGAGCGACTGGGTTTGTATACACTGGAATTTAGAAGGATGAGAGGGATTCTTATTGAAACGTATAAGATTATTAAGAGATTGGACGCGTTAGAGGCAGGAAACGTGTTCCCGATGTTGGAGGAGTCCAGAACCAGGGGCCACAGTTTAAGAATAAGGGGTAAGCCGTTTAGAACGGAGATGACGAAACACTTTCTCACCCAGAGAGTTGTGAATCTGTGGAATTCTCTGCCTCGGAAGGCAGTGGGGGCCTATTCACTGGGTGTTTTCAAGAAAGAGTTAGATAGATCTCTTAAAGATAGCAGATTCAAGGGATATAGGGAGAAGGCAGGAACGGGGTACTGGTTGTGGATGATCAGCCATGATCACAGTGAATGGTGGTGCCGGCTAGAAGGGACGAATGGCCTACTTCCGCATCTTGACCACGTACATTTCAACGAGGGCTCCCGCAATTCCCACTCTAGTTTCGTACCATGTCCTCGGATATGTGTGATCAGACCCTGGAGATTGTCTACCTTGATACACGATAGTACCATCAGTACTTCTTCGACGGTAACACTGACAGCTCTCAAGACAATTCTATTGACTGCCCCAAGATCCTCCGTCCGACAGTTTTATCCTCGAAAAATACAGAGGAGAGATAGTTATTGAGGATCATGTCCATCTCCTGTGACTCCACACAGAGGTGACGGCTTTGATTCATGAGAGGTCCCACTCTCTCTGTAGTTACCCCTTTCCCATTGGCCGCAGACGGTTATGCTTTGACATTATATCTTTCAACGAACACGATGCGCGTCTTCAGCTCGGTGCAGAGACTGAAGTCGAGATTTATCCCTCGGCAAAAATGGCCGCCAAAGGACCAACACTTTCTCAGATCGTCTACTCTGTGCAGTTTGGAACAACGACAAGTAATTTTATTGACACAATAAATGTCCGCTTCTGAGAGGCCTTGAAAGGATGGATATTCACCGAAATACACAAAGGGTTGCTGGATAATTTAGTAAGGATAAATGTTTCAGAATACAAATTGGGTGACTGAGATCAGAAGGAATTCATCCTGGCAAACATATCTGAATACACTGTACCTCCTACCCAGAAAATAGTGATGCTCATTTATCAAGTACAAATATGGCTGGGCGAACATGTTTTTTGAACAACAGGAAAATGAAGAGTAATGTAATCAGGTATGAAATGATTGAGTCCGAGGTCAGTTCTGAATTGCACACCACGGGTCAGACGAATACCTTATTGCCCTCCGTTATCAGGCCTCTGAACAGTCGCTCCATAGTTGTGGTTCTGTTCAATTTGCCTCTAACTTCATTCATTCATCATCCTTGAAAACATTAATGACGCAGTGGTGCTGGTTTCCGACTGGCAAATTGCGGCTTTGAGCTTTGTCTCAGAACAGCCTCTAACCCATTGTGGCATTGGGCGTTGTCTAACAACAGCCTCTAACCCATTGTGGCATTGGGCATTGTCTCACAACAGCCTCTAACTCATTGTGGCATTGGGCGTTGTCTCATAAACAGATGAACAACGATGCGATACAAAGGTGAAAACAGTTTTCTGCACTCTGTATCGTCCACTTTGCCTTATCTATTTACATAGTCATAGACCATCGGCCCAACTTGCCCTAACCGTGCCCCATAAACACCAGTCCCACCTGCTATGTTTGTCCCTTATCATTGTCAACCTTTCCTATACACCTACCTGTTCAAATGTCTACATTGTGTGATAGTTCTCTCCCTAACTACCTCCTCTGGCAACTCGTTCTATAAACCCACCAACCCCTGTGCGAATCCACACACTGACCACCCTCTGTGTTTATACAAAGACTCACCACTCTGTGTCCTCGTGTTTGAACTGATTGAATCTGTATATGTTATATCTGATCAGTTTGGACAGCATGCACAACCAAGTTTTAGACTGTATCTTGATACATGTGATAATAATAAACGTGGCTAAAACCTAATGCTCTTCCCATCTTAATTGTTCACAACACCACGAACCCAGCCGGATGTCTCATGGCTCACAGAAGCAACGCATCATACATCGTTCCCGCTGTGGACCTCGGCACAGTCAAATGATACGTTTTGCACATTGTACTAACTTTGCGTTTTTACAGAACTCGAATTCACCAACTGCACATGACCAGTTCCACGGCGGTCTGAATTATGCAATGTGGGCTGAGCAAATGATGTTCATCCTTACAAACACACGGACAATTCTGGGATTCGTAGAAATAAAAGGCAATATTGAGCATAACAACACGAACAATATTCCGTATTCTGTACATTCCCCTTGGTCTATCTGATGTATCTGAGTTTGAAACGAATAGGCCCGAAACGTTGCCTATTTCATTCGCTCCATAGATGCTGCTGCACCCGCTGAGTTTCTCCAGCTCTTTTGTCTACCTCTGAGTTTGAACTGTATGTACCTATGCACGATCTATCCGATCTGAGTGGATCAGAAGCAAAACTAAGCTTTTCGATATTCCTCGGTACATATCACACTAGTAAACCTTTGCCTAACCTTACCAATTATAATCATCTGAGAAAAGTGATATTTATGATCAGAGCGGGAATGTTCGTAGAATGATGGCGACTAAGATTGTCCATGTGAAACAGACGATATCGATATCCAAGATGGTTTTTGATTCCTCGACCTGGATAAAAGGGCATTTACCTTATCTATTATCCTCGTGATTTTATACATAATCATAAGACCGTCCCTCATCCTCCGGCACTCGAAGGAATAATATCCGCACCTCTCATTATAACTCGACCCATTCACGGGAAAAGTAGCGAACCCCTGCCATAACTAGTGACGGTGAGACCACATGTGGAGAATTGTGCAAGACTGGGTCGTGTGTCACAGAGTCACAGAGCAGAGAAGCAGGCCCAACAACGGTCTATTTCAATAGTATCCAACTACTAAATCCCATTTACTAGCTCTTGATCAGCAGAGTATGATGCCTTCGAACTATCTAATTTATCCTTAATTCCCACATACCTCGACCCTTGTACCACCAAACTTATTTCCATATACATCGACTCCATCCTATCCCCCTGGTCAAATCCCTCCCTACCTATGTCCCAGACACTCCACACGCTCTTCGTCCCCTTCATTGCATCCGTTTTCCAGGCTCCCATTCCCTCATCTTCACAGTGGATGTCCAGTCACTCTACACCACCATCCCCGACCAGGAGGGTGATATAGCCCTCCGTTTCTTCCTCGACCACAGAACCAACCAATCCACGTCCAGTGATAATCCTCCGCCTAGCGGAGCTGGTCCATACCCTCAACAACTTTTCCTTTGACTCCTCCCATTTCCTCCAAATCCAAGGCGTAGCTAGTGGCTCGCGCCTGGGCCCATATCCTTGTTCGAGGCGATACCGTGGCCCTATCCCCTTAGTCTACCTCCGCTACATCGACGACTGCAATGATGCTGCCTCCTGCACCCATGCAGAACTCACTGACTTCATCCAATTCACCACTAACTTCCATCCGGCACTCAAATTCATCTGGACCATTTCCAGTATCTCCCCACCGTTTCTTGACCTCACTATCTCCATCGCAGGTAACCGACTACTGATCAATATCTACTACAAACCCCCCTGACTCCCATCTGTGATATCTTGAGCTCAGACAGAGAATAACAAAACTCAGTGGTGACCGGAAAATGACTTATTCAATCATATACAATGCTCCAACTAAAGGTGGCGCTATTATAACTCCTCCCACCTTAATGAAAATGTTATCGCCTTGTTGACATTTTTAAATATAACATTGTTGACATTTTTGAATATAATAAAAACGGTATGAATATATTACAATCTTTTATAATAGTTTACTTTTATATAACCTGAATAAAATGAGGGGGTGAGGCATATATGTTGCATATGCAATGATCTGTGCATTTCCCAAATTAAACTTCACAAATTAAACCTAACCGACGGATTTCTCCTTTTGTCTGGATATCGTCTCTGACCAAAAGTTTCTGACTGTTTAAAACAACTTGGACTCATTTTTGATCGAGTCAAGTCTTCCTTTTAACCTACATTGATAGATTCCAGTCCATCAGTCAATTTTGTACACTGTCAACCACACTTGAACCTCCATTTTCAGGCTGGTTGAAGCTCTCACTATCTTGTGTTCCTTCATGTACCATTTCTGGTTCATCCGTTGGTACCTGTACTTGAGTGGTAACCAAATTATCTGACTCTTCTAATTGATCTGGTTGCAAACCTGTCTGTGCTTGCATAGGCATGACATGGTCAATGTGTACTTTTCTCAACTTCCCACTTCCAAACATCTTGACCAAGTATGTCCGTGGTCTGAATTTTCTCACTATTCTTCCAGGTAACCACTTTAGATTTGATTTGATTTAATTTATTGTCATTGTCTTCAATTAAGAGACAACGAAATTCTCTTTCGCACACAGTTAAACAAAAAATAACATTTTAATAAAACACAAAAGCACCGAACACAGCAGTCCATATCTCAAATATCCCCACAGCGGCACCAAAGTTCCGCACTGTGAGGGAAGGAACCAATGTCCAGTCAACCTCCTCGCTGATGTACCCCAATTTTCACCCGTGGTCGGGGCCTCCCGACCACCCCGTAATCGCCGCCACGGGCGGACCGATGTTCAGGCCCTCTCGCCGGGAACGATGGAACCCCGACGTCGAACGGGAGAACATCCTCAGCGGCCTGGACCTCTGAATCAGGCACCTTCCACCTTCCACCGGAGTCCGCGGCTCCCAATGTCCACAGGCTGCGCTGGGCGGACATTCGCGCTGGCGACCCCCAGCAAAGGGTGCCAGGACTTTGCGATGTTAAAGTCAGCTGCGCCCGCGTTTGGAGCTCCGCACCCACAGCTCCGCGATGCTGGAGCAGCGGCCCAACACTCCGGAGCTCCAAGCGGCGATCCCAGGTAAGGCCTCGCCCGCTCCGCGATGCATCGAGCGCAGCGCCGCAGCTGCTGAAGCTCTGGTCCGGTCCCAGTTGGTATGCCGCGAGCGGAGGTGCGATGGGGGGGGGGGCGAGATCGCGACTCGGATAATAGCAGCATCCTCGCCAGGAAGCTACTGAAGGACGGTTCCCCCCCCTACCCTACCCGCTTCCCCCCCGCATAAAGTACTGAAAAGAACTACAAAAACACACTCTAAACATAACAAAATAAAAAAGACAACCAGACGGTGGAGGAGGCAGCTAGTAACAGCGCGCGCGGATGTGCTAGGGCGCCACCGGATGTCCTAGGTGTACCCACTTGTGATGATGTTTTTCACCTTTAACTTCTGATTCCACTCAACACTCCTTTCCTTTATCTACTTCGGTCATGATATGCTTTTTTTCCTGTTTCCTTTCTACTGTTTGAGCCAAGTTTGGTTTCAGCAGTGAAAACCTTGCTCTTGGTTTTCTCCTCAAGAACAGTTCAGCTGGCGTTTGAACAGTAGTGGTGTGAGGTGTGTTTCGATATGTAATCAGAAAGTTAGCCAGTTTGTGAGACATAGACAACTTTCTTTTCTTTGGATTTGGATCCAGCAGTTGTTTGACTAAATTACGTTTTACAATTTCCACTGTGCGTTCTGCTGCTCCATTTGAAGCGGAATGGTATGGAATGACTCTAGTGTGTTTTACACCATTCCATTTCATGAATTGTGCAAACTCTTGTGAACAGAATTGAGGTCCGTTATCAGACACAATTTCCTCTGGAAATCCATAGGACGCAAACAATCCTCGCAAAATGTCTATTGTTTTGCTGGATGTCGTTTTGTTCATCGGAAAAAACCTCAACCCACTTGGAGTGACTATCAATCATAATGAACAATTATTGTCCATCTAACTCTGCAAAGTCCACGAGTAATCTTTGCCACCCTCTAACCGGCCATTTCCATTGCTGTAGCGGTACTGTTGGTGGATTATTTCCAACTACTTGAGCTGTGCTACACTCTTTCACAGTTTGTTTTATATCCTTATCTACACCAGGCCACCATAGTTGGTTTCTAGCTAAACTCTTTGTTAGGCACATTCCCAAATTGTGATCATGAAAGGAAAGCCAACCTCATTACACAGGATCCCACCCACCCCCTGCACAAGTCCTTCCAACTTCTGCCATCAGGCCTCCGATATAATGTCCCCCTATCTAAGAAAAACATCCACAAAAACTCATTCATACCCATTGTCATAAACAGCTTAAATAAAAAATGAACAATGGACAAATTAACCCTGACGCACTGTCACTTTACACGTATCCACAACTTTCATCTTGTCTATGTTTACAGTTTTTAATCCTTATACTTGCTTTTAAGATCTATACACACGGTGTGTGCTCGCAGAAATCTGTGTTGTATGACTGCTTATCAGTACATTGTCCTGTTTGTATGTTGAGCCACGCCAAAGAAGATTTTCTGTTACGACAGACAATAACGGTTTCTGAATCTGAATCTGAATCTGAAGATCTCCTAGCAATTTTATTCCATTTTTTTCAGGGATTACAATTCTCGCACCCCACATGGCACAACCTTGGTCGACCTACGTACAAATAATATTTTCAGTTCTGCCTCTGAATCCGGCAATTTATTTGGCCATCCATTTGCGATAATTTGCAGCACTCTTGACAACAGTCTATCAGTGCGAGTAGCCTTCCGAATGACCCCTGAAGTGACAGGTAACTCGTCTACATGAGAGAAATAAAACAAGTCCTCTCTGTTTGGGGAAACCTCTGATTCCAAAGGTAATTTAGACATGGCATTAGCATTGCTGGGCTCTGCTGCCTTACGATACGGAATATCATACTGGTATGCAGACAATATCAATGCCCATCTTTGCATTCTGGCTGCTGCCAGAGTTGGTATGTGTACTTTTGGATTTGGGTTCACTATCAACAGTGAATGGCCAAATGCCAATGTGAATGAACACACGCCAAAAATGAAAGCAAGATCCTCTCGCTCTATTTGCGCATAATTTCATTCACTGGCATTGAGTGTTCTAGACGCAAATGCTATTGGCCTCTCCTATCCATTTTCTAGCACATGAGAGGTCACAGCCCCAACACCGTATGGTGAAGCATAACATGATAACTTCATTGGCTTATTTTTGAACAAGCATTGTACTCTCTGCCAACTGAGCTTTACATGACTTGAAAGCTTGATCACATTCACGTGTCCACTTCCATGGTACATCTTTTCACAAAAGCTCGTTCAAGGGATGTAAACAGGTGAACAGATTTGGCACCAACTTCCCATAATAATGCACTAATCCTAAAAAGGATCGGATCTCAGATATGTTTCTGGGAGTGGGCGCGTTCTTGATCGCATCAACTTTACCCTTGGTGGGGTGTAGATCATTCTTGTCTATCTTATGACCCAAGTATTCTGCCGAGTTCTGAAAGAACTCACACTTCTGTGCCTTCACTCTTACACTGTGTGTTTCAAGTCGTTTGAGTACATCTTCCAACCTTTCATCATGTGTCTGTCTGTCAGGGGCTGACATGAGGATGTCATCCAAGTAACACACTACACCTCAATTCCCTCAAGAATGTGTGTCATCACCCTTGAAAAATCATAATCATCATAGCGTCCATTTTATCCAAAAATCCTCACTTTCACCGCTGCAACTATGTTTGATATGTGTCTGCTTACGGCGTAGGTAAAACTAGCCACATATTAGACGGGGAAAGATGGCTCCACACACACTCGTGTTGGGATCAAAAGCAAGAATTATTTATTTCCAAGTTAAACGTCACTGACTGATTTGCATAATTATATGCGCGAGGCTGAGCATGTGCGAGACTATGTACTGCTCATATGCATAAATTACATGGATATTGTCACTAAAGCTAATGGCATGTTGGCCTTCATAACAAGAGGAGTTGAGTATAGGAACAAAGAGGTCCTTCTACAATTGGACAGGGCCCTGGTGAGACAACTCCTGGAGTATTGTGTATAGTTTTGCCATCCGATTTTGAGAAAGGACGTTATTGCTATTGAGGGAGTGATGCGTAGGTTCAACAGGTTAATTCCCGGCATGGTAGGACTCTCATATGTTGAAAGAATAGAGCGACTGGGTTTGTATACACTGGAATTTAGAAGGATGAGAGGGGATCTTATTGAAACGTGTAATATTATTAAAGGATTGGACACGATAGAGGCAAGAAACGTGTTCCCGATTTTGGGAGAGTCCAGAACCAGTGGTCACAGTTTAAGAATATGGGGTAGGCCATTTAGAACGGAGATGAGGAAACAGTTTTTCACCCGGAGAGTTGCGAATCTGTGGAATTCTCTGCTTCAGTAGGCAGTGGAGGCCAATTCTCTGGATGCTTTCAAGAGAGAGTTAGATAGAGCTCTTAAACAGAACATAGTTAAGGGTTTTGGGGAGAAGGCAGGAAGGGGGTACTGAATGTGGATGATTAGCTATGATCACAGTGAATGGCGGTGCCGACTCGAAGGGGCGAATGGCATTCTCCCGCACCCATTGTCTATTGTCTATTGGCTCGTGAATTTCAACCTGGGCTCCCGCAATTCCCACTCTAGTTCCGTACAATGTCCTCGGATATGTCTGATCAAGCCCAGGTGTTTTGTCTACCTTGATACACGATAGAACCTTCTGTACTTCTTCGACGGTAACACTGACTGCTCTCAAGACACATCCATTGGCTTCCCCAAGATCCGCCGTCATCGACTGTTTTTCTCCTCGATAAATACTGAGGAGAGATACTCATTGAGGATCTTGTCCATCTCCTGTGGCTCCACACGGGGGTGGCCGCTTTGATTCATGAGATGTCCCACTCTCTCTGTAGTTACCCCTTTCCCCTTGGCCGCAGACGGTTATGCTTTGACGTTATAACTTTCAAGGAACACGATGCGCGTCTTCAACTCGGTGCAGAGACTGAAGTCGAAATTTATCCCTCGGAAAAAATAGCCGTCAAAGGACCAACACTATATCAGATCGTCTGTGCAGTTTGGAACAACGACAAGTGAGTTTATTGACACAATAAATGTTGGCTTCTGAGATGCCTTGACAGGATGGATATTCACCGAAATACACAAAGGGTCGCTGGAGAATCTAGTTACGATAAATGTTTCAGAATAAGAATTGGGTGACTGGGATAAGATGGAATTTATCCTGACAAACATATCTGAATACACTGTACCTCCTACCCAGAAAATAATGATGCTCATTTATCAAGTACAAATCTGGCTGGGCGAACATGGGTTTTTTCGACGATGGGGAAATGAAGAGTAATGTAATCAGATATGAAATGATTGAGTCCGAGGTCAGTACTGAAACTGCGTACCACGGGACATACGAATAGCTTATTATCCTCTGTTATCAGGCCTCTGAACAGTCCCTCCAGAGTTGGGGTTCTGTTCAATTTGCCTCTATCTTCATTCATTCATCATCCTTGAAAACATTAGTGACGCAGTGGTGTTGGTTTCCGAAGGGCACATTGTGGCTTTGGGCGTTGTCTCACAAAAGCCTCTAACCCATTGTGGCATTGGGTGTTGTCTCACAACAGCCTCTAACCCATTGTGGGCGTTGTCTTACAACAGCCTCTAACCCATTTTGGCATTGGGCATTGTCTCACAAACTGATGAACAACGATGCGATACAACGGTGATAACTGTTTTCTGCACTGTGTGCCGTCCACTTTGCTTCATCTATTTACATAGTCATAGACCAGCGGCCCAGCTTGCTGCCCTCACCGACCAATGTACCCCATCTACACTAGTCCCACCTGCTATGTTTGGCCCTTATCATTTTTAAACTTTCCTTTTCACGTACCTGTCCAAATGTCTTTACATTTTGTGATAGTTTTCGCCTCAACTATCTGCTCTAGCAGCTCGTTCTATAAACCCACCAACCCCTGTGCGAATCCACACAGTGACCACCCTCTGAGTTTATACAAAGTCTCGCCACTCTGTGTCCTCGTGTTTGAACTGATTGAATCTGTATATGATATATCTGGTCAGTTTGGACAGCATGCACAACCAAGTTTTAGACTGTAACTTGATACATGTGATAACAATAAACGTGGCTAAAACCTAATGCCTTTCTCATCTTAATTATTCACTACACCACGAACCCAGCGGGATGTCTCATGGTTCACAGAAGCAACGCATTATACATCGTTCCAGCTGTGGACCTCGGCACAGTCAAATGATGCGTTTTCAACATTATACTAACTGTGCGTTTTTACAGCTCGAATTCACCAACTTCACATGACCAGTTCCACGGAGGTCTGATTTAAGCAATGTGGGCTGAACAAATGATGTCCATCCTTACAAACACAAGGACAATTCTGGGATTCGTAGATATAAAAGGCAATATTGATCATAACATCACGAACAATATTCTGTATTCTGTACATTCCCCTTGGTCTATCTGATGTATCTGAGTTTGAAGAAGGGTTTCGGCCCGAAACGTTGCCTATTTCCTTCGCTCCATAGATGCTGCTGCACCCGCTGAGTTTCTCCAGCACTTTTGTCCACCTCTGAGTTTGAACTGTTGGTACCTATGCACGATCTATCCGATCTGAGTGGATCAGAAGCAAAACTAAGCTTTTCACTATTCCTCGGTACATGTCACACTAGTAAACCTTTGCCTAACCTTACCAATGCTAATCATCTGAGAAAAGTGATATTTATGATCAGAGCGGGAATGTTCGTAGAATGATGGCGACTAAGATTGTCCATGTGAAACAGACGATATCGATATCTAAGATGGTTTTTGATTCCTCTACCTGGATTTGCCTTATTTATTTTCCTCGAGATTTTATATTTAAATCCTTTTATTTGAATTTCACAGCAATTTGCATACATACAATGATAACAGACAGTAACAGTCAAGGCATAATTGTACAACAGTATGTAAGCGATCGTCAAAACCCTTACCCTTACCCACCTTCAACCCACCCAAGTCAGGTCGGAGCCAAACGGGGACAAACAACACTCACATACATCCACATCCACACACAAATGGTAGAATAAACGAAACAAAATGTGCTATATAAAAGTAAAGAAAAAATATATTAAAAAAATAAAAAAATAAAAAAAAAGTAAAAAAGAAAAAGAAAAAGAAAAAAAAATATATATATATACACACACACATATATTTAAATAAATAATTGTGGGGAGGGGGGGATTAAGGGGAAAGCAGCTGCTGTAGAACAAAACGATGATGGAGAGCACTCAGTCCTCTTCCGAGTCCGGGGACACGTTAAGAGAGTTAACCAGTTCAAAGAAAGGGTTCCATGTATCTAGGAATGTCTTGGTAGAACCTTTGAGAGAGAACCTGAGTTTTTCAAGTTTCAGATTGTAAAGCACCTCCTTAATCCAACGGGCGTGTGTCGGGGGACAGGTAAGCCTCCAACTAAGCAAGATCAGTCTCCGGGCTAGCAAGGTTGAAAAAGCTAGGACACGTTTCACCGCAACAGAGAGGTTGGTACCTGGAGGGGTACCGAAAATGGCTGACATTGGATTTGGAAGAATAATCTGGTCGTAAGCTCTGCTTATCAATTCGAAAACACTCCTCCAAAAGGCTGTTAGCTTAGGGCAAGACCAAAACATATGGCTATGGTTGGCGGGAGATTGATTACATCTGTTGCAGGTGTCATCAACAGCTGGGTACATTCTAGCTAATCTTGCATTTGTGTAGTGGACTTTGTAAAGGACTTTGCATTGGATTAGGCCATGACGGGCACATATGGAAGAAGAGTGGATCAAACCAAAGGCAGAGTCCCATTGCTGGTCGGTTCCTCGAGATTTTATACATTATCATAAGACCATCCCTCATCCTCCGGCACTCGAAGGAATTATGTCCGCACCTCTCATTATAACTCGACCCATTCAAGGGAAAAGTAGCGAACCCCTGCCATAACCAGTGACGGTGATACCACATGTGGAGAATTGTGTAAGACTGGGTCGTGTATCACAGTCACAGAGCAGAGAAGCAGGCCCAACAACGGACTATGTCAATAGTATCCAATTACTAAATCCCATTTACTAGCTCTTGATCAGCAGCGTATGATGCCTTCGAACTATCTAATTTATCGTTAAGGCCCACACACCTCGACCCTTGTAGCCACCAAATGTATTTCCATATACATCGACTCCATCCTATCCCGCTGATCAAATCCCTCCCTGCCTATGTTCCAGACACCTCACATGCTCTTCGTCCCCTTCATGACTTCCGTTTTCCAGGCCTCCATTCTCTCATCTTCACCGTGGATGTCCAGTCACTCTACATCTCCATCCCCGACCAGGAGGGTCTTAAAGCCCTCCGTTTCTTCCTCGACCACAGAACCAACCAATCCACGTCTACTGATAATCCTCCGCCTAGCGGAGCTGGGCCTTACCCTCAACAACTTTTCCTTTGACTCCTACCATTTCCTCCAAACCAAGGCGTAGCTATTGGCTCGCGCCTGGGCCTATATCATTGTTCGAGGCGATACCGTGGCCCTATCCCCGAACTCTATCTCCGCTACATCGACGACTGCAATGGTGCTGCCTCCTGCACCCATGCAGCACTCACTGACTTCATCCATTTCACCACTAACTTCCATCCGGCACTCAAATTCACCTGGACCATTTTCAATATCTCCCCACCGTTTCTTGACCTCACTATCTCCTTCGCAGGTAACCGACTACTGACCAATATCTACTACAAACCCCCTGACTCCCATCTGTGACATCTTGAGCTCAGACACAGAATAACATGTTAACTCACTGGTGACCGGAACATGACTGCACAGCTGCACCGTGGTTTATTCAATCATATACAATGCTCCAACTAAAGGTGGCGCTATTACAACTCCTCCCACCTTAATGAAAACGTTATCGCCTTGTTGACATTTTTAAATATACATTGTTGATATTTGTGAATATAATAGAAACGGTATGAATATATTACAATCTTTTATATTAGTTTACTTTTATATAAACTGAATAAAATGAGGGGATCAGGCATATATGTTGCATATGCAATAATCTGTGCATTTCCCAAATTAAACTTCACAAATTAAACCTAACCGACGGATTTATCCTTGTGTCTGGATATCGTCTCTGACCAACAGTTTCTGACTGTTTGGAACCACTTGGACTCATTTTTGATCGAGTCAAGTCTTCCTTTTAACCTACATTCATATATTCCAGTCCATCAGTCAATCTTGTAGACTGTCAACCACACTTGAACCTCCATTTTCAGGCTGGTTCAAACTCTCACTATCTTGTGTACCTTCATGTACCATTTCTGGTTCATCCGTTGGTACCTGTACTTGAGTGGTAACCAGATTATCTGACTCGTCTAATTGATCTGGTTACAAACCTGTCTGTGCTTGCATAGGCATGACATGGTCAATGTGTACTTTTCTCACCTTCCCACTTCCAAACATCTTGACCAAGTATGTCCGTGGTCTGCACTTTCTCACTACTCTTCCAGGTAACCACTTTAGATTTGATTTGATTTAATTTATTGTCATTTTCTTCAATTCAGAGACAACGAAATTCTTTTTTCGCACACAGTAATACAAAACATAAAATGTTAATAAAACACAAAAGCACTGAGCACAGTAGTCCACAACTCAAACATCCCCACAGCGGCACCAAAGTTCCCCACTGTGAGGGAAGGAACCAGTGTCCAGTCAACCTCCTCGCTGATGTTCCCAAATGTTCACCCGTGTTCGGGTGCTCCCGTGGTCGGGTGCCACGGGCGGCCCGATGTTCAGGCCCTCTCGCCGGGAACGATGGAACCCCGACGCCGAACGGGAGAACATCCTCAGCGGCCTGGACCTCTGAATCGGCCACCTTCCACCTACCACCGGAGTCCGCGGCTCCCGATGTCCACAGGCCGCGCTGGGCGGAGATTCGCGCTGGCGACCCCCGGCAAATAGTCCCAGGACTTTGCGATGTTAAAGTCAGCTCCGCCCGCGTTAGGAGCTCCGCACCCACAGCTCCGCGATGCTGGAGCAGCGGCCCAACACTCCGGAGCTCCAAGCGGCGATCCCAGGTAAGGCCTCGCCCGCTCCGCGATGTATCGAGCGCAACGCCGCAGCTGCTGAAGCTCTGGTCGGGTCCCAGTTGGTAGGCCGCGAGCGGAGGTGGGATTGGGGGGGTGGGCGAGGTCGCGACTCGGATAATAGCCGCATCCTCGCCAGGAAGCCACTGAAGGACGGTTCCCCCCCTATCCTACCCGCTTCCCCCCACATAACGTACTGAAAAAATCCTACAAAAACGCACTCTAAACATAACAAAATAAAAAAGACAACCAGACGGTGGAGGAGGCAGCTAGTAACAGCGCGACCGGATGTGCTAGGGCGCCACCGGATGCCCTAGGAGTACCCACTTGTGATGATGTTTTACACATTTAGCGTCTGATTCCACTCAACACTCCTATCCTTTATCTACTTCTGTCATGATATGCTTTTTTCCTGTTCCTTTTCTACTGTTTGAGCCAAGTTTGGTTTCAGCAGTGAAAACCTTGTTCTTGGTTTTCTCTTCAAGAACAGTTCAGCTGGCGTTTGATCAGTAGTGGTGTGAGGTGTGTTTCGATATGTAATCAGAAAGTTAACCAGTTTGTGGACAGAGACAACTGTTTTTTATTTGGATTTGGATCCAGCAGTTGTTTGACTAAATTACGTTTTACAATTTCCACTGAGCGTTCTGCAACTCCATTTGAAGCGGAATGGTATGGAATGACTCTAGTCCATTTCATGAATTGTGCAAACTCTTGTGAACAGAATTGAGGTCCGTTAGCAGACACAATTCCCTCTGGAAATCCATAGGACGCAAACAATCCTCGCAAAATGTCTATTGTTTTGCTGGATGTCGTTTTGTTCATCGGAAAAACCTCAACCCACTTGGAGTGACTATCAATCATAATGAACAATTATTGTCCATCTAACTCTGCAAAGTCCACGAGTAATCTTTGCCACCCTCTAACTGGCCATTTCCATGGCTGTAGCGGTACTGTTGGTGGATTCTTTCCAACTACTTGACATGTGCTACACTCTTTCACAGTTTGTTTTATGTCCTTATCTACACCAGGCCACCATAGATGGTTTCTAGCTAAACTCTTGGTTAGACACATTCCCAAATTCTGATCATGAAGATCTCCTGGCAATTCTATTCCATTTTTTCAGTGATTACAATTCTCGCTCCCCACATGGCACAACCTTGGTCGACTGAGTGTTCATTCCTACGTACAAATAATATTTTCAGTTCTGTCTCTGAATCCGGCAGTTTGTTTGGCCATCCATTTGCGACAATTTGTAGCATTCTTGACAAAAGTCTATCAGTGCGAGTACCCTTCCGAATGTCCCCTGAAGTGGCAGGTAACTCGTCTACATGAGAGAAATAAAACAAGTCCTCTCTGTTCGCGGAAACCTCTGATTCCAAAGTTGATCTAGACATGGCATCGGCATTGCTGGGCTCTGCTGCCTTACGATACTGAATATCATACTGGTATGCAGACAATATCAATGCCCATCTTTGCATTCTGACTGCTGCCAGAGTTGTTATGTGTACTTTTGGATTTGGGTTCACTATCAACGGCTGGTGATCTGTCTCGCTTAGAAACCCTCTACCGTACAAATATTTGTGAAACCTCCTAACGCCAAAAATGAAAGAAAGATCCTCTCGCTCTATTTGCGCATCATTTATCACACTGACATTGGGTGTTCTAGACGCAAATGCTATTGGCCTCTCCCAACGCCGTATGGTGGAGCATAACATGATAACTTCATAGGCTTATTTATGAACAAGCATTGTACTCTCTGCAAACTGAGCTTTTCATGACTTGAAAGCTTGATCACATTCACGTGTCCACTTCCATGGTACATCTTTTCACAAAAGCTCGTTCAAGGGATGTAAACAGGTGAACAGATTTGGCACCAACTTCCCATAATAATGCACTAATCCTTAAAAGGATCGGATCTCAGATATGTTTCTGGGAGTGGGCGCTTTCTTGATCGCATCAACTTTACCCTTGGCGGGGTGTAGATGATTCTTGTCTATCTTATGACCCAAGTACTCTGCCGAGTTCTGAAAGAACTCACACTTCTGTGCCTTCACTCTTACACTGTGTGTTTCAAGTCGTTTCAGTACATCTTCCAACCTTTCATCATGTGTCTGCCTGTCAGGGCAGGGCTCGAAATTAGCGGTTGCCCGGGTGCCACTGCCCACTCAAAGCGCCGCCGGGCAACCTAAACACCGAGTCATTTTGCCCGGCTTGGAAACCAGATACTGGTTTGTACCGAAGATAGACACAAAACACTGGAGTTGTGGGTTTGTCCTACGGGTTTGCGTTCATTGGCGGTGAAGCGCGGCTTCGCCGTAAGAGGGGACCGCACGGCAACCACGAGAGCGCCGCTCGGATCTCCGTACTGCCGGTTCCACGAGCTTGCGGCGTCGGGTAATGACGTCATCGTGCAACGCGACGCCCTACGCGATGACGTCTTTCGGATCGCGGGGCTGTGGCGGCGGCCGTGCCACACTCGTGCCTCACTGGCGGTGGCTGTGGCGGCGAAAGATCGACTCACGGCGCTCGTGCCGCACTGGCGGCGGCTGTGTGGTCCCCTCTTCCGGCGAAGCCGCGCTTCACCGCCATTGACCGCAAACCCGTGGGACAAAGCCATAACTCACGAGCGCCGTGAGTCGGCAGAGTACTTGGGTCATAAGATAGACAAGAATCATCTACACCCCACCAAGGGTAAAGTTGATGCGATCAAGAACGCAGCAGCCAGAATGCAAAGATGGGCATTGATATTGTCTGCATACCAGTATGATTTCAGTATCGTAAGGCAGCAGAGCCCAGCAATGCCGATGCCATGTCTACATTAACTTTGGAATCAGAGGTTTCCCCAAACAGAGAGGACTTGTTTTATTTCTCTCATGTAGACGTGTTGCCTGTCACATCAGGGAACATTCGGAAGGCAACTCGCACGGATAGACTTTTGTCAATGGTGCTGCCAATTGTCGCAAATGGATGGCCAAACAAATTGCAGGATTCAGAGGGGGAACTGAAAATATTATTTGTACGTAGGAATGAACTCTCAGTCGACCAAGGTTGTGCCATGTGGGGAGCGAGAATTGTAATCCCTGAAAAAAATGGAATAGAATTGCCAGGAGATCTTCATGATCAGAATTTGGGGATGTGTCTAAGAAAGAGTTTAGCTAGAAACCATCTATGGTGGCTGGTGTAGATAAGGACATAAAACAAACTGTGAAAGAGTGTAGCACGTGTCAAGTAGTTGGAAAGAATCCACCAACAGTACCGCTACAGCCATGGAAATGGCCGGTTAGAGGGTGGCAAAGATTACTCGTGGACTTTGCAGAGTTAGATGGACAATAATTGTTCATTATGATTGATAGTCACTCCAAGTGGGTTGAGGTTTTTCCGATGAACAAAACGACATCCAGCAAAACAATAGACATTTTGCGAGGATTGTTTTCGTCCTATGGATTTTCAGAGGAAATTGTGTTTGATAACGGACCTCAATTCTGTTCACAAGTGTTTGCACAATTCATGAAATGGAATGGTGTAAAACACACTAGAGTCATTCCATACCATTCCGCTTCAAATGGAGCAGCAGAACGCACAGTGCAAATTGTAAAACGTAATTTAGTCAAACAACTGCTGGATCCAAATCCAAAGAAAAAACAGTTGTCTCTGTCTCACAAACTGGCTAACTTTCTGATTACATATCGAAACACTCCTCACACCACTACTGATCAAACGCCAGCTGAACTGTTCTTGAAGAGAAAACCAAGAACAAGGTTTTCACTGCTGAAACCAAACTTGGCTCAAACAGTAGAAAAGAAACAGGAAAAAAAGCATATCATGACAGAAGTACATAAAGGATAGGAGTGTTGAGTGGAATCAGACGCTAAATGTGTAAAACATCATCACAAGTGGGTACTCCTAGGACATCCGGTGGCGCCCTAGCACATCCGGTCGCGTTGTTACTAGCTGCCTCCGCCCAGAGTCTGGTTGTCTTTTTTATTTTGTGATGTTTAGAGTGTGTTTTTTTGTTTATTTCAGTACTTTATGTGGTGGAAGCGGGTGGGGTAAGGGGGGAACCGTCCTTCAGTCTCTTCCTGGCGAGGATGCGGCTATTATCCGAGTCGCGACCTCGCCCCCCCCAATCCCACCTCCGCTCGCGGCATACCAACTGGGACCGGACCAGAGCTTCAGCAGCTGCGGCGCTGCGCTCGATACATCGCGGAGCGGGCGAGGCCTTACCTGAGATCGCCGCTTGGAGCTCCGGAGTGTTGGGCCGTTGCTCCAGCATCGCGGAGCTGTGGGTGCGGAGCTCCAAACGCGGGCGGAGCTGCCTTTAACATCGCAAAGTCCTGGGACTCTTTGCCGGGTGTCGCCACCGCGAATCTCCGCCCAGCGCGGCCTGTGGACGTCGGGAGCGGCGGACTCCGGTGAGAGGTGGAAGGTGGCCGATTCAGAGGTCCAGGCCGCTGAGGATGTTCTCCCGTTCGACGTCGGGGTTCCATCGTTCCCGGCGAGAGGGCCTGATCATCGGGCCGCCCGTGGCGGCGACTGCGGGGTGCTCGGGAGGCCCCGACCACGGGTGAACATTGGGGAACATCAGCGAGGAGGTTGACTGGACACTGGTTCCTTCCCTCACAGTGGGGAACTTTGGTGTCGCTGTGGGGATGTTTGCGTTGTGGACTACTGTGTTCGGTGCTTTTGTGTTTTATTAAAATTTTATTTTTTGTATTACTGTGTGGGAAAGAGAATTTCGTTGTCTCTAAATTGAAGACAATTGAAGATAAATTAAATCAAATCAAATCTAAATAGGTTACCTGGAAGAGTAGTGAGAAAGTGCAGACCACGGACATACTTGGTCAAGATCTTTGGAAGTGGGAAGGTGAGAAAAGTACACATTGACCATGTCATGCCCATGCAAGCACAGACAGGTTTGCAACCAGATCAATTAGACGAGTCAGATAATTTGGTTACCACTCAAGTACAGGTACCAACGGATGAACCAGAAATGGTACATGAAGGTACACAAGATAGTGAGAGTTTGAACCAGCCTGAAAATGGAGGTTCAAGTGTGGTTGACAGTCTACAAGATTGACTGATGGACTGGAATCTATGAATGTAGGTTAAAAGGAAGACTTGAGTCGATCAAAAATGAGTCCAAGTGGTTCTAAACATTCAGAAACGTTTGGTCGGAGACGATATCCAGACAAAAGGAGAAATCCGTCGGTTAGGTTTAATTTGTGAAGTTTAATTTGGGAAATGCACAGATCATTGCATATGCAACATATATGCCTCACCCCCTCATTTTATTCAGGTTATATAAAAGTAAACTAATATAAAAGATTGTAATATATTCATACCGTTTTTATTATATTCACAAATATCAACAATGTTATATTTTAAAATGTCAACAAGGCGATAACGTTTTCATTAAGTTGGGAGGAGTTATAATAGCGCCTCCTTTAGTTGGAGCATTGTATATGATTGAATAAACCACGGTGCAGCTGTGCAGTCATGTTCCGGTCACCAGTGAGTTAACTTGTTAATCTGTGTCTGAGCTCAATATATCTCAGATGGGAGTCAGGGGGTTTGTAGTAGATATTGGTCAGTAGTCAGTTACCTACGATGGAGATAGTGAGGACAAGAAACGGTGGGGAGATATTGGAAATGGTCCAGGTGAATTTGAGTGCCGGATGGAAGTTAGTGGTGAAATGGATGAAGTCAGTGAGTTCTACATGAGTGCAGGAGGCAGCATCATTGCAGTTGTCGATGTAGCGGAGGTAGAGTTCGTGGATAGGGCCACGGTATCGCCTCGAACAATGATATAGGCCCAGGCGCGAGCCAATAGCTACGCCTTGGATTTGGAGGAAATGGGAGGAATCAAAGGAAAAGTTTTTGAGGGTAAGGACCAGCTCCTCTAGGCGGGGGATTATCAGTAGACATGGATTGGTTGGTTCTGTGGTCGAGCAAGAAACGGAGGGCTTTAAGACACTGCTGGTCGGGGATGGAGGTGTAGCGTGACTGGACATCCACGGTGAAGATGAGGGAATGGGGGCCGGGAAAACGGAAGCCATGAAGAGCGTGTGAGGTGTCTGGGACATAGGTAGGGAGAGATTTGACCAGGGGGATAGGATGGAGTCGATGTATATGGAAATAAGTTTGGTGGTACAAGGGTCGAGGTATGTGGGACTTAACGATAAATTAGATAGTTCGAAGGCATCATACTCTGCTGATCAAGAGCTAGTAAATGGGATTTAGTAATTGGATACTTTTGACATAGATAGTTGTTGGGCCTGCTTCTCTGCTCTGTGACTCTGTGACACACGACCCAGTCTTGCACAATTCTCCACATGTGGTCTCACCGTCACTAGTTATGGCAGGGGTTCGCTACATTTCCCTTGAATGGGTCGAGTTATAATGAGAGGTGCGGACATTATTCCTTCGAGTGCCGGAGGATGAGGGACGGTCTTATGATTATGTATAAAATCACGAGGAAAATAGATCACGTAAATGCACTTTTATCCGGGTCGAGGAATCAAAAACCATCTTAGATATCGATATCGTCTGTTTCACATGGGCAATCTTAGTCGCCGTCATTCTACGAACATTCCCGCTCTGATCATAAATATCACTTTTCTCAGATGATTAGCATTGGTAACGTTAGGCAACGGTTTACTAATGTGATATTTACCGAGGAATAGTGAAAAGCTTTGTTTTGCTTCCGATCAACTCAGATCGGATAGATCGTGCATAGGTACAAACAGTTCAAACTCAGAGGTAGACAAAAGTGCTGGAGAAACTCAGCAGGTGCAGCAGCATCTATGGAGCGAAGGAAATAGGCAACGTTTCGGCCGAAACCCTTCTTCAAACTCAGATACATCAGATAGCTCAAGGGGAATGTACAGAATACAGAATATTGTTCGTGATGTTATGATCAATGTTGCCTTTTATTTCTACGAATCCCAGACTTGTCCGTGTGTTAGTAAGGATGAACATCATTTGCTCAGCCCACATTGCATAATTCAGACCGCCGTGGAACTGGTCATGTGCAGTTGGTGAAATCGTGTTCTGTAAAAACGCAAAGTTAGTACAATGTGTAAAACGTATCATTTGACTGTGCCGAGGTCCACAGCTGGAACGATGTATGATGCGTTGCTTCTGTGAACCATGAGACATCCCGCTGGGTACGTGGTGTAGTGACGAAGGGCATTAGGTTTTAGCCACGTTTATTATCACATGTATCAAGGTACAGTCTAAAACTTGGTTGTACATGCTGTCCAAACTGATCAGATATAACATATACAGATTCAATCAGTTCAAACACGAGGACACAGAGTGGTGAGACTTTGTATAAACACGAGGTAGGTCAGTGTGTGGATTCGCACAGGGGTTAGCGGGTATATAGAACGAGCTACTAGTGGAGATAGTTGGGGTGAAACTATCACACAATGTAAAGACATTTGGACAGGTAGGTGTATAGGAAAGGTTGACAATGATCAGGGACAAACATAGCAGGTGAGACTAGTGGAGATGGGGCACATTGGTCGGTTAGGGCAGGCTGGGCCGATGGTCTATGACTATGTAAATAGGTGTAGCAAAGTGGACGATACAGAGTGCAGAACACAGTTTTCAACATTGTATCGCATCGTTGTTCATCAGTTTGTGAGACAACGCCCAATGCCACAATGGGTTAGAGGCTGTTGTGAGACAACGCCCAATGCCGCAATGTGTCTGTCGGAAACCAGCACCACTGCGTCACTTGGATGATGAATGAAACCAGCACCACTGCGTTTTCTTGGATGATGAATGAATGAAGCTAGAGGCAAATTGAGCAGATCCCCAACTCTGGAGGGACTGTTCAGAGGCCTGGTAACGGAGGGTAACAAGTTATTCGTCTGACCCGTGGTGTGCAATTCAGAACTGACATCGGACTCAATCATTTCATACCTGATTACATTACTCTTCATTTCCCTGTTGTTCAAAAAACATGTTCGCCCAGCTATATTTGTACTTGATAAATGAGCATCACTATCTTCTGGGTAGGAGGTACAGTGTATTCAGATATGTTTGACAGGATAAATTCCATCTTATCTCAGTCATCCAATTCGTATTCTGAAACATTTATCCTGACTAAATTATCCAGCAACTCTTTGTGTATTTCGGTGAATATCCATCCTGTCAAGGCCTGTCGGAAGCCTACATTTATTGTGTCAATAAAATTACTTGTCGTTGTTCCAAACTGCACAGAGTAGTTGATCTGATAAACTGTTGGTGCATTGGCGGCCATTTTTGCCGAGGGATAAATCTCGACTTCAGTCTCTGCACCGAGCTGAAGACACGCATAGTGTTCCTTGAAAGATATAACGTCAAAGCATAACCGTCTGCGGCCAAGGGGGAAAGGGGTAACTACAGAGAGAGTTGGACCTCCCATGGATCAAAGCGGTCACCTCTGTGTGGAGCCACAGGAGATGGACACGATCCTCAATAAGTATCTCTCCTCTGTATTTATCGAGGATAAAAACAGTCGGACGGAGGATCTTGGGGCAGTCAATGGAAGTGTCTTGAGAGCAGTCAGTGTTACCGTCGAAGAAGTACTGATGGTACTATCGTGTATCAAGGTAGACAAATCTCCAGGGCCTGATCAGACATATCCGAGGACATTGTACGAAACTAGAGTGGGAATTGCGGGAGCCCTCGTTGAAATTTACGTGGTCAAGATGCGGAAGTAGGCCATTCGGCCCTTAGACCCAGCACCGCCATTCGCTGTGAGCGTGGCTGATCATCCACAATCAGTACCCTGTTCCTGCCTTCTCCCTATATCCCTTGAATCTGCTATCTTTAAGAGCTCTATCTAACTCTCTCTTGAAAACACCAGGAGAATAGGCCCCACACTGCCCTCTGAGGCAGAGAATTCCACAGATTCACAACTCTCTGGGTGAGAAAGTGTTTCCTCATCTCCGTTCTAAATGGCTTATCCCTTATTCTTAAACTGTGGCCCCTAGTTCTAGACTCACCCAACATCGGGAACACGTTTCCTGCCTCTAGCGTGTCCAATCCCTTAATAATCTTATACGTTTCAATAAGATCCCCTCTCATCCTTCTAAATTCCAGTGTATACAAACCCAGTCGCACCATTCTTTCGACATACGACAGTCCCGCCATCCCGGGAATTAACCGTGTAAACCATAGCAAGAACGTCCTTTCTCAAAATCGGAGACGAAAACTGCATACAATACTGCAGGTGTGTTCTCTCCAGGGCCCTGTCCAACTGTAGAAGGATATCTTTGCTCCTTTACTCAACTCCTGTGGTTATGAAGGCCATATTGGCTTTTGTGACAATATCCATGTTTTATGCATATGAGCTGTACTCATTCTCGCACATGCTCAGACTTGCGCATAAAATTATGTACATCAGTCAGTGACCTTTAACTTGGAAATAAATCATTCTTGCTTTTGATTCCTGCACGAGTGTGTGTGGAGCCATCTTTTTCCGTCTAATATGTGCTAGTTTTACCTTCATCGTAAGCAGACACATATCGAAACATTGTGGCAGCGGTGAAAGTGAAGATTTGTGGATAAAATGGATGCTATGATGATTAGCAAAAATGCTTTGAAAAGCTTTCAGGAATCAGTGTTTCAATGCTAGCTGCATGAAGTGTCACGCTGTGGGGTAGTTCTGATGGAATGACACACTGTGGGGTTGTACAGCTGCTGCATGCATGAGTGGAATGATATGCAGGCCAGTGAGCACACAACGATAAGGCGCAGTGTGTAAATCAGTGCTGTTGGAGACTGCTTAAACATAGCACTCGCTGCATGGAAACAGATAAAAGAGTTTTGTTTCAATATATTTGCGATAGTAGTAGAAGATATTAGAGAATATTACGCAAATTGCGCAGTCGCGCGTTGAGCTTAAAGCTAAACGATACGTAAGCCATTAAGAGCGACGGGATACCCAGATATTGAATTGAATTGAATTGAATTGAATTTCCTTTATTGTCATTCAAACAATAATTTGAACGAAATTGCGTACCTTGCAGTCATGACAGAAAAAAACAACAAAACACACAATTAACACAATTTAACACAAGCATCCATCATCGTGAATCTCTAGGCACCTCCTCACAGTGAAGGAAGGCAAAAAGTCTTATCTCTTCCTTGCTCGTTCTCCCGCTGCGTCGAGACGATCGACATTCTCGATGTTGAAGCCCCCGCCGGAGGTTGGGTAAATCCCGCGGCCGATTCCAAGCTCCGCGAAGGGGCCAACTCAAACTCCGCGACCCGGGGCGGACGAAGCCGCCACCCTCCAGTCCAGCTGTTGCGGGAGCTGCCGAAAATCAGTCACCAAGCAGGGCCCTGCGAGCTCCCGATGTTACCGTCCACGAGACCCGCGGCCAAAGCCCGCCAAGCTCCGGAGTCGGGTCGCAGCCACAGCGCCACCACAGCCTCCGAAGTCAGCCAGCTCCTCGATGGGAAGTCCACAGGCTCTGCCACCGGAGCCCCCAAAGTCGATTCCAGTTTGAGGCCGCCAGCTCCCCGATATTAGGCCTCAGTGCAGACGCAGACGGAGATATGACAAGGAAAAGGTCGCATCCCCGTTGAAGGAAGAGATTTAAAAAATCTTTCCCCCACTCCCCACATATACACAACTAAACATAAACTAAAACATACGTCTAATAAGACAAAATAAAACAAAAAAAGACAAAGACAGGCGACTGCAGGCGAGCCGCAGCTGCTTCCGGATGGAAGTGGCGGTGCAGACCAGTTCCTCTTTCCACGTAGCTCCACCACCCAATCTAAAGCTCAAAGAGAAGCGGGTGGAAGAGTGGAAAATGTTTAAACAAATGTACGAAAATTATCATTACATGACTACTGCCCCATAGAGTATCTCCCTATCAGTACTACAACACAGCGTGTTATTACATCAGTACTACTCCACACTGTCACTCCGTCAGTACAACCCCACAGTGTGTCATTCCATCAGAACTACCCCACAGCGTGACACTTCATCAGTAGTATTACACAGTGTCATTTCATCAGTACTACTGCACAGTGTGTCACGCCATCAGTACCACTGCACAGTGAGTCTCTCCATCACTACGTCCACACCGTGTTTAACGCCATCAGTACTGCCCCATCGTGTGTCACTCCATCAGTACTATCCCACAGTGTATCAAATTGTGGAAGAGTGTAACACATGTCAAGTAGTTGGAAAGAATGCACCAACAGTACCGCTACAGCCATGGAAATGGCCGGCTAGAGTGAGGCAAAGATTAATCGTGGACTTTGCAGAGTTAGATGGACAACAATTGTTCACTGTGATTGATAGTCACTCCAAGTGGGTTGAGGTTTTTCCGATGAACAAAACGACATCCAGCAAAACAATAGACATTTTGCGAGGATTGTTTTCGTCCTATGGATTTCCAGAGGAAATTGTGTCTGATAACGGACCTCAATTCTGTTCACAAGAGTTTTCACAATTCATGAAATGGAATGGTGTAAAACACACTAGAGTTATTCCATACCATTCCGCTTCAAATGGAGCAGGAGAACGTACAGTGCAAATTGTAAAACGTAATTTAGTCAAACAACTGCTGGATCCAAATCCAAAGAAAAGACAGTTGTCTCTGTCTCACAAACTGGCTAACTTTCTGATTACATATCGAAACACACCTCACACCACTACTGGTCAAACGCCAGCTGAACTGTACTTGAAGAGAAAACCAAGAACAAGGTTTTCACTGCTGAAACCAAACTTGGCTCAAACAGTAGAAAATAAACAGGAAAAACAAAAAAGCATATCATGACAGAAGTAGATAAAGGAAAGGAGTGTTGAGTGGAATCAGAAGTTAAAGGAGAAAAACATCTGGCCGACCTCGGAGCTGTGGCGGGTTCTGGCGTTCCGGCGGCGGCGGCCCGACTCGGGGCTGAGGTGGTGTTACGGCGGCGGCAACCCGACTCGGGGCTTAGGTGGTGTTACGGCGGCGGCGACCGGACTTCGGAGGTTCGGCCGCGGGCCCAGTAGACGACAACGTCGGGGGCTCGCAGGTCACAGGTTGGTGACCTGTTCTTCCAGAGCTCCCGCGGCAACAGCTTCGTCCGCTGGACTGGAGGGCGGCAGCTTCGACTACCCCGGGGCGCGGAGATTGAACCGGCCCGTTCGCGGAGCACGGTTGGGTCGCGGGACTTCCTTACCATCACCCGGTGGGGGTCACAATATCGTAGACCTGGATCGCATTCGCGCAGAGCGAGAACAAGGAGGGAAGAGACAAAGACTTAAGATTTTTGCCTTCCATCACAGTGAGGAGGTGTCTGGTGAACTCTACTGTGGTGGATGTTAAATTTGTGTTTATTGTGTGTTTTGTTATTTTATTATATGTATGACTGCAAGGCAACGAAATTTCGTTCAAACTGAAAGGTCTGAATGACAATAAAGTTTCCATGATCCATGATCCATGATCATCACAAGTGGGTAC